>VFFE01007230.1:1489344-1747437 GCA_008921705.1 Burhinus oedicnemus | reverse complement strand
GGGGGGGAGAACCAGGATTACTATACATTTGTAATTGTGCATTTAGATGTGCAGTCTACTGAAAACTCAACCCAACCCACTGTTGGATAATGAAACTACAGCAGTTAACACACGATGACAGTCGTACCACCACGCACATTAGTCATGGCAATAGTTGCCCTTTGGTATGAGTAAACCTCTGTGCAAACCCCTTGCCAAGGGGCAGAGGGGTTTCTTCAGCTGTGGGAAACCACGCACCGAGGACGAATCTTCAGCTCCTGTCTGAAAAACAGAGCTTCATCGGAACCCAGATGGCTGTGGGGATGTGTCAATTGGTAGAAAAATGCCTTTATGCCTTTCTGCCACTGTGAGATGAAATGTGACGCTTTGAGAGCATCAGCAATGGTCCCTTTTTTTTTTCCCCACCTGGCAACAGCTTTTTCTGATGAAGGTTTTGAACATGGGATTGTGTTAGAAATGGAACTTCAAAGCAAAGCAAAAACTTTTCATGTAAGAAGAGAGCTGCTGCTGAAACCATTTCTTTCTGCTCCCAGCTTATGTTTGAGTTGGGTTTTCTGCTGCCGGTTTTGAGAAGAACCCAATTTTCGCACTTTGTGTGACACAGCAAGCCCGTCTCCTGCTGTCTTCGCCACCATTCTCATCCTCCTGGCCTCCACAACGATGGACACAGAAATGACTGGTGTGTAAGACCCCAGTGAAAGGTGAATTTAATGAACATGTACGTGTATAAAAGCTAAAAGTCGAAGTCAGTCACCAAAGGTTCCCTTTCCAGTTGAAGGATGGACTCTTCTGGAGGGTGCTTAACAGAGCCAAGTGGCATCGGCCTTTCAGTTTGCCTTTTTTTTATCCTTATAAATTTGCTAAATATGATCCCACCCCAACCTTCAGGTCAGGCTGCAGTGGCAGAACTCCTATTTGTACAAACGGTTGATTACCCGGAGAAAGGGAATAACCACAATGGCAGAAACAAAATTTCTTAATTTGCTTGGGGAATTTAATTACCTGCATGGGACATGGAAAAAGAAACGCGAGAAAACACCTCCCTCTGACCCCACCCCAAGCAACCGATAAGCTTGCTGTCAGAAAGGAGAGACAAGACACAGCGCTGCTGTGCTGAAAATCTGCAGCTCCTGATGATACAAGAGGCAGAGGAAAGGGCAGGGCAGCATGGATGGACCTTGAGGGCACACACAGGGAGAGCAAACCACGGCAAGAACAGGCTCACCTTGGTCTGACGGACAGGCAGAGGTTGGTGCTTCTGGAATAAACAGGCCCCGAAACCTTCTGCCGGGACCTGCCCCGATTTCTCCAACAGCTGCAGAAGCAGCTTTAATCCATGTTTTGTCCCCAGATTTTGCTCTTCTGAGGGCCTGTTATGCTACCTGAATTTAATGGTATCCATGGCATTTGCACAATGGTTTCTGATGGTGCTGTGCAAAGAGTCAGGTTACTAATAAAAATAAAATGAATGGTGCTGGTTTTGCATGTGAATAGTTGCATTTAACGAAATCATCAAATGGAAAAGGATTGTCCTTTCCTTTGCTAATAATTCTGGGTGCCACTACAAAATGCATTACCACAATCTATGTGGGCTTTTATACTCGAGCAGATGCCATGTGATATTATGCTGATAATGCCAGGACAGGATAGTTATTTTGCACTGTAAGGTAGCAACTAGGAATTATGAAAGGCTGGGGAAAATTTATGGTGGATATATGTGATTCTGCATACCGCCCCCCTAGATTTTCAGAATGCTTCGTTACCCCTCATTCTGCCAGTCTGTTTTTATTACTTAATTACTGGATAAAACTATTACTCAGCCTCTGGTCTCGGTGGCACCACAGTATCCGAATGGCTCACAACTGAGAGCCTGTTATCATCACAGCATCTCCATGGGGCAGGGACGTGCACAGGGGAAACTGAGGCACAGAGGCAGTGCCTTGCGTGAGGGGCCGTGGGTTACTAAAACTAAACCCACGGCAGAAGCAATAAGCACTGTGCTGCCCTGATGTGCAGCCCTTATATTTTCGTCTCTTTTTGCAGGTCTACAAGCTTTGGTGTTTGGTTACGGATATTTTGTAGTGATGCAAAGACACGGGGTGATAGTGCTCCTATCCCAAGTAGAGGTGGGGAGGGCAGGCAGCTTCGGAGACTCCCACCCTCGTTCCACCTCCTGTAGACAGACAGTGCCCAAAAAACCCAAGAGAGTCATCCCACTAACGTGCAGTTGTGGGTTTACTGGGGAAATTAAACCGGTCGTCGCCTCCTTTCCCTTATACTTGCAGTACAGGGCACAGTATTCAGCTGTGTGACGGGGACAGCCCAGGCCATCCCATGCAGCAGCCCAGTTGCTCCTGCTGACGGCAACACGCAGGTCACTCCCTGCCCTTCAGCAGACAACTATTTTGAACAAAACTTGTAGGAACATGACAGGTTTGAAGCTGCAAAGTGCATTCTCAAATGTGATTGAAATTGGTTCAGACCTTATTGGCAGGGGGAAGGGACTGCAGGTCTGAGCAGCAAAGTGATGGACAACGACTTCCAAATGAAACTCCTCATTTCAGAGTGTTTCCATGCTCGTTAGCAAGTATTCCCTGCCTTGTTTTTCCTGTGTTCATTTTGTCCTTTAGAAATTTTTTTAAAGCCAGAAGGGGGATTTAGACATTAGAACAGCTACTGACCTGATACAAGTTAATGATTTTATAAAACGCCTAAAAAATGCTTTACTTTAAAAGATTGATGTTTCCTATTGTATTTTTTCAATGCCAATTAATTACTTAATTCATTAGCAATGTAACACAAGAATACTCTTTGAAAATCCGGTGCTTTGTGTAGATGCCTTTAATTATGGATAATTAAATACTGTGGAAGGACCTGATTATACCTCTGAGCATTTTCTAATCTGGAAAATGAAACACGCTCTTGTACTCTTGAATGCATATAACAAAAGCTGAGCTCAAAAATTAAATGCAGGAAAAAAGGATGGGAAAAAAAAAGCACCCCAAAATCCAGACCAGTTCAAACCCCCACAAGTTAAGGAGGGTAGAAATTCCTGGGGACGCTCGAGGGCTTTGTGCACACCTTGCCTGGTTGATTTCTCTGCACGGGGTTGTACCGAGTCCCTGCCGTGTTCGGGACATGAGTGGAAGCCCAAGCAACCTCAGCATGGAGCTGCTGCAGCCAGCAAGTAAACATGGGCTCAGGGCAACTTGGTGTTAACACTTGCTAAAGTTGGGAACGGATTCCCAGATGGTCCTTTGTATGTATGGCTGCAATAGCCAAAACTGCTAAAAAGAGCAAAGTGCTCTCCAAATTAAATCAGGGCTGACCTTGGAAGATGAAAACTTGCCAGTGCCAGAAGTTACTCTATTAGTTTGGCTTTGCCTTCATTCCCCTTCCTTTTTTTTTTTTTCTTTTTTCTCCTCTTTAATCCTCCGCAGCGATCCCAGTGAGAAAGTCAGCATTCAGAGAGCTATAATAACCAGCATCGCTGTCTCAAAAAGGGTTTTAATCTCAGAAGAGATCCTGGGAAATGTTTGTTTTGAAGACAGCATCGCCCCAGTGCTTTCAAGACAGATCCCCTCCCTACCGTAGCCGAGATCCTGCAGCAGGACCCAAGGAGGTTTATTTTTGGCTCTTTTCATACTTGCTGGAAAAAAATGGGGGAAAGGAGGGGCCCCAATGTCTAAATAAAGCCAATTTGTGATGTCACACCAGGCACCTTCACTGCATATACCTTCCCTTCCTCCTCCCCTCAGCATCTTATTTATACCGTGGTCAATTCCTCCCAGCGTTCTTGCCCCTCCTGCGCCCTCTGCAACTGATTGCCTTCTGCCTTAATTAAAAGCCACCAATTATGGTGCCGAATGATAAAATGAGGCCAGGGGCTTTTCATTGCTAGCGACCAGTCCCGCTTGGCTGGCTGGGAGCTGACTTTTGCTGCTGGGCAGCCTGACCCAACTCCCTAATGAACGGCAGGTTATCGATGCGCTGCGCACATATGCTGCAGAACAGGGTCATTAAGCACCGTATCACAAGCAAGCCATCAGCCAGCGACACTAAATACTTATACAGAGCACAGGCCAGGGCTCGGTAAACCTCTAGCGGATGCTTTTGAGAACAAACAGCATCTATTTATATCCCCCAGACTCTTATATTGCATCCTTCTTCCCCGGGCCATGAAGTGATTGCCAAACCCAGTGAATAAACTCTACCACCTTTACTGAAGGTATTTCTCAGCTGGAAAATTTTGGGAGAAAAATCAAGACAAGTCCTGTGAAACCTTAGGGGCAGGATGACACAAGAGTGACACATAAATGGGCTTCACGCTGGTACTGATTGATCAGGAGCACCAAAAAGAGGGAAAATGTCACCTGTAACACGCAAGCTGCCTGTCTGGGTTAAGGAGTCAAAGTATCAACCATGACTTTGTGGTGGCTGATACCCAAGTGTGGGGTGTTGCTTTGCCCTGGAGATCCCCTCCTGGGGTGCACAGACAAAATCCTCAGCGGAGGCAGCTGATTGCAGCTGAGAAACGCAGAAATTCAGCAACCGCAGGGTGAAATGCACAACTAGACACTACAGCCTATCAGACATGTTACCGATACTGCCCAGGGACCTGGTGCCTACTGTCATTTGTCAGGATTAGCTACCCGGCACTGCCAGAAAGGCTCCCTCCTATAGATAAGGGGTCGGAGACTCACTGCTAGCCCCGTGCTAAGAGGTTGCCTCCTCCCAGCATGATGGCAGTGTTGAAAGACAGGGGTGCAGCAGACCCCACACAGATGGTAATAACGCCTTATTAGAAGGTGCCATTACTGAAAGGACATTAAAAGGTGCCATGCTTGCAAGCACCGCCAGACTCACCACTGCTTTGACTGTACCAGTTGGGAAAGTTTTGGACATAATGAGCTTATACGGGGAGTTTTATTTAAAATTTTTTTCCCAGCTGATTAGCGGAAAACAGAAAGCCAATGATATGTAGGCCATTTGCTGATCCCCTGCCTATTAACACATACAGCAATGGAGAACCATTGGGTTGGCCTCACAGAGGAGCCTATTCCCCACAATACTGAAATTCAACCAACACATGCAATACCTGATTTACTGCAGACTTCCCTGTGCAATCGTTTCGTGTACCAGAGCAGGCTGTGTCTAGAAAGCCCAATCCTCAGTTGGGAGGACAAAATGCACCGATTTCCTTGATGCACCTTGAGATCCGGCAAATCCTATTCCAACAGGGAAAAGCTTTCACACACTGCTTTGGAATGCTGGTGCATCTGCGGGGCTTGGACAGTCTGTTTGCTGGACACTGGCTGTCCTGGCCAGTCTGACAGTGCCTTTCAGCATCCCCCATGAATCTGCCAAGCACGGTCACTGCCGCAGCTCCCAATTAGCCAGCACTCTCCTCTAATCTCATCACTGGCTACAGGGTAGTCATGGCACTTTGTTTAACCCACGGTTAGGAGAGGAGGTTTTTGTTTGAGCACAAGGAGGGAGAGTGCAGGCAGCTCTTCCCTGAGCCAGAGAAAGCAAACAGGGGAGAAGGGGCAATGCAAGCTGCAAAAACACTATTACATGCAACAGAGGAGTAAGGGAAGCCCTGGTTCTATTGTTGGGGGCTTATAATCCCTTCCTTCGAGGCCATTCCCCTTCCATCACCACTGCTTGAGCCTTCAGATCCATAGATATAACTTCAGCTAAATCTGTAAAGAAAAGTAATCACCTTTATTTCACTGGTTGACCCACTTGGGAAACCCAAGTGAACATTTGGGCAGGGAAGTCCTTCAAATATGGGTGAAACTGTTCAAGAAGGGGCTCTGGGAGGTTCACACCAAGCACCGAGAGAGCTGAACCCAGCACAGCCCCTTTGTGTTTCTCAGTCCCTTACTCAGATTTTAGCAAGGTATTTTTGGCAAAAGAATGGCAGCAAACCAAAGGAGGCAGAGCAGCAATGTAGGACATGTGCGTGCAGACCCTCCTAGTGCAGATAAGCAAGCTCCCTGCACAGATAAATGCGTCCCTGGAGGAAGGCTGCCTGTAACTTCGCCACTCATCCCAAAGGGCAACAGCAGCAGCATCCCCCAATTCAGAGGGCACGAGGCCAGCTTACATGGGCACGGGAACTGGCCCTGGCTATTTTTCGCCTGTAACAACTTCATTGTCGAGCTGTTACGACAAATGAGAGAGATGGCCAAACCCTCAGCTGCTGAAAAAGCCCGGGTGTTTCCCTTAGGGCAAGGCAGACAGGCCAACTTACACCAATCTTAGGAAGTGGACCACAGTGTATTTGCTCTCTAGGGAGGCACAAATGTAGCCGAGAACAACGGTGGTTTCTGTGCAAAACACAGTAAATATATCTAATTGTTACTATTGTGGACAGGTTTCCATTTTTAATCACAGTGTTCCAAGTCCTTAATAATTACCGTTTGACGTTTCCTGTAATACCTTTCTTTTTTGTAAATTGACACAGCTTGAAAAGTAACCAAAACTCCTCTCCCGCCACTTTCCCTGTAGCACGGCGAGGGTACCACAGCCTCCCGCGCATCAACTGCAGCATGTCAAACAAAAGCCAGCTAAATTCATTCATTAATAGCTGGCAGCCACTGCCTGATCTGTAACCCTGCAGGTCTGCGACTGCCGTGCCGTCGGTACGGGGCCGATGCCCACACCGCCCGCGCGACTGCCGGCCTCTGCTTGCTGGGAGATAAGGAATGACGCATCGGCTGCTGCTGAGCACCCGGTTCAGATGAATAATCCTCATGCAGAAGGAGTCCCTTGGACATCAGTGGTGGCTGTGATGAGTCAGAGATCAGACAACGAGGCTTTTCTGGAAGGAACACCCAACATTGGCTTGGTCCTCATGAAATCAGAGCCTCTGACTTATAAACTGAGCTGTCTCGGCACCAAAATGCTGTGTGTCGGCTGCAGCGCATTCCCCAGCCTCTGCTCAGACGCAGCCTGAGGAGCTGACAGTGGGATTATTTACTCCCCAGTTTTGTCGCTGTTTCTGTATGCGGTGAGAGCTGAGAGGGGACAGCACGAAAGCACGCTTGTATTTCAGTTCACAAGCCAGAAACCAGGCAAATGCACTGACCTGAGCTAATGAGACTCAGGAGTACTGAAGCAAAATCGAACGAGGGCTCTTCCACCCGCGCCTCCTGACATTTCCCATGCATTTCAATCAGACAAGAAAGTGCAATTCCAGGTGCTATTTTGCAAATAGCAAAGCCTGCAGGCCTGATCTTGCAAGGTGCGGAGGGTTTCCCAAGAAGCGGTGGATGCCAGCAGCACTCTCCAGTCAGGTGTGGAAGGTGGTGGCCCCAAAGGTATCACACCCCAGAGGAGTATTTTAATCCCATCCTGGACCTGACTACTTATCCAGGCGAGGCTGAGAGCTGAGTGGGAAGGACACTTCCCATCACAGTTGGAACATTTCTCAAATGGGGAGGGAAAGTCAAAGCTGCAAGCACTTTTTTGTTTTAATAAAAATCAGAGCAGGTTGTCTGAAATAATTCATTGAGCAAAAAGCCCCTTCATTTCTGTCTTCCCTATTTGAAATGTTCCAAATTATAAAATAAAGATCTACATCCAAAACCATGTCACCCCCTCCACCCTCCCATATTTGAGTCAGTTCATTTTGAAAGCATTAAAATGGGGCATCTGATCATTTCAAGGTTTTTTCCCCCAACCTTTTTTAATGTACAAACAAGCAAGTTTGCTACAATTGGCCTTTTTCCCCGGGGACGTTTCAGTGAGTCGGCATTTTCTGACCAACACATTCCCATCTTCTTCAAATACACTCAGCTGGCTGCCGTGAAAAAAATCTGAGTTTTGAAAGGTCGGGGAGAACTTTGTGTGCTCATCTTCACACAGACCCATTTCTCTGCTGTGCAGGACAGCAGTACTTTTCTTTTTGGTACATCAGCTCCTGCTCCATTTATTCTAACAAACATGAGCTTCCCTACCAGCACTACCTGGCACAAAAACTTTTAACTGGGACAAAAATGTGGCTTCGTTGATGTAAAATGAGTTATACCCATTTACATCAGTTGTGGAACTGGTCTATATCTAGGAATTTTTTTTCTTAAAACTACTTACTGAATTCCTTGTGGCAATTATGATTTCAGAAATGGGTACAAGTGGAATACGTACATCCTAGAGTTTACCTGAAAAGAATAAACCTGGGGAGCCTCCATGCACAAGAAATGTAATACTGCTCACATGGTGTAGAATACGTGTGATGAGGGTGCAGGAGCTCTGGAATACCTAAGGGGAGCTTTGATTGCCCCTCCACCTTCCTAGGAGATGAAATCTAACTTGCAGGTGACATCTTTTGTACAAGAATATGGTTGTGTATCACATATACAATTAGATCATGCACCCCGAGTGCATTGCAGACAGGGTAGATTTCACTGGAACTCTGTTTGTTAGATAGGACTGACAGTCTGTGGTGTTTTCCAGGCTGTTTTGAAGGGGTTTTAGCCTGATTTCTACTATGAGCAAATGCTGATGTTCACAGTTTCAAGGACTTGTGTACAAAAAGAAATTACAAGGGATACAGGCATGCCTACACAGGGTTGCTAAGAGTGACCACGTTTTGCAATGAGATCCACCTAGTACACACCTACACCCCAGAGGACGAGTTCCTTCAGTCCAGCAGAAAAGCAGTATGTCCTCAGGACACAGAAGTTAGGAGGACAATGGGGTCACCACTGTCTTTGCTAATGACCTACTGTATTACCTGGGGCGCATCACTGCCCTCCTCCCTGTCCTCTCTCCTCCCCAGTCCCTATTTCAGGTGTGAGCTCTGCACCTCAAGTCTCCTGGTGGTTTAGTGCTTCTGGAGACAAAAATGATGATGGGTAAGAGTGCAGTGGCAGCTTTCCTCGTGGAGGGACTCAGAGAGTGCACCCATACTGCTAAATAAAAGAGGGCACGAGACTCTCCTCTGGCTCTAATGCCATGTGGCAAAGACTGGCCACATTCACAGCACACAACACTTCTCTTTGGACCTCCCCCAGACGGCAGGGGGTGCCCTCTTCACCCTAAGACATAATTATTTTGTGTGCATTTCTCTGGACTGCTTGAGCTAGCAGGAGGGCAGCCCTGCAGCCCAGTGGAGTGATGGTCCCTTAGCATCAAGGGTGCCATATGTGCCTTGGGGTTGGGGTGAAGACATGGCTGGGCAGTGGAGCACATAGAGCTTGCCAAAACAGTGCTGGCTGACTGCTGCAACTTAGGTGTGCCACCCATTACAAAGTCCTGACAATCAGGGTCCCATCGGCGACTGTTCTGCCCGGCCCTCCTTTATTTATCTGTACCAATATGCCCAGAGGTGCAAGGAACCAAACCACACCAACCCAACCAGCCAAAGCAAAGAAAGCAACATTCTCCTCTTTTCCACTGGGCTTTTATTTGCTGATGACCAAGCCTAAGCTCTTCAGTCTTAGGTATGAAATCAGATCAACATTGCAGAAGGGTTTTCTAAACACAAACACAAAAAGCAAGAAATTACCCCCAATCAGCCAAGCTCTTTGCAGCCTGTGCTGCAGGAATTGAGGTGAGAAAAACCTTATGCTGCAGCAGCGATGCCCTGGCGCTGAGCTTGCAGACCTGCACTGAGAGCTGAGAGCACCCATGGAAAGTCAGACCATGAAGACAGCTAATTGAGAGGGAGAGGGGTGGGACAAGGGGGTGGAAGGAAATGGATGCTGATGTTTATGGGCAGAAGAGCATCTCTGGACAAGAGGGATGAGCAATATCTGACGGCAGCCTTGGCACTGCACCAGCCTCAAGCCTGTCCTACAGGAATCTTCTCCAGGCAGCATAGCTCAACCACTGTCACACAGTGGTATCGCTGCCATGGATAAATAATCCTCTTTCACCTTCACCTGGACGTGCTGTAACAAATTGTGGGTCCCTCTGGCAAACGGTTCCACAAAACTTGCACTTGTTTTCATTCTGCCCAGGAGACGCGGTCTATCAGCAAATCAGGGATAGAGATGAAGAAAAACACACCTTAAAAATATTTTTTAGTCTCTCCAGCTGAACTGTGTGGTGAGTTGGCAAGTGTAATAGGCTACGATGATGTGCAAACATACAGTAATACCCAGAATGAGATTACTGCACTGATTCCCTTCACAGAGGTGCGTAGGTGTAGAAAAGACAGAAGGCTGTGGCTGAAATGCAGGACCCTACCAAAGAAGCAGAGAGGATGGAGATGTAGAAAAGGCGGAGGGAAGGAAAGGAAGCGGGAGGAGAAAACTTCTAAGTGCCTTTTTTAATTCTAAGTTTTCTCAGACTTGCTTAGCTCTAATCTTTAATTCATATTTTCATTACAGTCTCTTTGCTCTGTAAAGTCTGCATTTCATGTAAAAGGAGACGCTCAAACATCAATTATTTGACATAAGTCAACCCCTTGTTAAAGTCCTCTACTCTACATATATGTAGGCTCCAATAAAAGAAGCATTAAACATTCATTAAATTAGAAATACATGAAGACAGTGTCTGCCACTCTTCTCATACAGATATGCTTAATAATCCCAACCTTTTAGAGCAGCAAAAGCAAACCCATCTCTAATCCTTTTAGAAAGCCTGGCCATGCAAAACACCCCAGCTTCCTGCAATTTGCCTGTGAGTCATCCAGGGATATTAGTTCTTGCAGGTTAGATCCTCGGCTGGAGTAAATCCGAGTAAAACAATGCTGCCGGCGTTACACCAAGTGACATGGACTCAGGATTTGGCTTTAGGGTTCTCTTGCAGCAAAATGGTTTACAGCAATGTAATTGGATAATAATGTCACTTTTGGTCTTTAAAGTTACATCAAGAATCCGATCAGGTGGGGAACAGCAACAGCATGCCTGCTTTAATTTCAGTACTGCCTGGGCTGCTTGTGTTCTGCAAAAGGAACTTGGTTTCCCAACCTGAATCCAGGAACTTTTTCCCCTCAAAAAAAAACCAAACCCACCCCCTCCTCTACAATATACTATCATGATGATAGCAGATCCTGAACTACCACTCCAATAGGCTTGTACACACAAATTTCAGCAACATTTTCCCAAGGGGAAACAATCACCAGTGAGCAGATGCTTCTTCATAAATATTTCTGAGTTTAAAGAGCAATGCAGTAATGTGTTTCCCACATCTCTGTGAGCTGTGTCCACTTAGCGAGAGCTTTGGAGCAAGTCCCATCCAACAAATGACTTCTTACAATCCTCCCTGACTGTTCTCTGTAGGGTGCCTCTAGACATTAATTTTGAACTCTGCTGGGATGTAAGCATGGCAACACGGTTCGGACCTGGGGTACAAATTCAGGATAGCAGCTTTCAGCTCCCGTCTGGACTTCGGCTGTCTGGCAGAGTCTTCTGCCTGTTTAAAATAGGAATTATCCTTTTCTTGCTTCCTGGGCAGAGGAAGAGACCACAAATGCTCAGGAAGCACCTGTAAGCGTGAAGATGAACATGTCGGGTCAAAAGGGGCTGCTGTCCCGCTGGAGCCCTACTGCAGGACTCTTCGAATTGGGCTTTTCCCGGCAGCGTCCCTGTCACTCTGACGCTACACAGTCCAGCAGCTACCACTTTATGTGAGCACTGAGCTGTGTGATAGAGTTAATAACATTAAGCGCTGTTCAGTTCACGTCGTTTTTGTTCTCTAAAGGCTTCTCCTCTCCCTTGCCTCTTTCAGTCTCTCCTTCTTCTAAACTTCAGGAGGTGGAAGATTCAACTCAGCCCTCCCTGATGCTAGCCGGCACCAGGATGGCTAATTTTGGAAGGTTTAACTTCTATGTACCTTTCCCAAGCTTTTCACTGTTATTAAACAACACTTCCAACAGCTGTGTCCACAGGGAGCAGGTCCCAGTCTTGAGTCAGCAGGGCATTTAAGCATTTGGGTAATCCAACTGTGTGAGATTTCCAAAAGCAATGGAGGGGCTAGCTCTTGATAAATGCTTATATACCTAACTCTCATCAGCAAGTTCAGCATCTACGTGTCTTTAACCACTTGGCCTGAAGTGATGGAGATGAACAAGCTCCACTGAAAATCAGTTTCAGTGAAATGACTTCTTCAAGGAACAGTAAAGCAAATACAAAGTATTTTGTCAGGCTGGTGACTGCCTGGCCCAAATATACCACCTTGTTTTCAGTCTTGATCTTCTACCAGCTTTTAATTCAATCGTTTTTTCTCCTCTGTTGGTAATCAAATCACTCCTTTAATTGAGCTAATCGGACACCATAATTTACTTTCCTGCTGGTAAACACAAAGAACATTAGCCAAAAAAGAATCAAAAATGCATCATTTGTAGTCTCAGGAATTTTCTTTTGCATTCAGCCTTCCAAAACCATTGATTTTCATAGTTGGCCACGAAGCCTTGGTGCACTGGGCTCTATCATCACAATGTTAAGGCAGCTTCTACAGGTTCTGTAAAAATGGAAGATGACTCCTGATTTGGAGTGGCAACTCTGCATCAGCACAGCAGTACTAAGGAGTCGGCTGTGAAACAACCACCAGCCCCCACGTGCTGGACAAGCACTGCCTGAAGAGCAGCAGGTCCTTCCCGTGACCCCTCAGCCTGCCATCTGAATGGGGTGGTGATGGTGGAGTCAACTGAGTACCCAAAAAGCTGGCTGGCTGCCATGAGTATTTCATCCACCAAGAACGAAGGGTGATGTGGCTATGCTATGCTACCAGCTTCTGTCTCTGGGACCTATGAAGAGGATCGTGGAGTCCAGCAAAGTCCGGCGTGGGGGGTACATCTTCTTGGCTGGTCACATTCAAGTTGCATCTGCACAATCAATCAGCATATTGCATAGACTTTGACTGAAGGGGTTTTATCTGCAATCTTAAAATCTGGCCATTTCAGGAATTCCTGAAATAAATTAGAAGAGGAATTTTATTTAGTTGTTTTTTTCTAAAGGAATTTCCCCATGGCTCCAAACCACTGTTTTCCATAAAGTACATGAATATGAAGTCTTCTCTTGTCCTCTTGCCACATTTCTTGTGTCATCTTTATCCTGCAACAGTTGTATATAATCAAATGGCAGGCAAAACATCCTCTCCCCAAAACCTTCCTTTTTTTCCTCAAACTTTTAGTAATTTTATTCCACACTTCATTGATTTTTTTTGTCACCGATCGTCTTAGAAGCAGATGCTTTCCAAAACAATGACCTGGAGATTCAGTGATTGATATCTTGCAGATAAATAACAAGCTATATGTATGCAATAAAGCATAGGTAACTTAATATCCAGGCACTGGATTATTCGATATTAAAATCTTGGCACTTTTCAAGATAGCTGATAATTTGCAACAATAGAGATCACATAGAGAAGTTCTTTTTGTCAATATTGGTTAACAACTTGCACTGTTAATCCATTACCTTCACCTAATATGGAGCCTTTTGTCCCCCAAAATCCCAAAGGGTTTTGCAAAATAAGCACATCGCATCGCCCCTCTTAGACAATACCTGGGCATTGATTTGGTTGTCTCGCTGACTCAGAAGGAAAAGCCCTGGCCATCTCCTTCTGTGGCTTCTAGATTTTCCTGGGAGTTCTACCCACCTGAATGGTAATCAGTATTAACCATTCTTAATTTATGAAAGTAAATGAAGTTCCTGAACCAACTTGCACCTGGTGTGTGGCTGGGCAGGACAGGAACAGCCTGGCCTAGGGGCTGCCTGCCCACAGCCTGGCACCAACTCCCACCAGTGTCCACAGCAGAGCTTTTCCAAAGGGACACCCCTTTGGCCCTCGGGGACTTCAAAAAATCTTCCACTTAGAAAAAAGGCATTACTACATTCCACTTGCTAGGAAAAGGCAGCCTCAAAGGTCAGCCCCCAGGTGTTGTTCTACACACTGGCATGCAAAATTCACTTAGGGACACATGTAACGTATATTTGTTTGCTAAAGGAAAGGCTGCCCTCGGCTTTGATGGGCTGGGAAAATCCCCGGGGGTTTTCTGGCAAAACACGCTGTGTTACACAAGGAACAGGCTGGGGTGCAGAATGCTTATTTCAAATTAACTTGAATGGAGAAATAATGAGCAGCAAGTCTATATTCTCAGTAAATTAGGAGAGAAGCTTAGGTAAAATGTGGCTTTATATGCAGGGAAATAAATTATTATTTACTCACTTTTGTGCTCATGCCCTCAAAGATGAAGACATTTGTATGGATTTATTAATATTTATAGCATATAACAATAAATACCCATAAGAGCTTTGCCTGAATACATGTTATTTTACCAAAGTAAAAAATCTGTTGAAGGTCAAAAGGATCTTTTACTTGTGTGTGGAGGGCAGGATCAGAATCTTTACTTTGAAATCTGTATCAACTGTGATAATTTAAAACTTTAATTAAAGACTCAGTGGCAGATTATCTACCAAACGTCTTCCTGCTGCCCAGTATTTCATCACGAATGTCTCCAGAAGCCCACGCTAACGTGAGTAAGCACACTTGCCAGGAAGTATTTCACTGCAGACACGTTAGCTTTTATCTGTCTTGTTGGGTAACAAATCCTTTTGTTGAGGATTGGTGGCAACAAAAATCAAATTAAAAGCAAAACCAGACCCCAAACCAGAAATTTGTAATGCTTATTCCGTTCATCCCTCAAGAAAATGAAAATGCCAAGCCAAAGTCTATTTTAGCAATTGCGTTAATGTATGTGTAAATGGGTGAAGGCGCCTTTGAAATGCTCTGAAAAGAATTTCACACTTTAGCGAGGAGAAGAAGTTAACAATTCTATCCTGGCATTTATTGGAATTCTTAAATTAATTTCCTCGACGCAGCTGTGCCATAAAACCCCTCATGATGATGAATTTTTGCTAATGTCGAGATTATTTTTGGATACAATTTTGAAGGAGCACTTTCAAAAGTCAGGAGAACACGGGTCGCCAGGAACCATGCGCTGCCCTTTCCTTGCCTCTGCTCACCTCCAGCCTTTCCCTGAGCAGCTGCAAGGCTGCTCATTTGAAATTGCCTCTGGTTTTTCTTCCACGGAGCAGCAAACAGGGGACAGATGCACAAGTGACGTGAAGCTGAACCCCCGTAGAGCACTGGGCAAAGATGAGCATGTTGCTAACTAGCACAGCATTGGAGGAAAGACCTCCAAGGCCACCTGGGGACTCCCTGCTGGAGCACATCTACTCACCCCCCCGCCCGAAAGAGCACATTGGGAGTGGGTGGTTTTGGCTCCGAACAAACAGCCCCAGAGAAGGCGATACACAACGAATTTCTCACTTTGCACACAGCAGTAGGTGAGAGTTGTTCCGAGCTGGCAAAGAAGAGGAACTCATTTAATCTGTAACACAGATTAAACCAGATTAAGAGATGCAAATGATACACTGGGGATTTCCTCCCTCCCCATGCCTACATCCTGCATCTGTGCCAGACCACGTCCAAAGGGCTGAAGCAAACATAAAGAGCAACCTTGCAGTGATGCATAAGGAAGGGCTTTAAAAATCACACATCCCACCTATAACGAGGCTCAGCCTGCAGCAGCAGATGGATTTACAGGGAGGGACAAGCAGAGGCGAGGAAATTAAGAGTTCATGGTCAGGTGAGAAGACCCAGGGGAGGTATGAGTAACACCACACAGGCATGTCTACAGCCCTGGATACAGGAGGATGAGGACCTTGTGGGGAATTTTTGCTCGGAAAGGCTTCAGTGTAAGCAGAGTGGATGGATGTTCTCACTGAACTGCAGGAGAACCTGGGGTAAGGAGGGATAGCACAGACGGTGGCAGCCATGATCTTGATTTTAACAGTGATAGGCAAGTTTTAGATCCCACAGAGGAGAGAGTTAGCAACAGCTGACACGCTTTTGTCTGGAGAAGTCACAACAACTAGAAATAACAACTCGGGGCCATAATTCTGTGGTCTGTCACTACCAGGAAACGTGAAATCCAATGACCTTTCATCTCCACGACAGAAATGCTGTGCAGCACCTGGAGCCATCACCCTTAAAACCAACTCTGACAAATTGGACGATAGGACACGAAGGATAAAATGGGCTCTGCCTCCCTCTCTCCCAAATTTTAGCCTCCCAGCAAACTCCGCCTGCTCCACGTGTAATGTGGTAACTCTTGCCCAGCAGAGCCAGCATTTAGCAAAGCACAAGATAGCAATTCTATTTCTTTTGACAATAAGGAATAAATCTCCAAAGCCACTTGTTCAGACTGCTCTTAAATGATGGTAGAGGGAGGGAAATTGATATTGGCTTTTTATGAATCTTCAGGTCAGGTATGTTAGAATCAACAGATTTTTGCATTAAGCTCGCTGCTTCACAGCACTTTTGCCCTTGGCAAGACATAATTAAGAAAGGCATGAAAATCTATCTGAATGTATAGACAGGAAATTATTCTCCCGTTAATGGCAGCAACAGCTAAACAAGCAGGCAAGCCATGTTGCTAGCAGAGAGCAGCAAATGATGCAGGGCTGTGTTTTAACCCAAAACAAGGATTTTCCTTACCAAAATTTTAAGGAGCAGCTTTTGAAATGAGGATTTGCACTACATGTTGTTCTGGGGATTAACATTTCTACCCCCCCCCCCCCCCAACAGCTGTATCCCTTGAGCTCTTCTCTTTGCCAGTCTAAAGTGATGACCACAGGGACTGAGACTAAGCTAAAAATTTTTTCATCACACTGAGACATGGCACTGTAACTGTCTTCACCACTTTGGTAGAAAGCAAAAGCTACTGGATGGAAGGAAAAAAACAAATAGGTTTAAAAAAAAAAAAAAAGGAGGGGGGTTTCAGTCATGTAAGTGAGTCTGTCAGCTTGTGTTATCTTCATGCATTTGTGAAACTGAGCTTTAATTGACTGGCTGCAGTGGAGAGCCGAAAGATAAAATCTTGGTCTCAAGATGAACAGACAGCTTAAAGCGTTGCGATCCTCATTCATTAGGATGTGTCAGGGGGCTTCAGAGGGGGAAGAGACACAGCAATGTCTGTTACTCTTTCACGTGAAGTTCCCAAAATGTAAGAGGAAGGCGAAGGCTGTGCGCCACACTCTGAGCCACGTCCAAGAGCAATAACAAAATTTGCTCATCAGATTCCCTGTGACAAGAGAGACTATCTTGGCGCCTACTTATTTCTATCACTTTGTGAATTATTTCATTTCATTTGTGAAGGATAAAGTCAAAATTGCAGGCATTTGGCCAGCTATTAGCCAGCCAGCACTGGCTGCAGGAGGAGGAGCAGAAAGCCCTGCCAGCTGGGGGAGTCCCACATCTCATCCCTACAGCCACGCCAGGATGCAAGGAGGGGGTCAGCTCCCCTCCACAGTACCCCCCATGCAGATATGCTCCTCGATCCCAAGGAACAGCCACGCCACTGCACTGCCTCTCCCCTTCATCCACCACTGGCTCAGAGCTGTGCTGAAAGCCCCAGTCTCCCCCTGGCCCCAGAGACCAGGAACGCCAAGGAATATAGGCTGCTCTTAAGAGGATGGTGACAAATACTTCCCTGCCTAAAACAGGTTTCAGAGAACTTTGTATCTCCCAACAGATGAGTGAACAAATTTGGTAAAACCATGCAGCAAGCCTCCTGGCTTCTAGTTGAGGATCCAGTCACTACACTGTGCCCTGGAGCCCCTTCAGTGGGTGGCTGATATTCCTTCTTTCCTCCCATCAGTAGGAGCTGCTTCTTTCCTTTTCCTCCTGGCTTTCTGGTTACCCTGCCTGTTTATGGAAGAAAGACGCTGCCCAGTCCTGGTCACCAGGGATGTTGGGGACTGCAACACAGAAAGCCACCAACCCCCAAAGTGGGGGGAGTCTGTTTATTAGAGGAAATGGTCATGGTGGTGAAGGGTTGGTGGGGAAATCCAGCAGCTCCTGGACCTGTGTGAAGCCACCTTTGAGTCTGCACTCCTGGGAAGGCTGACCGATGCTCACAGTTTGGATTTGGGTGATGAGAACCAGATGGGAAGAAATTAGCAAGTGCTGCCACCGTAAGTGGTACCCTATATGCATGGTACCCTATACGCGATGGGAACACAGAAGCCAAACATACACCAGCAGCATTTCTTCCGGTGTAAATGAGTCAGAGCGACAGTGACAGGCACAATGATGGCCACTGTTACCCCTCCCAGTCATCAACCCAATTGTGCTGAGTGCAATGGGAAACCTCATATGCAAGCACAGTGGGCTATATGGAAAGGTGGTGGGTACAGCTGGTTAACGTACCTTTTCTCTGAAGATCATCAACAACAACAACCTAATGACATTTCCTATGAACATTTTCTGCTTTTAAACAGAAACATAAAACTCTAAATGAAAATCTTGTAAAATATATTTGAGTATCACGGTTTAATGTAAAACTCAGGATTTCAAGTAGTATTTTCGGTATAATTTTCCCGACTGGTCTTAATTTTGCCAATTCCTTTAGTAAAAATATTTTACGTTTCCAACTGTTTGCCTTTTCTCTGTCTTAAAGAGCAGAAAATGTGTTGAAAATGTTATTTCTTTGTAAACATTTTCATCTAGATCCAAAAGCAACCATTACTCTTACCCAGCAGTGGGGATGTATGTAAGAGGAAATATATATGGGTAGTGAATTCCAAACGTGAGAAGATGAGTCTAAGCAGCCATTTCTTATATGTTAAGAAAGCCATGAAGAGGTTTACGTGAAGCTAGCTCAACCCTTAATCTGTCTTCATATCTACATTAGGGGAAAGGTGCTTTTCCAGAGACATATGTGTGTATGGGCTGTGGTACAAGACTGGGGAGACCTTCTTGGAAACAGATTTATTTTCCAAAGAGGTACTTTCAGTCATCCCAAAACCTTTCTTGAAAGTATTGCTGAATCTGATTCCAACTCATGAAATTGTTTCAGCAGGACAATGAGGGCCAATGCTACACACAAAGACTCCAGCACAAAACTTACAACGTTACGGGCTTGGTGGGTGTCTTACTGGCCCCAGTGGAAGTTTTGCCACTGATTTCAGCAAGTTTTCCCCTGGTCTTAGGTAATAACCATTGGTTTCTTAGTTTAGGGACAAAGACTCTCTCTTCTCTCATATACTTGATTTCATGTTAGACTAATTATGAGAAAAAAGCAAAGCCATGAAATGACTATCACCGATATCAGGACTCAGTCCTATAAAGCCTTACTCAAGTCAGCAATCCCATAACCTCCATGTGAAGACACAGACCAGGAAGAGCAGCCTTATTTTTCACAGTTGCCACCTCGTAACTGAAGCCCACACGCAAGAAGTAACAGCCTCAATGCCAGCCTGTGTTGATGGAAGCAAACTTCCTGGCGATGCATCGGTAACAACATTTTAATAAAATGTTTCCTTTATATCTCTTTGTTAAAGCCAATACAGTACTTTCTTACCATTTTTGCAGACAGGACAACACTGTTCTGGTTCATAGACTGGGTTGACACACTCAGGAACTGCGCAGTCTGCTACAACACAGTGAACTTCATTGCTCGGCTCGCAGCGACACCATTCGCATGGCGAGGGCTAGGAACAAATCTAAAATTAGCCCATTTCCTCCCGTAGCTCACAAGTTTGCAACATTTCTATCTTGCCATAAGATAAACACATCAGCGTTCAATACCTCTTGACTACATTCATTCATCATGAGTAATACAAATTAACCTATAGGACAAAATAGCAACATCTGAAATAGGCAGCCAGAACATTAGAAAAACCAATGAGCATGATACTTGTTTTCCCACACAGGGTGTGGGGTTTTTTAGCTTTCATGAGACTTTAGGTCCCTTTGTCAAAAAGACCGAGCTGAAGGCACTAGGTTGTACCTCTGCTCTACCCATCTGTTGTTATCTTACACATTTTGCTGGGAGCAGAGGAGGATTTTTGGAAGACCACGAGTGGTGGTTCATCCCAGGAAGGGAGGACAGGGTGATTTGCCAGGTCATATTCTTATCTCATGCAGACCACCACTGCCAGCAAACCCCAAGCTGTCAAAAAGGTGCTGCTGGGGTGGCCTCTCCATTCACCAGCCTCTCTATATGCTTTTATTCCCGCTTTTCAGAGCGGAGAACACTGTTGCTCTTGCAGGGGCAAAAGCATTTTATTCTGTGTTTGTGCAGCACCTGCACCAGGGGTCTGTCAGCACTCCCGTGACAGCCATTAGACCTGGCCCTGGCCCCACTCCTGCCTGTTTCACCAAGGTTTGTGAGCAACTGCCTCACACAGAATATGTAAATAATTAAGAGCCTGAATAATTCTGCTGAAGTCACGGAGCTCTGGGTTAAAGCACCCAGATAAATGGTTTTGCTTCAGCTCCATCAATTCAAACAGGAATCTCTTATCCATCTCCAAATAGTAGAGAGCCGTCACTATCTAACCCTTTAAAAAGCTGTGGTAGTCTGTCAAAAAATAGAAAGGTCAGTGTTTTAAGGTTCCCAGTGTCGTGATGTGTGTGCAAGTGTGCTGAAAGGATGACAACAGAGCCAAGGAAGGAGAATAAGAGGAGAATTTGAAAGGAAAATAACTTCCTTTTAGTACCTGTACGTTCGATACGTAAATCCCAGTTCCTCAGCAACGGCAGATCCATCAGTAACACTTGAACAAGTAAATGTGGGTATTGGAAAAAATTCTGCTTTCTGTTGCATTGATGGGAATCTGCAGCAATGGGAATTCCTCCATATTAAAAAAAAAAAAAAGTGAGATGCAAAGGAAAGGAGGATTCATCCCCATGTGTTTCAGACCCCAGTGATGGGTCACTCATTTCTACAAGACAGATACAACCTGTGAGCCCTGGTTCTGGCAGGTAAAAAGCTTTTCAGTTCACCTCCAAGAAGCTCCATATGTCTTGAGTCAAATAATTTATTCCCAGGAAAATCATTTCTACCTTAAAATGCACTAATTAAAGCTTCCCTTGCTTTGTCTCAGTGTCTGCAGTCTGTAATTCCCATCACCTCTCATTTGCTCACGGCTTTGGCAATTTAGATAAAATCAGTACTCCTTGAGCAAGAGAAGAAGTCTGTGGAGGTGGAATTCCTCTCTCTAATTATCTTTCCTCATTCAATCCTGCTTTGATTTCTGTCTGAAGCACCAGGAATCTAAATTCATTTGACTGACATTTCTTATTCAAGGCTATTTAATAAGAAGAAACAACACAGAAGAAAATAGACAGAACTATTTGCTGAGGGATCAATAAGAAAATTGCTGCTTTGTTTTTACTCATTTTAATCGCTAATTATATGGAGCACTAGAACTAGATCTTGTGATTTGTGGAGGCATTCACTGACGTATCCTTCAGGACTTGTCCCCATCTTCACTACTACAATGGCTGCAATGCTAAGAAATACATGATGCGTTTCCAGGACTGCAGCCCAATCTGCGGCTTAAAGATGATCCACACAAGTAGAAGATGCCCCTGAACAGCTCTGCAACTGAGTAAATGAGATATGACATATGCATCTTTTGCTTTTGCATTGTTGGTGTAACCTGAAGATGACACTGTAATAAACCATGATGTTGCTTGACACTGAAAGCAGCTTTTCAAGAGGGAAGAACTGCATACAATTAAAGAAGGAAAGCACACCTCAGCAGCACAAGGAACAAGCAGCCAGCACATGAAAAGGCTTTGGCATGAACGACAAGACTTTTCTCAGCCACCTCCTCTTCCTCATCTTATCAAGGTCAAGCTACTTGGTCTTGACTCCACGATCTTCCTCTATCTGACCACTTTGTTCACTTGCTAGTGCCTCTTACTCTTGCTCTTACCCAGCCGCTCACCTCCACAGGTGACTCCAGTCTTCCTGTCCACTTAGTTTATGAATGTCTTGGCACTTTCTCCCTTAGGATGTGCTTTGGGATCCAATTTACAAACCCCTGCCATTTCAGAAAGGACTTTGCCCCAAGCACACTGAGCATCTTTTTACTGTTGTCTGTGGGCTCTGCATCCCAGCTATTAATTTCCCTGGAGCTACCCTTCTTGTGGAACACTTATGGAACATTGGCCAAAAAAATCCTCTACTCATTTACATAGGCAGTAGGTAGATGAAGCGGCAAAATGACAAACTGGGAATCAGTGAAGAACAGGGAACCTGTGAAAGATGTTCCAAAGTTTTGTTTCCTGATTTAAAGATTTATCCCCCATGGAAGAGGGGTGGTTTACACTTTTGTAGCCACTGAAGTTCAAACAGCAGCTAACACCAGTTCCTGAAAAGAAACTCTCATCCCCTCTGAAAAACAAGGTTGAAAAAATACAGACGGTTTCTGAAGTATGAAGGAGAGAGGATACAAATCAGAGGCTTCGCTATTCCTACATGGACAGTCCAAACACTTTATTGGTGCTCCTTAAACTGATATTCTGGAAAGAGTGTTAAAATTAAAGGATCATAAAAGGCTTGGGCCAGAAGATGATTTATTCACTCCACTTGTCCAAGGCAGAATAGTCTCTTAGAAGACTCTCTAGGGAAGGATTTGCCAGAAAGGATTTCAAGAGATGTTGGTGCAGAAACATTCTTCTCACCACTGTCCAAAAGGAAAGGATGTTCATGGTGCCCAGACATAATACGGATACATGTCCACACAATTGCATGGTCCCTTATTGTTCAAGGTATATTTTAACAAATGGACCTATCATTAAAACCAGAGGAGCGAACTGGGTCATTTTGTAGAAGGTATCAGTATAGCATTTTGATTTGGGAAAACTAGTGCAACGCACCTGAAATTCTTTTTACCCAATTTTCACTTACAACGAGTGTGAGAGCACTAACCTTCAGGAATAGTGAGGGTATATGTTCTTTGATGCTGTTGTCAGCATAGGGGTCAAGTCAAGCCAAGTTGGTGGGAAGCAGATATGGCCAACATCTAACCACCATTCAAGGGGTTTTGAGAGCAGATGAAGTGAGACACAGAGCACAAAGGACCTTTTCAGCCTCAGCAATGATCCTGATTCGCCTCTCCTTCGGCCAGTTGCTTCAAAGAGACCAATGAAGCACAAGGATGTGGACCCTGAACACCCCTCTTTATAACCACACCTAAGATCACGGCCCAAGTTCTATTTCTCTTCTGTTCTATTGATCTCTAGGAGGACTGTGACCCCAGGTTTGGCTGGGAGGGCAGGTTCATTCCCTGCTTCTATCGGGGGATAGCCCCAGCCCACGGGGCTGGGGTGGCAGGAGGAAGGAGCCAGCACTCCTTCGGTTGCATGGCTGGAAAATCTTAGTCTCAGGTGCTGTCAAATGGGAAACATCTGCAATCAGCCAAGTTTGTTAACAAAGAAAGAAGGAAGGAAAATTAAAACAGAGAATAGAGAATACGCATGGCTAATAAAGATTTTATGTGCATGAGCACATAATGATAAACTTGATAGATTATATAAACAAACAAATGAAAAATGCAGCAAAGGAAACAGAATGAGAAACAAGATACACCCTGAGCAGGGGAAATCAGGCAGCCAAAAAAGATGTGGATACTGTACCTCCTAATCTTCACTCTCGTTCCCACACACACCAGCTCACCACCATTGTCATGCTCTCTTTGGAAACAAATGCCAGCCCATGTAGGAATTACATTTGCTAACATCATCCAGCTACTCCTCACAGTGATACGGGGCTCCCTCTCTTAAGAGGCTGGGCAACACATGGGTCCTTCTTTAGTCAGCCACTAGGTTTCATAAAACCACAGAAATTTCACACGTCTGCGTGGTCTACACTTGAGGGCTCCAGCATGCTCTCAAGTCATCCAGAAGGACTGGTAAACAGAGAGATCACATGATCAAACAATTCTTCAGGAAAATAGCCTAAAATACTAATTCTTCCCAAACTTAAGGGAGAGGTGGAGAAAAGAAAATAGAAAATTGAATTCAAAACTCAGTATCTAAATCTACTCTTTTATGCTCTTCTACAGATGAAAAGATCTGAATCAAGCATTTTTTTAAACCAAGGCAGCTGGTACAATCACACATATAACCAATAGATAAAACTTCCAAGTTTTTAGGCAAGATCTTGCCTTACTGCCTCTGAGACATCTCATTTAATCATAGAAATACTCTTGTCCCAAATACTTACTGATCTTCACCTGTATTTCACCTGCCTTGTCCACAATGACAGCACCCTAAGCTGCCTCTCTGCTGCTCCAAACACATGAAAGATTTTTCTGTAACATGTGGATTGCTCTGTAAAAGCTTATTACTGAGTAATAAGTATTCTCCTTGAGTGAATGGAGGAAGCATATATATGAAACATCATACTGCAACCCTCCTTTTCCCTGCCTCCAATAAGGATTCTCTGTCTACACATCTGCTTGTCAATCACTCTTAGCTGCTTCTACATAAACATCTCTAGAGACGTGGAAAGGGAGTGATACTTAAGACAAATGAAAAACTTTGAAGATGACATCTGATGGATACCTTTTCTTTACCTGTTCAATCTGTCAATCAGAAGCAATTTCGCTCAGGTTTTCCTCCGCTTTCACATTCACCAGGCTAACTGTAGTTTCCAAGAGCACCCATTTCAGTCCTATATGAGGGCTGTTGCTCAGCTCAGAAGAGATCTCAGACCAAGTTTTAAGGCCACAGCCTCCTGTGATCAGATGTGATTAATCCAGCTGGCTTCACTCAGACTGGAGGATTGCAGTCCATTCCCCTCCAGGAGCTCGGAAAACAGTGCCCATTTTCCAAGCAGCATTCTGAGAGCAAAGTGTTATTTGGCACCTAAGTATTTCAAGAGCCAATGGATCATATATCGTTAAAACAGACTATACACAGACCTGTTACTCCTTGAGACTTCCCACTCTATGAATTTAAATGCTGGCGCCTCATTTCTTCCAGGCATGTTTAGCACAGCCACTTCCTGAGACTTTGGACCTCTCCTCACCTTTTCAAGAAAAGACTTTGAATTGTATGGTACTTTCTTTGTATCTGAGTTTTCAACCTCATGGAAGAAGGTTTACACCTTTGCTGGAGCTAGTGTATAGGTTGCTGAAAGCTACTGCAAATTCTTGCAACTGCCCTCTAGTCATCTGTTCCAAGATCCAGTTATCAGGATTTATTGGGCTGCTCTCTTCCCCCCTCCTTCCTACTCTCTCCAGCTAAGCTAGAAGAGGTATTTGTACAAGAATGTCCCATAATCCCATACTCGAAGACTTCATCTCATTGACTAGGTCCCACGAAGTGGTCACATAAGGACCACGTCCTCGTGCTGTCTACTGCACAACAGCTCTTCATCAATTATACACAGCTACTAGCAAACAACTACAGAGCAATACAAACTTTACAACTATTGTATCAGAAATACTTGACATTTCTTTTCAGGAAGGGAATAGAAAAGCTTCATGTAAGTGTTTACAACCATCTAATCATGTTACAATAGACACATACTGATCATCATGCAGGAGCTGTTCAAGTTAGTAGAAGACAATCTAAGTATTTCCACTGAATTGAACAGACCTGCTGTTGGGGGTTTGTAATGCTTTTCACAGTCAAATAGGTATATTTACAAAATTAGCAGAAAGACTGGAGAAATCTCCTTGGGTTGACTGGAATTTGAAGTGGTGTATAACCAAGAAATTAAGCCAGTGGGCTTTCTTTCTGACCCCCATGGAAACCCAAGGATCCATCACACCAGACCAAATGCAGAGCAGATGCCAGGACTCTTGATATCCCTGCAAACCTTAATCATGCATGTTAGCTCCCACCTCCTTTAAATACCAAAAAGAAAATGGTGCGTAAGTATATGCCTTTTCTAGGTTATATTGCAAAGGGATAAAATGCTTCTTGTGGTAGTTTTGCTGAATACGGAGCTGCAGTACTTCCTCCCCCTTTGAGAACATGTTAGAGAAAGAAGTGCTAACCCCTTAAAAAGAAGGAGATGCCATCATCTCCATTTCTACTGATGTCAAGGCAGTTTCGAATGCAATGGATCTACGCTGGTACTTCTGCACACATTTGTTGCTACCTTGGCTTAGATTTGGATTCACTAGCTGTATGCACAGGCACCTCCTGCCTACATGTCCCTGGGAAGGACTGGATGTGTCCCACTCCCTGTGAGTGCTAGACTCCGAGGGAAGGAAAGCTGAAAACCATCACTGCTGCCAATCTCTCCATCTTTTAGTTTTCAAGAGAGTGTGCCAGTGCTCATACGGATAATCACATTCAGCCTCCCCCCTCAGACTGATGGCATCCTGCTCCATGCAGATAAAACAGCAGGAAAAGCAGAGCGATGTAAAGTGAAGTCTGTCAAATTGGGCACTTACATCTTAAGAGTAGCTGTAACTTTTAATGACACTAAGGACAATGGCAATTCTGATGGAAATGATTTTTGTAGCTACAGTTTCAGGTGGTGAATTTATTGGCAGGAAGCAAGAAAAGCAAGAAAGTTAAAAAGGACCTGATGAATAAAATCGGAGGCAAAAATGGTTTCTGCATTACAGGTGACGTGGGAAGACATAAACCAGGGGAGATGAATAAAAAAGAAACCGGGACAGCATTCATCGAAGATATTCCTGAAGTCAAAATTAGAATCATTTTCATTGTTATTGAAATTGCCTGAGATCTCAGGCAGATTAGCAGGAGATTGCAGGAAAGTTCAGAGAAAGCTTTCAACTGACAAATTTTGCAGGTGCCAAACTGTAGAGAACAGGCTAGCTAGTGAGTCCCACCTGAAGGCGAGACTGACATCAGCCCATTTCTGTTCTGGGCTGCTCACTTTGCCTTTACTATTAACATAAATAACTGTCTAACTTGTATTAAAAGTTTGGTAAATGGCTCTTTTTTGTGTGTGCGCATGTGTGCACCAATGCTACAACTTGCATGGGGCAAAAATTTCACTCATTTTTGTCACTTACTTAAAAAAAAAAAAATCATCCATCCAGCTTGTGGAGACACAGTATCAATTATGCTACAGAAACCGTAATGACTTGGATTTTCCATAGGTGGAAAGTTGCTCAAATAAACATTCCAGTGAGTGATTATAGATGAGTACAATCACTGAAAACACCATCAGGTTGCAAATGATTTTGCAACAGGAAAAAAGTACTAAGTCATTAGATAATTTATTTGCAGTGAAAAACTGGAGCTGTATCCTACTCACATGGAGCACTAGCAATACAAATGAACTGTGCCATCCAAAAATTGAAAAATGCTTGCACCATACTGCAGATCAGCTAAAACAAGGAGCTGGCTTTCAAGAAGCAGCAGAAGTGGATGCCGAGACCCTGTATTTCTAAGGGAGTCCCCAACATGCACACAAGTATTACTAACAGGACTGAAATGAAATGACAAATTTCTCACTCAACTGAAAGGACAAGAGAGACACAAATACATTACTGAAAACATTCTATAAATGGTGACTCCACCCTATATTCAAAGCAGCCCCTGCACAAGGAGGCTGAAGACAACTTGCCTTTTTTCTTAGCCTACAGATGCTGCAACTCTCCAACCAAAGCACAATTTTAGTTACCCCTAACTGCTGCTTCTCTGTTCGCAGCTACAAGAGTCTTTCCAGAAGGCTGGTGACGAGGCTTGGATTCTGGAGGTGAAAAGGCATAAAGATGCTGTGATCACCCCAAATCACGTATACCTCTCCTCCCTTCAGCCCCAGACCATGCCTGTCCATACCTGAAGACAACATTATCCTTACCATCCTTTTGTAAAAATTCCTGGGCAGCTACTACAGATCAGTAAGCCAGATGAGGGAGAGAAGCACACCACACCATGGGTATCCTGAGCCCACATCTGATGATTCAGGATTGTGATGGCATTAGGAGCTTTGTACTCATGTATTTGCTATGTACCATACAACCTGATGGGTTTAAAAGGCTCCTGGAACCACATCTGGGTCTGGAGAGTGACTGCTCCATTAGCTGATGAGAGACAACCTTGAGCCAAGCCCTGTCCCTTTTTCCACGGGAGCTGCGTATCTGCAGTCTCGTGGTTGTTTTTCTCCCCAGAGAGCAGCAGTGCAGCTTTCTGTAACAACATGACTTTGCACTTCTTTTGTAAGAACGCTTTCTTCGTTTTGATATATGTCTCCTTTTATTCCTGACAATAGTTGCACCTCACCTACCCCGGGCTTGAGGGGACTCTATTACTTCAGTGATAATTTTTATGACCCTATTACAATAGTTTTTTAGTTCAGACATGCCCAGTGCACAGGGAACAGGACTTCTTTCGAAAGGTTACAGATATGACAGATGGGACTGTGGCTCCAACGTGTGATGCACAGTCTCGTTCACACACAGACAAAATGTTTGTGTGCGCTTCGCATTTGTTAAGCTCCTTTTAATATCAATAGGGAAAGCAAGCCCAGCCACCAGCTTCCTGCCATCCGTTCCCTCCCTGTCTGCTCTTGCCATTACCAATAAAGGAGCCATATCTAGGGGAAAGCCTCCTGGAGCAGGGAGAAAGGAACAAGGACCTGGTCAGAAAGCTGATCCCTTTTATGTGTGTTTTCCCTATGCCGGAATCTGCTGTTTCCTTCTTCATTCACACCAAAAGATGGGAGAAGGTAGCAAGATCAGCTCTATGTGCTGACAACATACTGCATTTGTATTAAGGAGGTAGGTATAACACAACCAGCCATCACTGGGGAGGAGATTTGGATCTTGGTCCCATTCCTTCTCCTGCAGTTTTCTGTCTGGATCATCAGATGCACCTTCCATAGCCACAGTACAGGCCAGGCAGATTTACACCAGTGATGGATTTGGTCCTGTGACTGTTTTACTCAAAAGATAGCCAGATCATGGCTGTTCGGCTGAACTGAATGCAATCTTTGGAGTCAGTCTGCTTTGTCTGAAGACAAGCTCCGTGTCCCCACGCAACTCAGGCAGCTGGAAATAACCACCCTGCCGGGTGACTCCTGGCTGGGTCGCGGTGGTTGAGGGAAGGTGTAAGCTCCTCTTGCTGTAGGCCCCACACTGCAGATTTCAGTGCTGTATCACCCTTAGCCTCAGCATTTTGCACAGTTTTGCACCTCTTGTGCCCTAAGGGAAGCTGGTCCCACCTCCCTGGTACTGCAGAGGGAGCTCCTGCATCCCACCAGCACACCAAAAAGCTCCCTCCTTCCCTCTGAAGCAGCAGCTTCTTCCTGAATGCTTTGCTCCTGATCACCTCTGCTGAGCTCAGGATTTCCTCTGGCATTGGAGCTGGAGACAAGAGCTCAGCACTTAACACACTGTTGCTGTATCACCTTTTTCTCCTACTAAGAAAAGACACGTTGGCTGAACCCAAGTCTATGTCTGAGGAGTGGTGAGGAGTTGACTTGCTTTTTTCCTTTACATTGCTGAGGGTACAGGAGCTCAGGGGTGCTGAGTGCCCACGTTTACATCTACATACACATCCCCTTCTCCCTCACTGTCTGCAGGCCCTGCTTCAAAGCCCTGTCCTGTCAAGCGGTGAGCTGTGGTTGCACCAGTGGGTTAACATCACTTGTTTGCGTGGGTTTGGTTTCCTTTGCTTCTGGGCCTTGACACCATCCCTGTGTTCACTGCATGTTGAGAGGTGAGAGAGGGGCAAACAGATCATATGAAATATTTACCTGTTCCTGGTTGCTTTTTCTCTCCCATTCTCCATTACCTGTACTTTTTTGACAGCCCAGCCTAACTTTTTACTTTCTGGCAGCTGGCCAAGGTGGATTAGACTTCATGGGAGCTCCCTCGGGCAAATCCTTATCTCAGGTCAGCGTCATGCAAACTCCACAGAGGGGTACCTAACTGGTACCGAACTTTACACCACTGTAACATACCAATGGGCCACCCGTGATCCATGCAGCTGCAGCAGTTTGCAGCAGCAGAGAACCTGTCCTACAGAATACAGCAGGTCTTTAATAGCTGATGCTATGGCAAAGGCGTTTTCCAAATTCTGTCTGCCCCTTGTATCCAGTTGCCATTGCTTAAACTATCAGGAGAAAAGCCAGCAGAGTCTGGGAGCCTTCTGTCCCTCAGGGGACATTATCTCATTTGGTTATGAGCACAAGCTGGGAAGGATGTGAAATGAAAATGGGTTTGAATAGGTTATCTGTGATGAGAGGATACGCTGGGGTCTGCTAACACAGGGAGCACACTGGGTTAACCCTCAGTCAGAAAGGTTTTCCTGCCCAGGATGACCACAGTTAACACACTGAGAGACTCCCTGCTTTGAGGAGCTGCTTCAAACCCTAATGCTCCTCCAAGCATACTGATTTTATTTTAATTCCCAAAGAACTACCTCTGAACTGTACCACAGGGCAGAGTAAGGAAGCCTAATGCTACGCGTATTTTTATTTTGCAACTAGACTTAGTGTTGTCATTACATGACTTACCTAATTATAGTCTTAAAAACAATAACTAGGATAATTAGCTAATTAAGCATTATTTTTAATGAATGCAATTTTGCGTAAAGCACATTCCAGTAGCAACAAACACACACCTGCACTTCCCCTCACTCTGGTAGGAAAGGTTGTCTGTTCTTGCCAATGATCTGTCAACATTTCTGTGGATGACATCCTTCTTCACAAGCTGATGACCTGAGGACCTCATGCTCACCAGCCCTACAGAAACATCTTGGGTGACAGAGAAGGACATACCCTGGGTGAGCCAAGGGGCGAGCGCTTCTCTCCTTGGTGCCACTGAGCACTGTCCGTCATGATAATAAAGCCTCAGACTTGATTTTACCACTCTTGGAAGGAGCTGGTAACAGTTGCATGTACTACACATCCCATTTTCTTAACAGCAGGGCTCCAGCAGCAGTGGAGGGGAGGGGCAGTGCCAGAGCCTCTTCTCCAGCTGGGCAGAGATATCTCCTCTTTTTCAGTAGCTCTCTGGACAGCCCCCAATTCTGGAAGCAAGCAGAGCCGACGGGCTATTTCCTGGAGCAAATATCTGGAAGCCCAGCCACAGCTTTGATGGTACAAATGTTGGGCACATGTTCATTCCTGTGTCATATTTACTGGAAAAATACCAGTCCCTTGGGCTTGCACATACAGGCCAAATTCTGCATTGTGCTCCCGCACTGGTGCACTGTGATTAAAACACGGGGGCTTCTGCTTAATTCCTGGTGATTTTGAATCATGCTGATACTTGAGTTTTGGGTCTCATCTCTTTCGGTGGGGAGCTTTGAGAGGGTATGTGTGCCGCGCAGCTGGCGCCACTTAGCTCTGAGCTTTTGGAGCCTCCATGTATTACTTGTATTACTGTGATCTGGGGAAAACAACAGCATGGATTTTTTGTAGCCAAATTCTGAATGTAGTCCATCTTCTTTCACCTATTGTAGTAATATACTTGTGCATAATGTAATATATGTATGTTACAGAATCAGTAGCTAAGTACATAACATAGTTCAGAAAATAGGTATCACTATAGATCAATATATGACATGTCTATCTATTTTAGTATGTTTTCTTGGTACAAATTATGACAGAAATACAGTAAGTGAGTAATTTTAGATTTCTTTGCATAGACATTGTCACTGTAATTTTGCCAGGAGGGAGATAATAAATCATACTTTTCCATCTGACTGATGTTCTGTTTCCCCTGTCTGATTTCAATGGCTGTATGCTATCTTCAGAGCTGGCATCATTCATAGCTCCTTTTATTAAAGCACAGGCACGTTATTGAAATTTCTTTTGTATTATGATTTTCTAGCCGTACGTGAAATTGCAGAACACACAAGAAGAAGAAGAAGAAGAAAAAAAATAGGCCCCATTTGTTTGAGTCATAGTGGTAAAAAAATCTGCTGCACATACCTTGGAGAGAAAAGTGCCAATATTAAAATCGGGGCTCCATGCTGGCCTGGGGCCAGCATGTAGTAATCAGTTTCTTGTAATTTAAGAGTGAAGAACTAAAACCTACTAGTGACTTGGTTGACTGGTTAGTATACTACCAAAAGGTTTTAATAATGCTAGTTCTTGCGATGATTAGCTTGCCATGATTTGAGCGCTTTCCAAGATTTACCAGGAAACTGAACACTCACATTATAGAGAAGAAAGCTCAGTAAAGAACCTTCCTTTTCTCCCCGCTTTGTTTTTCTAGTGGCCTAATGAAGCTCCTCAGATTCAAGGTGTCGTTTCTCTGTTCTCTCACGCGGACATAAACCGCAGCATCCACACTGCAAACCTGCAGCTGGGCAGTTCAGTACACCTGGGCAGGGCTGGGGGACTCTCAGAGCAGCCCCCTGCACCACACCAGGCACCGGATGGTTGCACGCTTCCCCCTCTCACCTTCCTTTGCAACCCAGGGCTGCAATAAACTCTTGTTTTTCACCTAACAGCATTATCCCATCAGTAATGCTCCGGGAATGTCCCAAGTGTTTCATTCATGTTTGATAAGGTTGCACTCCCAGGCTGGGTAACCAGTGGTCAGGGTCAGGCTGTGGTTTGCAGCACTTAATTTCTATTTCTGGCATGGTTCTGGGGGTGGGGAATCACTTTTTGATTTCAGTGCCTCCTTTTCTCCGCTGGCAGAATGGACACACTGCATTTCAGGGACTGAGAGACGCCGGGATAGCAGCTGAATACACTCTTGCATGTGCTAATGCCTTTTGATGAGAGGTCTTATTTTGTTAAGTTATATTGAGATAATTGCATTAATAAAACATTTTTAAAGAGTGTTAACAAAGGAGAAGGAGGTGCCGCTATTCCAAAGTAAAGGTTTCCATAATGAGCTGAGACTTAGTATAAGATAATGCTATGCTTATATAGTCCCTCATTTATTTTGGATTCTGATTATACCCCGAAGATCCCCGTTAGAGCTGCAATCCCTACTGTGCAAAGTGCTGCTCAAGAAGACATAAAGTCAGCAAGATACAGAAGCCCTAGCTGAAGGATTACAGATGATTTGTGGACAAAACAAAGCAATGAACTTAAGATATAGTGGCAGGAAACATGGAAAAGAAAAATAAAGTGGAACTCCAGCAGTGAAATCCTTGCTCTTTTCAAGTCAGTGGAGATTTTGCCCTAGAATAAAGCTAAAATTTCCCCTTTCCTGGCTTTTTTTTTTTCACTTGCCTAAGGGTAAGGATTGTTCTCCCATCCCTCCACACTTGTTCTATGGACTTTTTGAGCGAGAATGGCTTTGGGAGCAGTGAAGGAGGAAGGGGAGAGGACAAGGAGATGGAGAAGTCATTGGGAACAGCAGGCAGACAAAAGGCAGCAGCAGAGGTTAAGTACCGGCAGAAGAAATTGCAGCTCTGTGCTTGGCAGAATGCAGGGTGGCCACTGATGTGCACCCAAGAAATGTCCTTGATGTTCAGAGCTGTTTCCAAACTCAAGTTCACAACTGCAGGTTGAAGCTGCTCTTCTGACTTGAATATTACCAAGAAGGCCAAGTTGTGATGCCAAAACGGCTCATGTTCCCACCCAAAGGATAATTCACCCAACGTCCCGCCAGGCAAATGGAGATACTTTAACGGCTGTGGCTAGAAAATTTTTGCCATTGACTTTGAGAAGGATGGCACCATGCTACCAAAAACCATGTCACAGGGACTCACTCTCCTGCAGGGACAAGGAGCAGTTCCTGCCTGTAGGGTCTAAAATTAAGACAATGTTTCAAGATGTCAGCTTGACAATCCCTTTTGAACTGATCATTCATTTCCTAGCAATGGTATTTTGCCACAAATTCATATAGGTCCATAGAAAGAAGGTTATTCTGTATATGCTTATATTGGGTGATGAGAGATCTAGCAAATTCAGAAATGATTATGGACTTTTCAACCTGATAACCTAATCCTTTTCAAATGGCTCCTAACTGCGGCTACAAATGTACATTAAACTATGCTGTAAATTGAATTTCTTAAATCTGGGTAGGCGTGTGCTTTTCTGTCAGTAAGTTATGCAAGAGAGTAAAAACTTATCAGCACTTAGGAAAACTGTTGTCTCGCTGACATTTGCACGATTTCTCCATAAACTCCCAATGAACATTCATCACGCAGGCAGAACGCCGTCTCCTTAAGTTTACATAAGCCGCTGCCTGTGAACATTCATTTAAAACACAACCATGTGTACTTACGATAACTGAGACTGCTCTCTGGAGTTGTTATTTGCTTGTTTTCTCTCCCCGGGAAGAAAGGGGAGGGTTAACAACCTCCCTGAAAGATCTCTGCTAGTACAGACGAGCACGGAGCACTTAGGACTCAGACCTTAACCTCCCCGACTGAAATCAAAACACGGCTGATGTGTGGGAGAAAAAGCAAGCTGCTAAGTGACCCCGAGAGTCCCTGCCAGATCTCTCTGGAGAAAACAGAGAGACTGCCTGAGACATGCAGCATCCTTCACATCTTCCCTGCAGCCACCGCAGCTGCCCGTCACCCCACGTTCGCCTCTGACAGAGACTGGAAGAGACCTGAGAGACCAGATTCAAGGCTGACAAGGGGAGAAGTGGAAAATGAGGTTGGGGAAGAGATAGAGGGATCCCAGTAAAAGCCACCAGACGTCCCCTTTCTCCTGCGTACTGCTCCACAGGAGTAAAAATCCTGAATGCTGGGCAGCAATCTACTTATTAAACATATTTGAGTCGGATCTTGATTCACATTAGGAAGTCCATGCCGACCTTTTCTGTGGCTGTTTCCAGGTGGAAGCGCAGCCTCAGCTGAAGTCGAGGGTAAGTCCCAGGCAAACCAAGGGGACGAGGCAGGCTCTGTATGGGCAGCTGGGGCCCAAAACCCACAAAGATCTCCCAGGACCCATTACAGAGCTATGAAGATGCTACACAGGGTTACTAAACCATCTGTCAGGGACGCATGGTTTTACAAAAGGATACAAGAAAAACTACTAATGAGTTTAGATTTACAATTGAACTTCAGTTCAGCGTTTCATTTGTACGTGTTAACGATTTAGGGGCACAAGCATAAACATTTGGACAGCTGTCTAAGCTAGATGGCTTGTTGTCATGTTTATATTTTGTGCTTACGATTGTTATGAGTCAAAAAAATCAAAGGTACAAGATCAGTTCACTAGAAGAAAGATAAATATTCAAGAAATGGGTCTTTATAACTACTCCTTTACCTTGAGATAGTCACAGTTACTGTCAGTGGTAAAAAGAAAAGATTAAATCACATTTGGATTTCTCATCCCAAACCTAAACAGAAACCTAGAAACAAGACAGGAAAATTCTTCAAAATGGAAACATCTCACAGATTTTGGTATCCTAGAGAAAAAAATTTTCTGGAGAAAAAAAAATAATCCTAATTTGTGAAAGATCAGGCAGCTGAAATTTCTACAAGATGAAACAGTCCTGGTAATACTAGCAGAGCAAGTGTGAATTTTTGTGTGCACACACACAGAGACGCACACTTGCAAAAGATTTTTAAATGGAGGCTCATTTCAGTTGTAACCAAGCAGTGATGAGCACTTCTATGGATGATGACTTGGAACCTACATATTAGCAGAATTAAATGAAGTGGGTGAAAGGGTTACGAGCCCACATAAAACAGTGCGTCCCTTTCCACTGAAAGCAGTCTGTGAGTCAGAACAACTGGAGAAAGTCTCTCCTCTTTGACTTCAGTGTGAGTAGATTGGACTTGAGAAAGTCTGCAGACCTTATAAATTCAACAGGAAAAGGGAAGAGCAGAGCTCAGAGCCTGTAAAACCTATGAACTGCTCAGAATTTCATCTGTGGAGATAGCAGGTAAAATCTTTGTTGTGTTGAAGTAAACAGCAAAATGCTTGGATGCTCCAGTGAAGTCAAGATTTCGCTTCACAGCAGCAGTTTCCTGAATCTTGAAGTTCTGTCTATCCTATAGCATTTATAAACTCATAGTTCACAGGTGCTCCTTTTTTCCCCAAAAAACACCCCTGGAAATGCACAGTAATCTTCTACTGCCTGACTCTCTTCTACTACTTAGAGTAAGAAAAGAATTTCACTATTTATTCTAGGTAAACACATGTATTTCAAAAAAATCGGTTTCTGCCCTACTCCACAAGGTATCGAGCTCTCAGCAAAACACAGGTCCAGGTCAAAGGCTTGACTGTCAACTAAATTAAGTCTGAAGGATCTCATTAGTCCTGGACTGAAGGTTACCGTGTGTGAGAGTGGCATGCCACCATCTACTTTTTGTTTCTCAGAGGACGCTGGAACTTCGTTTTCCACACAACACCCCACAGATTTTGAACACAGCCAACAACGAACCAGATTACTCTAACTCTCTCTAATAGTCTTTCTCCCCTAAATTCTGTTTCTCTATCACTTAATCTGTTATCAGGGTGCAATATTTCTTTCAGGAAAAGTCATTAGTACTTTTGTACTTCATTCACATGCAGAAGATACTTTAATAAGGAGATTCATCTCATTATTCTCCCACTGAAATCTTTCCAAAAACAGTCCGTGTAACTTTCTCCTTCCTAAAGTCTCTCCAAAGAGGGTCCTTACAACTTTCACGTAAGAACCTGACCATGTGTCAGAATTACACCTAGGTGGGACACTTCATCACCTGACAACACAGCAGTCAAAATGGGACCACTGAAGCATGATTGTGGGACGAAGTTGGGCTAGGCCTTCCTAGGGCAAGAAGAAACCATTATTTAAACATTTCACAAGATCAGCATCTTCACAGTCCTCAGCAAAGCAAAGCAGAGAACAGGTTGATCAGGATGGCCCTCAAGGAGATGCTCCCCATATATGTGTTTTGCTTTGTGTCTATGTCACTAAACTGTCTTGCCCATACTGAGTGATTGCAGCTACAGATGGACAGAAAAAGGTGAACATAAACCATACATGACAGCGGAAAGGAACTAAATACTACCTTCGCTGAAAATGACAGTATCTGGGAAAAGGAAATTGTGACCTATGTTACCGGGAGCTTGTGAAGTACCCAGACCTATGTGAAATTATTTTCATTGTCAGAAAAGAAAATAAATTGGCAAGTGTATAATGAGATCGGGCATACAGCCATGAAGAGTTATAGGCTGTTCTTAATTATGCAGGTATGAATCTTAAAGCCACGTGACCTGTGAGAACAAACTCGTGTATACCTATTGCCTTTACAGACCCTGTTCTTCATTGTAAAATGCTATTTTCCTTAGCAGAATTGAAAACATGCAATCAAACTCATTAGAATTAGAGGTGCAGGTTGTGTAAAGGGTAATAGTTTTTGAAAATCTGGTCTTATTTTTAAGATGCACTCCAGAAGGATGTCTTTACAACATTCCTAATAGGAACTCAACCATTACAATTAAAACCCATACTTCTCATTACTTGAGATGGTCATCTGCCTAGGAATTAAACTTCTGCTATTCTAGACAGCCTTACCACAGTTGAAATGAAAATGTTAAATACAGCTTGCAATCTACTTGCATTCTCATACAATTATGAGTAACAACTCTCAGTACCATTGCTATCCGAATTGGAAAAGGGGTTCTTAAAAAGCACTCTGTATTGGTTTGCCACCGTTTTTACAGACACTATTGGTAGTCCAACCTGATTGATGCTATGAGCAAAGAAGGAGGTTGTCCGGAGTAGCAGATTCAGAGGGCTGGCATTGCACACGGGGGCTCTCCACTCACCATCGGCCCTCAGTGAGTGCACGTAAGGGGGAAGGTGGGAGTGTTTACATTAGCCAGACCTGCATCACAGCTAAAAAGGACTTCAGCTTCAGCATCAATTAATAGCAGTAAGCAAATACTGAGTGCCTTTGAGAGTCCCCAACAGAAATACAATTCTTATAGCATACTAATATTAAATACTGAAGAAAGGGTTTCATACCTTAAATTCCTCCAAGATTTTGTAATTTTTCCCATGATATTCACAAAAGTTTTTCACTTCTTTGCATTCTGGACAGCACCCATTGTGTTCCACTTTTGTACACTTTGGGTGGATTTTAGGGCATTCTGGTTGATCGCAAACAGGTCCATCCTCAGTACAGACACAGGGACAGTTGGAATGTCCCGGGAAAAAACGTTCTCCCAGTTTGTACACAAAGCCACTGTCATCCACACAGCCCTTCCCTCGGTAGTCATCAAAGATCAGATTGTCATTACTGGAGGTCTGGTCCCCTTCATCAGCAGGGTAGTCTTCATGATTGATGGCAGCTGGAGTGACTAAAGCAGGGATTACAAACAGAAGTATCCAGGCTTCATGGATATGAAGAGCCATCCCCCTCCTCAGCTTCTCCATGGGATCTCAATGCCAGATAGAAACAGCTGCTTCCATAGGGAGACCAGTGTTGTGGTCTGAAAACAAATATTTTTAAGTGAGAACAAAATCAAAATTCTAAGGAATACTGACTTTTAAAGGCCACAGTTTCAACCAGCACCCAAGAATAAACCAGTGCTTTCAAACTGCACAGATAACTATCACCTTTTCATTTAAGCCTCTTCTCAATTATTGTTAAAGAGAATAAAGCATATGAAATACATAAATTAGACACACATGCCTCTAAGCATATGCCCACAAAATATCTGTATAGAAATGGTGGCTCACAGAATCATCCAATTTTTACTTTCCTCATTCATGCAGTTGAGTTTTCTGATGCACTCTGGTGCATTAAACTAGCTGCCTGAAATCGCATGGTGATGGGCAGCTCAGAGGGATCTGAACCCAAGTTTAAGCATGGTCTTAACCTCCTGCTGTGCCTGCTGTCCCTCTGTGCTACATATGGTGCACAGCCCACTTCCTTAAACTGAGGTGGGAAACCTGAGTTGAAAAATGAGATAAGCATACTCTGTAGGTAGATCTGCATCCAATATGAAAGACGGTACTGGGTTACACTTGGTCTGCGAGGTGGAATAGTACAGAATTTTATATACAGCTTTTCTGAGGAGGAAGAGGGACTACCTGGGCTACCAACACAGCCCAGCCTGCGGCAGGTATGTATAATCCCAACAGAAGCAAAGATGTTATTCACCTTCTCCATTATTCAGCATTTCTGTTAATTCCCAGAGAAAAACGCAGAGAGACGGACGTTAAATGCCTGAGTAATGCATGGAGCCGCTGAAATGTGTTTGTCTGATTAAGCTCGAGCCTTTCTAAAACTTTGGGAGCGATGCAGCATGGCCTGACCTTTGGAGAGCTCTGCTGAAGCAGTGGAGCCGAGGACTGACCCAGAGAGGGAGAGGAGTTTTGCACTGCCTCCAGGAGAGCCAGCTCCAGGCGAAGGCTCCGTGTGTGTGTCTTGGGTGCTCTACTGGCTGCCCGCGGTGCCACATCACTGCCACCAACACACCGTCCTGCCTGCACACCAGCCAGCAGCCAGGGCAGCCCCAGCAGCAAAATGGTTTCTGACCTCTCTGGCAAAAACTGGGCAAAGTATTACAGGAAACTTTTAAATGAGATGAAATATTAGCAGCATATGGATTGAGGAATGATGGAGGTAGCTGCTGGCACAAACCAAAAATGGACTGTTTGGATGCCTGTGTCATTCTTTCTCTTCCTCCGTTCCCATAGTGTGCACACACAGATACACACAGTATAGATAAACATGCATTAACCTACACACAGAGGCAAACACGTACTCCCCCTCCACCCCTCCGGGAGATATTTTATATGTATCAGGATTTTTGGTGGACTGCAGATGTTCAGCAATTAATTCTCCCTTAACTGAAGCACAAAAGCAGCAGCAGGAGGAGAAAGCTTTAATCCCAGAGAAGCAGCTAAGGGATCCTGTTGACAAAGCAGTTTTTGCAAAGCCACAACAGAGGGAGACACCGGATATTACACAAGCTTTATCAAATTCAAAAGATATCTTCTTAATTGAAGTACTAGCGATGTTTCCATCACAAGGACTATGCACCCTGTTACTACTATCAGCACTATCTATTGTAACACACTGTTTGGAAATCAAGCGATTCATGCAGATACGGCTGCTTTACGTATCCACAGAGCAGAGAATCTTGCCCACTTAAATGCTACAGGTAGGTTGCAACATTGCAGATCGGTGGGCATTTAGGGGAAAAAAAAAGAAAGCAAGAGCAAATGAAGTAAATCATGTCCGAGGAAATGCGAAACAATCAAGAGAATTTGTTGAAGTTTGATGAAGAAGCTTCCAAATTATGAAACAAAAGTTCTCCAAAGATCATAAATAAGACCACTATATTTTCCTACAGCCTCCGAGATGTCCCACAGCAACTCACAAGCACTCGGCTCAGCGGCGATCCTGGAAATCAGACAGACTGCAGACGTCTTGCACAGACAGATCTCAACAAGTAAACAAATGCTGCTCAGCTCAGAATTAGTTTACAGCTGAACTTTCTCATCATTTCTCATCATGAGAGAGGCCAGGATCGTAGGTAAGTCTCTGAGCAAAACGTTTCCATTCGCCTTCCCTCACCCCAAGTGAATAATTTACACTTACCTAATCAGGCTCGATCTGAAAGCTGAAAGGGGTCACAGGCCAACATGGACTAAAAGGTTAGAAACAGATTAGTGAAAGCAGTTCCTCTTAATCACATTTTCAGTGTTGACTCACGGACAATCCCTTTTCCTCCACCTCCCATCGCAAAACACGGGAAAGCGGCAGCCCAGCAACCACAACATGAGAATTAAGCTTTAACCCAGTGTTCAGGATTCAAAGCGAGCAGCGGCGAGGCAGTCCAGAGGCAGGGATGCCGCGGAGAAACCCCGATGCCAGCAGCACAGTCATCGCGGCGAACTTGGGCTGGATTTCCTCCGGTGTTGGGGGGGGGGGGGGGGGGGAAGTGAGGAAAAAAACCCCATATATATCCCCTCCCTATGCCCAGCGGATCTCTTGCGATTCAAGATTTGCCACGGCCGGGGAAGGAGGGGGAGAGGGGGCTGGTTAGGCTGTAGGCAGGCGGGAGAGGGAGGGCGGAGGAGCCCCGCGGCCGGGCGGGCAGCCCCCGCGGCGGGCCGCGCTCCCTTGCGGGGACTCCCCGGCCCGGGAGCCGGGCATGCCCGCGCCGGGCTGCGCAGCTCCGCGCTCTCTGCCTATTATTATTATAATTAATGTTTGGGGGGGGGGAGAAAAAAAAAAAGAGGGAAGGTTGGGGGGGTAATAAATCGTCCAGGCGCCGCGGGCCTCAGCGCGGGCGTGCCATGGCGCGGAGCGGCGCGCTTTGCCCGCGGGCGCGGTGTTTGCGCGGGGGCCGCGTTGCCGCCGCCGCCGCCGCCGCCCCCCGCTCAGGCCGCCGCGGCGCGTCCCGGCCAGCGCCGCTCCCCCGCCCGCAGGTGCCCGCGGCTGCGGCCGCCGCCGGCTGGGGCGCCGGCAGCCCTCACCGCCGCTCTCCCAAACTCCGGCTCATTCCTGCTGCCCTGGCGGCGTCCGGAGCGTTCGCTGCAGGAAAAAATCCCCCGTTCCTGCATTATTAAAACTTCGCATCTTCCCCCAGGCTGGCACTGGGGAAGGGGCGCCCAGCTCTCGTGTCTCGTGTTGTGTTTCACTAAAAATCAATCTCCTTGCAATTCGGCTGCTCTGTCATTAGGCGTCATTGTAAAGCTATTTCTCCAGAAACCACCAAAAGAGATTCTTGATGTTCGGAAAAACACAGCGTCAACAGAAAGAGGGAGAAATTGGGGATTTTGTTTGGATAAAATGCAGAGTAATACTCCTTTCGGGCGATTATTCCCACTGCAAACATTAACTGCGAAAACACTTCGCTAAGCCCTCGCTCCTATGTTGTCAAACCGCTTTTTTTTTTTTTTTTTTTTTTTTTTTTTTTCTTTGCACAACGCCGTGAGATTAAGGCTCCGTTAAGCAGCGTGCCGGTCCTCGGCTCCCGAGACAAACCGCGCCCTCGGCCCCCCCGGCAAGCAGCTGCCCTGCCCGCCCGGGGACGGCGGGTCACGCCGCGCACGTCGCCGCCGGGGCCCCGCAGGCTGGAGAGCTGCCCGAACCCCAGTTGCGGCACCTTAACGGATCCGTCGGTCCTCGCCAGAGCCACGGTATGACCTGAAATTCAGAGAAAAGTTAGCCAGGTTTGCGAAGGCAAGGCAAGAGAGAGGCGCTGGAAGTTTTGGGAGAGTCGCTTTAAAGACACCCGTGCTTACTCCTGTTTTCTGACATAAATTATGAGAAAGTTGGACAGATCAATAATAATGAGATTGGATTTTGGAGTGATTAAACGAATCTGGAGACCCCGACATGCTACTCGTTAGAAGCACGGCTATTTTACTTACATTTGGATACAGTTATTCAGGGCCAGATTCTGACACGCTGACCGAGCACCGGAGAAGTAGATGCTCTTCTGATACCTGGAGGTATCAGCATCCGACAGTGCTCCTAAGGCTGCTTTTCTTGTACAGCTCTGTAAGAAATGAAGATGTGGGTTTTCAACCAGATTTCAAGGAGGTCAGGCATCTGACTGAACTGAGTGCCTTGCTCCCTTATACCCTTATGGAAAAAACAACCATAATGGAATTGTTAGTATAGAACTGGGTCTAACAGTAGAAAAAATAAAAGAAAACCCAAAAAAGTCCTAAGGCGTTCCCAGTTTCCATGTGTTTATTTACAAACCAAACGGACTCAGTTTTCATCACTCTTAAGGCGGCAGAATGTGTTTATAAGTTTATTATCTTCTTGCTTAAATAAAAGCAGCGGTAACAGCTGGTAAGTAGTATGTTTGAAGCACCTTTTCCTTACCCAGCCACCAGATAAAGACTCTCTCCTTTTAGAAATTAACTATAATAATCATGAGTTTCACGTACAAAAAAAAAGAGGATCAATACATTCATTTTGAAGCCGATGTGGTCCTCCCAACAATGGGATCATTGTGCTGCCAGTCATGATCTTGGTCAAACACCTTTTTCTATTAGGAGCAAGTTCAATATACCCTCCAAATGATTACAGCTCTTTTTATGTATCAGGATTTTCTCTGGGGAAGCAAAGACATCACCAGCAGAGGAATAATTAATATTGACACTGACAAAGTCAATCTGGCACCGAGGTCATCATTTTTGGGAAGATTATGAAAAACAGGAGATACTTTGCTGTTTTTAGTCATTCAGATTATTCGCCAAGTAGCCAATGGGAACATACTGTCCAACAGAAGTTAGTGTGGAGGGATCTGTCCCAATTTCAATAATGTGCAAGCCATAGGGCCTTGGGTGCGCCTTTATGATGTATGGTTTATCCAGGGAATATATTGTCCCTCCATTCAAACTAAATCATAACAATGATGTTCTCAGCTCTGCTCATTGAGATCCAATGGCTTTATTTGACAGCCCGGGAAGTAAACAACTGCAATTTTCTCCATTTATCAAAGGAAAAACATAGTCTAAAACATCTTACAAATGCATTGAGAATATTTAATCACAAGTTATGCTTAGCATGGTCATGGATATTTGTGCAAGAAAGGGAACTAGAAAGTAGAGCTAACCATGATAAATATGCCCTATTTGCAAACCTTTATAACTACCCGGCTTCTTCATCTAGAACAAAGCCTGACACAGCAAAGATCTGTAGGATGGATTAGAGTGTCCAAAGCAGCAGATGTGAATATTTATTATAAACTCTCTTCCAGCAAGTCTTTGCTGACAGAAGCATTGCATATGGATTTCACTTGCAGCCAGACTCTCCAGGCAATCGCTGGGATGACTTCTGTAGGAGCCAAACAAATGCCATTTTGCTTGGAGCCCTGACACTGCAACAGCTGGGCAGGGGGTTAATGTCACTCTCAGCTTCTCAAAACCAGTAACGAACCCACTCGTTAGGAAGAGAGAGGGATGGGAAGGAGAAAAGATTTGGACAACTGCAGTTCACTTCCAGAAAGCAAGGGCAGGACAGACTGATAAATGAGACAACAGCTTCAATGTGTAATTCACACCCACACCCACACACCCACACACCCACACCCCACCGGAGTTTGGCAGCAGGGCAGGAGCAGACCCCAATGCTTCATTTTTCTAAACTCTTTGCTAGGTAAGTCGTATGCCTGAAGCGAAACAATGGCACTCTCAGCCGGTCAGTCCACATCAATATTCTGACAGTATCGGGAAATGACAAAACCAATAGGAAAATAGAGAGGGACGATAAAAAACAGCTAGCTAGGAGGTGCAGTAGTAAACGGCACATGACTTCATCACTAGTACTCACTGGGGAAAGGGTTTAGGTGTATGAGGCAGCCCTGGTGAGGAATGATTAATTTCATATGAATTTTTTTTAGCTGAGGTATGATGTGTTACTGTCGTTGGCTATGAGTGCAGCCACTTCCTCGCTCGGTAGCAGCAGGATGCACAGGCGAATGCGTGCCAGGGGGAACAAAAGGGGAGGGGAATGCACAAAATGAGAACATCTCATTTCCGTCACCCTTTATGTCAACACTGATCTACGAACTCATAACAGTTTGCTCATTATAATGTAAATTTACTCCCTCCTTCCTTCCAAAAGGAGATGTTTCATTTTGGAAAGAGGGAACAAATTGTGTTTTATTGCCCTTTCAAAATGTTCTCCAATTAGGAAAGCAAACAAAAACTATTACATAATTGTCATGCAAAGCTCTGTTTTTATGAAGGATACTTACTTGTGCACTAACAAAGGCACTTCGCTAAAACACTCAGAGGAAGATAAAAGCCTGGAGATAAATTTTTTTTCATACCTTTGACTAAACTGTCAGGTGGGGCCGGTCTGTGCAAACTCACTGAACTCAGCAGTTATGCTGATTTGCGTTGAAATTAGCAGTTTCTGCTTAGAAGATCCTTCTTTCTCAAACTAGCAGACAGGAGTCGTGACAAAGCACATTGCCACGACAAAGAGACCCTACAGTAGCAGCCTTTGTACTAATTACAGCTGATTTGCTGTTGCCCATTGCTAGAACATAGGTACTAATTTTTCTGTTGTACCCCTATTATGTCCTTAGAATAACATAAGCTCTGACCATCTGGTCACTTGCTTCAAAAAGGATGCAGCCAGTTAGAAAAGGTAGGGAGAGAAAGGCAGCAAAGGCAATGAAAGGTATAAACAACTTCTGTGCAAGGAATCATTAAGAGGGATGACGACTTACCCCAGAAAGAACTATTTGCACACTAAAAGGCACTTGGCTGATCATGCTTTCTCCATATGCAAACCTCAGGCCTCAGTCAGCCCATGATATCGCTGCTGTTTCCCTCCCTGGGGACCCACAGAGAAATCCAGAGCTGAGCCAGTCCCCAAACTACGACCCAGGTGGTGTGGGTGAAACACAGATTTTCCATCAAAATGCTAAGTCTGAATCCCCGCTAACGTGGGAGCTGCGAGGCAGCTGGAGAAGCTGTCAGAAGCAGCGCGGCATGGGACATGGTATTTCTGAACAGTCACCTTTCTTCTTGGATGAAACTGAATTTCCTCTGAGCGATCAGTGCACTTCAGCTCCCTTTTTTTCCCCAGCATTTGAGTAAGCTGTAGGTTTCCAGTCCTGGTGTCCTACAGAAAATACTCTGTTACTAATCTCATGTGCGCTACCTTGCCAGGCTGCCATGTCCAGGCTGGCAATGCTCTTGGTTCTAGGCACTGATTAGTTACAAATGCAGTGCTGTTGCTTGGGCGGGAAGTACATTTGTACTTAATAAAACAATAAAAAGCACTCATGCCCTTCTAGAAAAACCCTTCCTGATACTAAAACCATATCCCTACATTGTTTTGAGATCAGAACTGAACCTGAAAATCAATTAGTACCTCAAAAGATGCAATTACTTTTAAGACATGTGCCCCACTTTGGAGAATGAGGTATTTAAAATGAATTCTCTTGTATGGAAATCTGGCCTTGTAAATTTTCCAGATGTACATAAAGTTATGGACTAAGAAAGGCCATAGCCATAAAGTGTCAAAAGCAAGAATCTGGCAAAAAAAAGAAGTAATTTTACTGGAGTCTCCACACTGACCTAAACATGTGAGCTTAAAATCAAAGTCACTGCATTTAGTGAAGCTCAGTTATGTTACAGATAAGTAAACAACAAGTTTTTTGTCATCTGCAAGGAACTTTGCATACCTATCCTGCTCTGTAAATACTAACAAAACCAACGCCACTCGTTGGAATACAAGATGAAGTCCATCTCCTAATTTGTACTGGTGGATAATTTTAAAATAGTGCTGCTATGTTGAAGCAATCTAATTTGTTACTGCGTTTCTTCAGAAGACAAAACTAGACAAGATTAATTTGCTGGGTTGATGGAACCAAATTACTTGGGGTAGAGGGAACAAAACCTGTACTTTTCAAAAGGCAGTTGGACAATTTATGTTCCATAAGAGCCTAACAGAAATCACAGCTATGATTATGGTCTTCTTTATAAAATGAATTTTGAATGAAAGCTTGCCAAGACCGCATTAAGTACTGCTTTACTGGTTTATGCGTTCAAACAGCTGGAAACAGTGACATCTTTGGACTGGAAAAGCATGAAAAGCAGACCAGTTTACTGGTATTAGGCTCTGACAGTCAATAAATGATGTTGGCCAAAGCCTTAAGATCTCATCTTAAAACAAGTCACAGCTGTAAAGGCTGTCAAGCAGCTGATTTCTCAAACAGTTGGAAACGGAGCCCTCCTCAGAGCAAACGCTCCAACAGACGTAACCTGCCCGCTTCGTCCCAGCGCATCCCGCTCGCTTTGCAGACTGCTATGTACACACGCTGCTGCGTCCGAACAAACCACCACCACCAATCCTCATCGGCGAGCTTATAGACACATTGAAGCATTAAACTTTTCTTCAGGCAAATTCATTTACAAATTATGTAACCTTCAATTATTGAATACTCTGAAAATTCCTGTTTTAGCAGACAAGTACTTAATGTTTCTAGAGTAGTCTAGCAGCTTAAATGTTAATAAAATAGTATGGTAACGAAAGTCACAAACTCCACAACTTACTGTAGCGTATTAGGCTGAGAGACATTCATACTGATAACTAGCACTGTTTGCTATCTCAGAATAATTTTTTTCCATAGACTCAGCAGCTGCCATTAACTCTTTTGCTCAGATACAGAGCAGAACAAGGACAGTGAAAGATGGAAAACTCTCCTCTCTGTTCCAGAAGCTCTTACTCCCAGAGCAAACAGACTAGTCGAGGTGCTGCATTTGGACAATCGCTTCTAGTAAAAGTATGGCAGTTATTTTAGACTTTCTTGTAAATAATTCAGATGTAGTAACTTTCCCAATTTAAAAATACTTGCACTGCCTAACTGTCAGCAAAGCATTCATCTTCAAAGACACAAACCCCGTTATTTCTTGTTTCATTAAAATTATAATCTTGCATGGATTTAAGAAATTCTGTTTATCATAACTGCATAGAGAAGCCTGAGAGCATTACCGATGGCAGAGATGAAATAACATATCAAAGAAAGAAAGAAAGAAAAGCTTTGATCAATAGGGAAATGATTTTTATACACATCAGAACCAATTTAAAGAATTCTCTAGGATCAATTTAGATAGACAGAAATGCTTCTCAGCATTTATTACCTGTGGAGGGAATATTGATCCCACCCATTGATTTCTCCTATGCACGCAGAGCAGCATCTGGTTTTGTTGTGTGGTTTTTTTTAAAGAAAGATGCCCCAAAGTGGAAAGTATCAAAAAACTACTTATATTTTAAGGAACGAGTGCCAAACACTACAGTCTAAGGTTCTTCATGCAAATGTTAGTGTGCTTGTCTAAATAAGAGTAAATAAAATGCTTAACAGATGCTGCAAACTGTGATTGCAGTGGCTGTAGATAAAATTCTTCATTACTGTCATACCAAGCAGAATGTTATTTACCAAGCAACTGATTTCACCATACGATATATGTTGTACATATTTTTGGTTCTATAAACAGCTTTCAACAAATATAGCAATTGTTTCTCCTCTTCCAAGTGTTCACTCTCTTTTGCTTAGGAATGCAGTTTTTTGATGTTGTTATAAGTTCTCCATTCTCAGATGTGAATAAAACGTCCTAAATATTCTTGTCTCGAAAATAATGGCAACCCCCTCCTCCCTTTGCCTTCCCACTGTGTTTGTTTACGTGTTTCATGGGAGAGGGCATAGAAGAATAATCTTGAGCAGGTTGTAAGTCACTTGTAACAATTTACTAAATATTCTCAGTAATGGAGACCAAAAGGCAAGCTGGGAACAAGAGGAGAGGTCCAACAATCTGCTGATATAGGTTTTTAATATATTGGTACCAAAATAAAATCCTTTTGTCATTCTCTAATGTAATAACTTTTTTTTTTTCCTTTCTCAGAAGTATTTAAATAGATGGAGATTTGGCAAAGTATATTAGGGAAAATTAACTCATCTCAGTATGCACTTAAACTCGTGACTCACCTTATGCATGTGAAGTCATTCAATTCAGTGTAATCATGTGCTTAAATGATGGCAGGATCAGGGCATCACAAAGAGATTCATTATTGCAATAATGAGTTATAGCACAAGGTCTTATAATGAACAAATTCACTTTTATTTGGCTTTTAGCAGTACACTAACAGTTAGACCTTTTAAAGAGAAAGACAGCTTTATAGACCAAGTAGGGGCATATAATGCATGTTTCCTAGACCCAAGTATTAGAAGAAGATGATAACAGAAAGTAAGTGCAGAGAAGTTTCTTAGACAAATTGTTCAACAGATGTTTACAAAGGTGGAAAGTGATTTCTCTGGAACACAAAAAGACTCAAATTACTCAGGTAGTGTGTTAGTAGAAATTCAGTTATTATCTTTAAAAATCTGCTTATAGAGATGTGTCCTTGTTGAGCAGTGCGTGAGAGGCAGGGTATGGCCTTGTACATTTCCCTCAAAAGACTAAGGGTGTGGAGTAATGTTTGGCCAATGAAAAAAGAGGACTTCTCTTAACTTCTTACTATGTGGAAAATGTGACCTAGGTGAAGGGGCATTATTTCCAGAGCTTAAACAGATCTCAGAACTCAACAAATCCTTTTTCAATCAAAAAATCACCAGAAAGTTACTCAGAGCAAAGAAAGCATTTATCTGATAGAAGAAAATCCTTTATATAAAAGAACTTAAAACCTTTTTATAAGGATTTCTGGACCCAGACCATTAGTGTAAAGCTACCTTTCAGTTGGACTTGAGCTTGTTTATATTAGAGTTTAGTTGGCCTTTTGGTAGCATTTGGGATTTTCAAAATAGTTTCAAAACAAACCAGAAAGTATTTAAAGCAGAAACTTTTGGAGCAGAGTCTTCAAGATGTCAAAATCTTTCTGCATGTGTTAATGAAGCATGCTTGTATTTATTCAGAATATATTAAAAAATAATATATTGAGACTAAAAGGACAGCAATATCCATCTTCTGTCTGGGACTGGAGGTTTTTTCATGAAAATTTGTGCCAAAGAAGAATATTTTTTGTGCATATAATAGGAACACATTTGTCTAGCTTTCACTGTTACCTAGAATATCTGTCTGTGGGCAAATATAGGTCTATGTTTCCAAGTGAATCTAACCTGGAACAAAAAAAAAGGTGAGGAACAAAGCAGATGGCATTCTGGCAAAAACCCTTGGACTGTTACTGAGTGTGGGACCTTGGTCCCACCGAACTCTTCCGAAATCTCAAATCCCAAAAGGCAGTGTTTGGTTTTTATATTGCCATTAAAAGAGAATGTGTTCAGCGACACTGTATCAACAGGGAGCTGCCTGGAGCCTTGGAATAACCCCCTCAACACTTGTTGGCTGAGAAACTTCAGAGAAGGTGACATCAGTAATGTTGTTGCTTGTAGTGCTTGTGCTGCCCAGGGCAAAAACATGACAAAAATGTCGAATTTTAAAATGCTGTGTGAAGGGAAAGCAATGGAAGAAAAGAGTAAAGATCAGTATCATCTGATGATCTCCAAAAAGGAATAAATCACCATAAAATTATCTGCAGAAGTTGCCAAGCTGAAGCTCTGCTTACAAAGAAACTTTCTGAAGGACTTTTTATGTGATGGCAAATGCTCCAGAGCGTAGTTAAGGTTCACACTAAAATCTTATTCTGAAGAACAAGCTTTCCTCTTCTGTTAAACTTATATATTGGAAGCAGTATATCCAGTACTGTACTGCATGTAATATTATCTCCATAATACCTTAGCTGCTGTCTTGGTGTTTCAGGAGTCTGAGAGGAAAAAAAGTTGCACTTACGTTAAATAAAAATTTTCATTAAGAAAAATAAAACTTACTGATGGGTTAACTTAGAAAAATTAAGTCACAGCAAAACTGCTGTCACCACAAATTGAAATTTATTGTAGTTTCTGCTACAAGTGAGGTCCCCAAATACAGATTTGGGCACAAAAACATGCTTTCCTCTGAGCTTCCTACTCGACTGCAGCTGTATGTATTTTAGGTATCAGTATGTCTCATTTTTAAGAATTCAGTGAAGTTGAGCAATGTACAAAGACAAGAAAAATTCCAGGTATGCAGAAACATAGCTCTGACTAATGGAAACACCGTCTTAAGAGCATTCAGAGAATAGAAGATAACCTTTTTATTAATATTCTATTCTTTCTGTTTTCCCCACTCTCTATTTTCAGATGCCTGCAGTCATTCAGTTAAAGCCTCTTTGATCCTCCTTCCTTTCTCAAACGATAAGATGGATATGCTTGTGTTACAGAAGATGAGACCAGGATGTGAACAATGATTTATTTTTCCCTTGGACAGTGTATGCATCATCCTTTCCATTAACTCTAAAGGAATGACCAGATGCGTAATCATTTTTTGACAGAAAGTGGGATTCATCTCATCTAACCTTGCCATCCAGAGACGAGTCGTTCGTTCATCTGGGCTCCTTCTGCAGCTACCAGTGAGAAAAACTTCCTTTTCAAAGGAACTCACTGTACCTCTTTTAGAAAGCTATCGCGGGTGATCGTCTCTGTGCACTGACTACAGAGGGACTCTACATTGCTCATTTTCAGACGGCTGAGGCAGAGTGAGATTAAATCCCACTCAGAACTTGCAAACAGGCACCTCAAAGAAATTTGCAAAAGAAATTCCCTAGTTTGCACTGCTGGCAGGCTTGTGTATACTAGAGCTTCTGAAGATGTAACTAGGCACCTGTATGCATCTCCAGGCACTTAAATACTATTGAAAGTCGGACTTATATAGGCAATGACCTCTATTAAACCCAAGTCTTAATCTCTTGGTGCAACTCTCATGCTGTGGCAACAAACCGTAATTTAAGTAGCATTTGGTAACAAAGCAGATCGTGTGTACTGTCAACATCTTGTAACCCTAATAACTCTGAGATAATGGACTTGTCTCCGCTATATTTCTGAGCTTATTGAAATGGGCTGTAATTAGCACTTCCTTTTTTGTATAAATCTCTTGACCCCAAGAGCCAGGTCTTCCACCACAGCTAATAACCACTGCAGGTGATCAAAGCCTGAGATGAAGGTGGATGCAGACAAAAGGATTTGCCCATGGTTCTGCAGACCTGGAAGCCAAACTTCACTTTACTTCTAGAGTTCAAGTAGGAGTCATGAAAACTACTACTTCAGAGAAAAAACACTTTTGAGGAAGAATAATACTTATCTCGCTTTACCTCAAAATTTACTGCCTAAATGTTTTATCTCTGAACATGCTCCTTAGAGAAGTTTGGTGTCCTTATGAGCCCAGATCAGAGCAGAAGCTCTGGGTAAACACTGTTGATTCCTAGTGCTTCTTGCACTCATCAGTCTTTTCTAAGCAAATAATATCAGGAAACGCTTCTCTTTTGTCCTTAAAGCTAGTTTTTTGTTATCATTATTATTTCAAGCTTAGAGGATGATCTAATGTATGTGGATTCTGGTTTTTGTCAACAAAATCCTTCCCTACACAATGTTCCCTGGAGAGGAAGGCTGATGCAGAGCTGGTTAAAGCACTGCTGAGTCGGCTGGGAAAGCAGAGCCTGGATTGTGCTGTGTGTGCCTCCAGCTTAGCCTGAGGTTACTCTCCTGACTTTTCCATGCCCAGTCTGGGCATTTTCTGTGGTGACTGGAAAGAGATGAGTGGAATAAAATGTGTTCTGCAGGTCCCCGCTCTCCATTCACTCCAGAGGTAGCCCCATGACTAGCTTGAACAAATTACCTGAATTTTAGGTAGCCAGATAGATGGGTTCAATGCCATCCTTAATCTTCTCAAACTTCAGCTCTCCCAACTCTTAAGTTCGTTTCTTTTTTCTGTTTACAAATTTTTCAGGATAAAAAAATGGTGATTTTTAATACTAATCAGTGCAGCCTTCAGATGTTGCCTGCACTATCATGATAATTTAAGTGAAACAGAGTATTACAGAATGACTTGTATCTTTCTTCCACATTACAACTAAATAGTATTTTACCATGGTAGTTAAAACAGACAGACACGCAAGAAGGCTCTGAAAACAAAACAAAAAAACAGAAGTAGAAAAACAGGCTTAATAAAATCTTCTCCAAGTTAAAGCTCAAACAAAGAGTCTACTTTTAACATAAGCAAGTTATTGTCAACAGCAGCATCTCTGTTAGGCTTGTTCCCTTACCTAAACATTCCTATTACTGTCATTTCTCAGGGTTGTCATATTCACTGCCTTGACAGCACAAACACTATGCTGTAAAATCTGTCAAAGAGGCCAGTTGATTTCCTACATCTTCTGACATTTGCAGGTCTTTAATATCAGGCTGTCAGAACACCTAAGAGAGAGGCGGGTGCTTCCCTGTTCAGTGCTGTTACTGTGACTACCATCACACGTACTTTAATCATTAGCCTTATACTACTATGAAATCTTGACTTTTATGCCCTTGGAATCCCATGCTAGAAAATGCTGCTGGCATAAATCTATTGTAGAGGTTAGCTGGCTCGCTTACCCATGGAGTTATATTTGTAAAACGAAGCCTTATGTAGTTTTTTCTTAAACTTTCTTCGGTGACTTTTTTTTTTTTTTTGAGAGGGGAGCTGTAGTAGGTGTAACAATTATTCAGTGACAGGCGTAGGTGAAATTCAACTGCTTAAAATAAACCTTCTACACCCAGACCATTTTTTTATGTAGGTATACTAATGTAGCAGATGAGCTCGGTGGGCAGTAAGTTTTCCATAATGCAAAACTCCTTTGATACAATATTGAAATGAAACCGAGAGAAGAACAAGAGTAAATCAGACCAGAACAGTCAATGGCCTTTAACTGTTTATGGCATTTACTGCGCAAGAAGGAGGGTATCTGTATTCCTGCTCCTGCTCGACTGTTGTCAGTGCAGCTGAACAAACTAGTTCCTGAGCTAATAATTATCCTGGGATAGGCCTTTTTGAATCTCTCTGTTTTAGCATTTCACTTTGCATAGAAAAAAATAAAAAATAAAAAAAATTAAAAGCTGGTAAAAGGGATTTTATAGCTCCCAGATCAGGGCACTGCCCTGAGATGTGGCAGTCTCTGTTATTACTAGCGGTCAAATTAATCACACAGTGTGGCATGGCTCCACAGAAACCACACAGTCAATGGATTTAGGAAACCCCAATTGCAAGAACTAAGAGTCTGATAAACAAAGCACATACTTTCAGGTGGTATGAGTCAGGTGAGCCACTAGAAACCATAGGTGAAAGTTTATGTAGCTTTAAGTGTCTGTATTGGTGCTCCAAGGGTTTCTATTCACAGAGAAGAAGGAAAAAAAATTAGGTCTTTAGTACTTTAATTACCAAAGAACATTTGCTGCAGGAACCTAATAACTTTTACATGCACAAATCCATGAACACCCCGCAAGAGCATTAGTGGAGAATCAACAGACGTGTGTCTGAGGCAGAGGTAGGACAAGTTTGGAGATCAGTTCCAATAACTGCCTTACTCCCTGACAGTACATGTCATTTAATTTCCCTGTGCCTCAGCTCCCCATCTGCAATAGAAAGCGATAACACTACTTTGTTCAGCTTATCTCCTGAGACCGACTGGGGCAGGAACTCTTACAGCTTGCCCAGTGGAGCCTCTAGGCATTATTTAAAAAATCATAAATAATAACAAAAGTGTTTACGGCTGTAAGTCAACAGCAGATCTCCTGGCTACATGTACACACCAGGCATCAGTTGAACCATGGGAGGTAACACACAGTGTCACTTCCTTGGGCTGCTCCGCTCCCACCGGCTGCCAAATTACTCTCACCTCTCATCAAGTAATGGCTAACGACTGTAAGGAAATGCAGTCTGGCTGCTCTTGCTTACAGTAATGAATGCTGCTGTCGAGTATAACAAATGTCGTATGTTATAACGGCATTTATGACACTAATGCTGAATCACTGGATAGCATCCAATAAAAATCCATGATGAGGTAATGAGACGTAGCTAGAGTGTTGAAAGGGAATCCTGAGTTCATATAATTCTTATAGTTTTGGGTATACACAAAATATCGTTTAATACTACAGCTAAGTGATAGTTAAAAACCAAAAAAAGCTCATAGTAGCATACATTAGACATTTTGCGGATTTATGGTACTTCAAATGCAACTCCTTACAGTGCTCCCTGCCAAGGTTTTAAGCAGGGTTAACACTTCTGACTGTTCTGTGGCACCTCCTATGCTTTAAGTGGCTGAAATATATGAATTGTTTTTCACTCATTGTCCTGGACTGACTGGTACATTACTGCTTTTATTCACAGCCAAAAAATTTTTTTAATTCTTTATGGATTATTCATCCCTCGCCCGAGCATCAGCATAGGTCAAGTCTGAATGAGTTTGTCTCAGACCCTGCAAGCTGACTGCTCTTTCAAGCCTTAGTCCGTGACATGTAACAGTTACCAAAATGAGTATGTCCTACTAGACCCAAGTAGTCTGTCATATATCAGGTTAAGATATAAAATGTGCCTTGAACCGCGTTCCTTTTCCTTGAACTTGCCATTTGCAATACCACTGATTGCCTAGAGATGTTAGATGCTCTTTCCTGTGCTCACAGAGCCAGTTGCACTATGAAATGATGGAGGTAAGTCAAATCCATCCCTTTCCTAGGGCTGCATAAGCATGGGTAGTTTAAATTATTTTCATTTAAATCCAGGTTTCCAAAGCAACCCTGTCAAATAGAGGCATCCACCTTTCATTTGCTGGATAGCTTTAGCTAATATTTAGGCTGTCATGGTCTCCGAAAGGGGAAGATTGCAGTCTTCTCCACCATTGTATTATCTTTTCTCACTGCTTTTTCTACTTTTATATTCTGGCAAACCCACAGTGATAGGAGGTAATTCTACCTTGTAAGATCTTAGAAGAATAGAATGCAAGTCCCAGTGTATATCTTTCATATCAAATTATGTAATTTTCTGCAACTTTCCTGTCTCCTTCCAGTTTACCCAAAAAAGCTCCTGGTGAGTACCTCACTGTTCTCCCTTTCTTTGAAAATGTATGCTGTGCTCTAATAGTTCCTTTTCTTCTCCATTGATAATTTTCCTTCTTCTTGTACTAAAGCTCTGTATCTACCTGCAGGAGTTGTTCTCAGTGTATCTTTCTTGGTTCTTCCATGGCCTCCTTCATCGTCTACATCAGTCCAGTTCTTTGCTCCACACTCCTTATCCTTCATCTTCTCACCTATGCTTAAACTGGTCCCATTGTAAGCCATGGTTTCCAGTTACCCACTCATTATTCCACTGATCAGGCTAAAACATAACCTTTCCCCTCTTCCAGCCCCCATACAAAACCTGCTCTTTTCCTGGCACATTTCCCACTTGAACCGTTGGTTAGCATTTTTTTTTGCAAGTTTTATTTTCTTTTGATGATTTCTAACAATATCTTTTTCATTTAGCTTTCTAACCAGCATGTTATTGCAACTGGGCTTCTGTAACCTCATGGATTACTAAATCACCTAAATGAGTATTCTGTCAGGACAAAAAATGATCATACAGAAAATCACTTATAAATTCCATTGCTCCATGCAAATTTTAAATGCTGTTTAAAATGCCTTCTATATTATTATTAATTAGGAAGTTGCTTGTTAATATTGTACTGACATAGTCCTGTGTGGAACCGGAGCTATTACAATGCCTAATTTTCATTGTCAAAGCACAAGTCTTATTCTTGTAGTGCCATGTATTTTGGGACAGCACACAGAGCCAAGTACTGGTCCAAGGAAAGCTTAGTCTCTATAGTGGGACAGAGTTATCAGCCACACCTAGCCGAAGAAACACCAGCCTTTGTCTTTTTTCTTCTTTTATATACACGGCCTCTAAACAGTCTCCTCTGGTGAACAAGAAAGTATGATCTTAGAGCAGAATTCCAGGAACTTGTTTTCCGTACGAGGAAACTGTGGGTTAGGTTGTGTTTCTCCACATTGGAAGAGCTTTTGTTTTAAATACTCCATTGTAGTTCCCTGATTCCATTCCCAGGGATGAAGATCTCTTTCGTGTGGATTCTCCAGGTGAATGGTAGATTCCATAATGCAGTTAACACTTGTTATTAATTTTTAATAACCTCTATAATTAAATTAATCTGACATTTCCATTAGACAATACTTTTATTGTGTCTATTCTGTCTTCCCACTGTAACTGCACCTTGAGATCTGCCTTAGAGTTAAAGCTGCAAATTCATGTCACTTCATTAACTTATATTTGTTTCAAGACAGGGTTCAAATCTGGTTCTAGATTTTCTCACAAGCTTGAGATGCTCAGGATTGAGGTTTATATTGCAGCAATTACTGTAGGGAAAAAACAGCCCCCAGTTTCATACCCACACTCTCTGGATCCCATATATATTTATCTCCAAAGGTTTGACTCAGATTCAGCTCCTATTTTCCTTATGCAGTACTAATACGTTTGCCAGGGAGTTAGTATGGTTTCACAAGAGCTCTAGCAACATAACCAAAGCAACCATGCCAGGCTGCATAAATGGAATTTCAACAAGTACTTTTGAACAGAACCTTTTCCGAAAATTGTTTTTCTGTAATTGAAAAATGTCTTTCAAATGGCACCACTTAGCATAGCTCTGAACTGTATCCAGAATGGTCATAAACTGCTGCTCACAGGCTAAGGGCCAAGATTTTAACTTCAGATATAAATGCAGTAGCAGATGCCAATACTGCTAACACTGAAATCTGGCCTGATAAGCTTGATTTTAAAGGGTTTGTTTCTTTGTTCTCATTTCTGATTGTAAAATCAAGGAGTGTGTTTAAAGCAGAGCTCAGATGAAATATTCTTTGGGAAAACTCACCATGAAAACTCTATCCAACCCAGGCTTCCGGTCTGCTTCAATCTTATCATAACCCAGACAGCTTGTAAGGGAGTCTTCTCCAGACTCCCTTTTTCTTTATGAGCAATAAACAGGTTAAGAGCCTGAACATTGGCTTCAATTCCTTCCATCAAAACATCCCAGCTATATACAATTTCATCACTTCTTCCATGACATCTCCAGTGAATCACCTTCAGCTCTTTCTCACAATGTCCCCCCTAAGATGTACTACTCTCTAATTCTGCCTTCCCCATAGCAAAACACTGCTGCCGAGATCACCATTGTTAACTAGTCTCACCGTACCACTCTCAATGGCCTCCACTCCTCAACTACACCAATTTAAACTTTTCTTCAAAGACATCTCATTCATTTAGGTTTTTTTCAACTTCCTCCTTTCCACCTGTTTAGCTTTCAATGTCTCATTTGCCTGATTCACCCAGAAGTCTTTATGCCGAGAAGTTCCATGACTCAAATGACTTATCGACACTTTCTTCAAAAACACAGAAGACTTGAATAAGATCAATTGAAGACACTCATGTCAAATTTCCTCAATCAGAATGCTGTTCAGCAGAGCTCCTTCTGCTTCAGCAAAGGCACCTGTTCTTTAAGGTTCTTCATGCTTTTGTTAATGGCTGTTGAGAAAACAGCCATCCATTGGACTTACTGCAAATGCAGAAGTCTGAACAGGGGCAGACACTGTAGATGGCTTAACAGGTAGAAATGTGTCGGCACTAAATCAAGAAGGCAGGAGAGAGGGGAAAAATGCCTCTTATATTTTATCAACTTGTTTATTCTTACTTTACCCCAACATCAAGAACACAGCTCCATAAGCAGCAACCATGCCATCTTTTTTACCTTCACTCCATCCTAATTATCAGGGTACAAGTTAGATTTCCAGAATGACTTAGGGCGCTAAAGTCTCAGCTTCTGCTGAAAGTTATTCTGACTTGGCATCCAACCCTCAATTATATTTCTGGCTAATACCCCTGGTGCACTAAGAAAGAACTGCCCTAATTCCATTGCACAAGCAATGCTTTCTCTGAAAGATATACCGCTGGCCTGCCCATAGGAAAAAAAAAAAAAACAAATGACTTCAGTGCTTTGCAGGTAGCGATCATTTAGCAAAGAAACAGAAGTTTCAAAAAGGGATCCAGCCTAAGGAAAAATCTAGTTTCGGTATTTACTGCAGCTGTTCCTGAGCTAATATGTCTGGTATAACAAGGATGAGAATTCCAGCAGGCAGATGATGATGGCTAGAAATAATTTGTTATTATCGGTTTCTCTGTCCCTACTGGTGGAATATTTCGTTCCTTACAATTTTGGGTTTTTACCACGATAAATCATGGATAAATTACTGATTAAATCTGAGGTCCTAAAGACATCAAGTAATTGTAATAACTAGTATTAGGAAATCATTTAACTCTTAGAATCTACTGATTAACATATAATTCGTGTGATTCTTTTTGTTGTTATAAATGCAGTTTAATTTAAAGATAATCTTATAATCCACTGTATTAAAAAGCAATTATGGCAAGAGTGCATTAACTAAGAATCAGTTGCACATCCCGGAGATATAACAAATGCAGGACTTTATTAGAGCACAGTCATGTGGAGGTGACTGAACAACTGGGGAGGGTATCGGTTAATCCACTTAATTATTTAATGCAATAAGATTTAATTTGCTAATGAAATTCACAAAGTTGTTGGATACTGAAAACATGCTGGCTTGTGAACACCAGCCACAGCACTTACTATCATGCAGATACTCTTCCCTTCATTTGCAGACATGGTATTGTGGTGGTGAATTGGTTATATGCAGCAGTAGTATTGAGAAAGGCTTTTCAGATGCCCTTTTAGTGGAATTTAGAAACAGATGCTGGAAGAAGAAACAGCAATCAAGCCATCCTGTGCACAACACCAGCAGAGCTTCTGCAGGTGTCTCCTGGCCTGTAGGAGATACACTGGCACTTTTCAGGAAATCTGGAATCATTAAGTCTAAAGTTTTAGACAGAAATGTAGAATCCTCTCTAAATTAAAGAAATCAGGGGGAAAAAAAAGAAACCCATGCAGACAGAACTCCATTGTTTTGGATGCTAAAGAGAGATTCTGCTTAAAAATTAAAATCAGATTTTCCTTTAGTGCCTGCATATCCATATTTCAAATACTTAAGTCAGCGAAAACTGTTCAGTATTGGATCTGAATGAACAGAAGAAGTCAATGGCAAATTCAGGATTAGGACCTGAATCTGTTTCTCAGAACATTAAATCATGTTAGAAAACCTCCTTTTGAAATTCTCTTAGTGCTACATGGATCAGTTCTCATCACATTGTCTGCCTCAATAGGACGCATGGAGTAAGACTTAAATTCCTCTGAAAGGCATGAGCTTATTGCAAATGGTTAGCATCGTCCATTGCCTGTATATGCAATTTGTATACCCATTTGTCTTCTGCACAACTGTATTTCAATCTTAGTTTCATTCGTAACTTGTACTGTATTTGCATTAATTATTAAATGAAAAAGAATATCATTATATATGGCAAAGATGAAAAGCTTGCAAATGCAGAAGTCTAATTCCCCACTCACTGCCTCTCAGAGTGTATTATAAACCCACACATGCTCAAGCACTGAAATTCTTCACCTGTATCTCAGTTAGGTAAAACAATATCCCCTTTTTGATATCATCAAGCTGCGAGCTTTAGGTGGTCTAAAAACAGAATGCGGCCCCAGTAACTTTGTATTTTTTATTGATACTAGCTGTATCTCACTAATCTGCCCTATGGAAAGAGAGAAGTTTCCTTGCTTCAAAGTCAGATTTATCGGAGAGCTGACTTTTCATTGTTTAAAAGCCTGGCCGAGTTTGAAGTATGACAATAATTAAAAGAAATCAACTCTGAGTAGAGATTTCCTGATGTATACTCATGACTGTTTCTTAAACTTCAGCTCACTGTGATTTTGTAGTAAAGGCAAGCACAGAAACCTGAAAACATTTGAAATTAACCTGATTTTATCTGGACTGGTAAATTATTTTTAAGTGTGTAGTAACATTCAAGAGGAATAAGCTGCTGGCAGAAGAGGAAAGTTCTGTTTGGAGGCCACAGCCATAAAAAATAAAGTGTATCAAATTAAGCAAGAGGTCACTTGTGAAAGAACAAAATACAAGCAATGTTGAAAAACCAAACTATGGTTAAGTGAGTTGAGGCTGCACAGGAGCTAGGCTCTAAACAGCAACAACAGTGCCAGGGATGGGGTAGGAGAAATCCCATACTGCAAGAAATCAGAAGTTAACTTTTTCTTAATGAATGTCCCACTACATTGTGTCTATGAACATTGTTGACACCAAAGGATGTCCAAAAAATTAAGCAAATAAGCAATGAAAGAGTATTCCAGGATTAGCATTTTTGTGTGGGTTAAAACGAGATGGATGGCAATTAGAGGTAGCTGTGAGGCACAGAGTACTGCAGAGGGGTGCGCAGCTAACAGGGGCTACTTCTAATCACCGCTGCTGGCTGCATGCAGGCAAAAAGCAATGTGATGAAAAATTATCCAAGAAGACATCTACCTACAAGTGTGTTCTGAGACCACTGGTTCTGCCAGAATTCAAAGCCATTACCTGGTAACATAGAGGTTTTGGAGAGTGTATCATTTGGTTCAGGGAGCAAACGTGAAATAGAGATAACTCTATTCTTAGCTGGAGTATGTCACAAAGAAAGAGGAAAGATCCAAACTGACAGCCACCCAGGATCACCCACAGGGAACAATGGGGTGGGCTTGGCTTTTTTCAGAGACAGTGGATAATTCCCACTGCATTAGATTTCTAGAGTGGAATGAGAAACTGCATTTTTGCTGATTGATCATAGAACCATAGAATCATAGAATGGTTTAGGGTGGAAGGGACCTTAAAGATCATCTAGTTCCAACCCCCCTGCCATGGGCAGGGACACCTTCCACTAGACCAGGTTGCTCAAAACCCCATCCAACCTGGCCTTCAACACTTCCAGGGGTGGGGCCTCCAAAACTTCCCTGGGCAACATGTTCCAGTGCCTCACCACCCTCAGAGTGAAGAGTTTCTTCCTGAGATCTAATCTAAATCTACCCTCTTCCAGTTTGAAGCCATTACCCCTCATCCTATCACTACATGCCCTTGTAAAAAGTCCCTCTCCAGCTTTCCTGGAGGCCCCCTTTTAAGTACTGGAAGGCTGCTATAAGGTCTCCCCTGAGCCTTCTCTTCTCCAGACTGTACAACCCCGACTCTCTCAGCCTGTCTTCAGAGGAGAGGTGCTCCAGCCCTCTGGTCATCTTCATGGCCCTCCTCCAGACCCGCTCCAACAGGTCCATGTCCTTCTTGTGCTGAGGACTCCAAAGCTGGACGCAGTACTCCAGGTGGGGTCTCACAAGAGCATACTAGAGGGGCAAAATCACCTCCCTTGACCTGCTGGTCACACTTCTTTTGATGCAGCCCAGGATATGGTTTGCCTTCTGGACTGCAAGCGTGCATTGCTGGCTCATGTTGAGCTTCTCATCAACAAACACCCCCAAGTCCTTCTCCTCAGGGCTGTTCTTCCATTCTCTGCCCAGCCTGTATTTGTGTATGGGATTGCCCTGGCCCATATGCAGGACCTTGCACTTGGCCTTGTTGAACTTCATGAGGTTGGCACAGGCCCACCTCTCAAGCCTGTCCAGGTCCCTCTGGATGGCATCCCTTCCCTCCAGTGTGTTGACCACACCACACAGCTTGGTGTCATCAGCAAACTTGCTGAGGATGCACTCAGTCCCACTGCCCATGTTGCCAAAAAAGATACTAAAAAGCACCGGTCCCCTGAGGAACGCCACTCATCACTGGTTGCCACTTGGACATTGAGCCATTGACTACAACCCTTTGAGTGCGGCCATCGAGACAGTTCCTTATCCACTGAGTGGTTCATCCATCAAATCGGTGTCTCTCCAATTTAGAGACCAGGATATTGTGTGGGACAGTGTCAAACCCTTTGCACAAGTCCAGATAGATGACATCCGTTGGTCTCCTGTTAACCACCAATGCTGTAACCTCATCATAGAAGGCCACCAAATTTTCAGCCATGACTTGCCATTGGTGAAGCCATGTTGGCTGTCACCAATCAATTCCTTATTTTCCACATGCCTTAGCAGAGTTTCTGGGAGGATCTGCTCCACGATCTTGCCAGGCACAGAGGTGAGACTGACCAGCCTGTAGTTCCCCAGGTGCTCCTTTTTTCCCTTTTTGAAAATGAGGGTTATGTTTCCCCTTTTCCAATCAGTGGGAACTTCACCAGACTACCACAACTTTTCGAATATAATGGAAAGCAGCTTAGCAATTTCATCTGCCAGTTTCCTGAGGACCCACAGATGGATTTCATCAGGTCCCATGGACTTGTGTACCTTCAGGTTCCTTAGATAGTCTCGTACTTGATCTTCACCCACACTGGGCTGTTCTTCATTCTCACAGCCCCTGCCTTTGCCTTCTGCAACTTGGGCGGTGTGGCGAGAGCCCTTGCTGGTGGCAACTGAGGCAAAGCAGTCATTGAGTACCTCAGCTGCCTTCGTATCCTGAGTGACCAGGTCTCCTGTTTCCTTCTGGAGAGGACCCACATCTTCCTTAGTTTTCCTTTTATCACTGACATACTTATAGAAGTTTTTCTTGTTGCCCGTGATGTCCCTGGCCAGACTTAACTTTATCTGGGCTTCAGCTTTACTAACCTTGTCCCTGGCTGCTCAGACAGTTTCTCTATATTCCTCCCAGGCTACCTGTCCTTGCTTGCACCTTCTGCAGGCCGCCTTTTTGCTTTAGACTGTGTCCAGGAGCTCCTTGTACATCCATGCAGGCCTCCTGGTGGTTTTGCCTGAATTCTTTGTTTGGATACATCGCTCCTGAGCTTGGAGGAGGTGATCCTTGGGCCCTTCTCCCCTTCAGTGCCTTATCCCACTGTACTCTACCAAGCAGATCCCTGAAGAGGCCTGCTCTCCTGAAGTCCAGGGTAGTGAGCTTGCCGCGCACCCTCCTTGCTGCCCTAAGGATCTTGAACTCTACCATTTCATGATCACTGCAGCCAAGGCTACCCTTGAGCTTGACATTTCCCTCCATGTTGGTAAGGACATGGTCCAGCATAGCTCCTCTCCTCAATGGCTCCTCTGCCACTTGGAGATGGAAGTTGTCATCAATGCATTCCAAGAGCTTCCTGCTTGTGCCTTGCTGTGTTGTCCTTCCAACAGATGTTGGGGTGGTTGAAGTCCCCCATGAGGACCAGGGCCTGTGAATGCGATGCCTCTCCTATATGTCTACAGAGGGCCTCATTTGCTCTGTCATCCTGATCAGGTGGCCTGTAGCAGACCCCCACTGTAACATCACCTCCCCCTGCATTCCCTTTAATCCTGACCCATAAGCCCTTGGTAAGCTCTTCATCCGTCCCAAGGTGGAGCTCCATGCACTGTAACTGGTAATTGAGATAGAGGGCAATGCCCCCTCCTCCTCTCCCCTGCGTGTCCTTCCTAAAGAGTCTGTATCCTTCCATTCACACTCCAGTCACAGGAGCCGTTCCACCATGTCTCTGTGATGCCAATGAGATCATAGCCCTGGGGGCATGCACAATGCTGGATCCCCATTGAAGCTGACTTACTGACTGGAGTGGCTGCAATTCCTTTGTGCTGCTCTCCAGGTGGCCTTCCTTTGAGGTGTTTTACCCGTGTTTCCCTGTTGTCTCCTATTGCCTCAGGAGCCCCTGGCTTGTCTCCTTAAGATTTTGAGTGTGCGGCAGTGTACCCAGCACATCTCAGAGCAACAGGCTGAGGGCCCTCACTAGTGCCGTATCCCTCATCCATCACCGTTATCGGGCAAGCCTGATAATACCGCCCTCCCACATCAAGTCTAGTGTAAAGCTCAGTCAATAAGCCCTGCTAGCTCATGAGCAAAGAGCTCTTTCCCCTTTGAGAAAGATGGACTCCATTTGATGCCAGCAAGCCTGGTGCTGTGTAGGCCATCCCATTGCCAAGAAACCCAGAATTGTGGCGGTGACGCCAGCCATGGAGCCATGTATTAACAGACTGAGTGTGTCTGTTTCTTCCAATGTCACTGTCTGTAACTGGAAGGAGAGAAGAAAAGATAACCTGCTCCCCCAGATTCCATTACTAACTGTCCCAAGGCCCTGAGGTCTCTTAATCACCCTTGGGCTACATGTTGCCACTTCATCGCCACCCATATGGAAGAGCAGCAGTGGGTAATAGTCTGAGGGCTGTACTAGGCTAGGCAGTTTCCTTGTGATGTCCCAAACCCAGGCCCCAGGGAGGCAGCATACTTCCCTAAGAGAAGGGTCTGCCTGACATGTTGGCATATTGTTCCCCTCAGAAGGGAGTTGCCTGTAACTATAATCTGTCCCTTCTTCCTCATGGAGGTAGTCGTTAAACAGAGGGTAGGCCTTTCCACTCCTGGTAACTCCTCTGGTGTAGTCAGACCATCATCCACATCATCCATTGGCTGGTCTACCCCATCCAGAGCCTCATACCTATTGTACAGAGGCACTGGGGTAGGCGAGGTGGGCAAGAAGGGGGTTTGCTTGCTGCCCCTAGCACGGACTTTCCTCCATTCACAGCTCTCCATTTGATACCAGTAATTAGAAAAGTAGCTAAGCAGAATCAGGAAAGAGTTAGGAAAAACGGCTTGCCAAGTAAGCATAATGTTATCCTGAGATGAACCATGAATTGGTTTGCCCATGTGTTCTTGCCATCACTTCACGATTCAGCATTCCCATTTCCCTCCCATCTATTCTGTGATTTCAAGACAAACCAAAACTAAGGTAATCTTGTGAATACATCTGATTTGCTTAAAAACCAAAGGTTTTTTTGCTCATCTTATTTGTATGTGGCTGAACATTATGAGCTGCATTTATATTGCCTAGTTTGCACAGTCTGGGGCCAATCTGGATGTTTTTAAGTAAGAGTTACTCATTTAGCAGGAACAGGTAATTCACTGACTATCTGAATTGTTTAGGCAAATTCCCGGCACTATGAAAGCTTTTGCTTCTTATATGCGCATGCAGCTTATGTATTACTCTTTGAAATGTATGCCTAGCATCTTTCACTGCGTTCTCCTGGGTAGAAACCTACAGCTGGATTCAAAAATTATGACATCAGAGGAAAAATATGAGCATCATCGAGTCCTGAAAGTCATCTCTGTCTGTTACCACTACTGTTAAGCTCCAGATTTCTGATCTTAGGGACCTGATGGAGAATAAATACCTGTTTTGTATTTGATTTATTTCTATGTTATTAAATCTTGTTTGTGCTTCACCCAGATACATGTAACAATGTGAACTTATTTCACGCCACAGTGGATCATGTCATCAAAAGTCAGTATTCCCATTGGAAATACTGCAGTTGCTTGCAGGCTTGGGAGCATGTGATATTCCCGACTCAAGATCCTGTGATGGGAATGAAATTCATAGTAAGTTGGTAATTACATCTGGTGCTATACTGTGAAGATACAGGCACTCAGAGACAAGCGTGTCAATACTCTGTGTTTATATTTTTGCAAGATAGGAGAAATTCAATTTTATTCAGCTATCTCCCAGTGACTTTCTGCAACTATGTATCAGCAAAACTTTTTTCACTTTTTATTTTAAAGATAAATTGCTTGGTGCACTATCAAGGATACTTAGAATTTAAGAATAGAACCTATTAGTCTGTCACTCTTCCAGAGACACAGACCTTGAAGAGTCTGAAGAAGTAGTCTTTATGTGACAGCATAATAAGGATGTCAGGCCCCCTCCCTCCTCCCCCAATCTTCTTGAACGACATTTTCCCCAGTAGGGAAAATTAATACACATCAAAAGTTATACCGTGCCGGAAAACATACATCAGCCATCAGCATGATTTTCTAAAATGAAGCAGTGTGGAAACCACATTCTTAATCAACTTTCATAAAACAGCTCTCTTCCTTTTTCTAAAAAAAAAAAAAAACCCAATTAGAAAAAAAGTGCTTCATAATGCTTTTACTGTGTAGCATTAGATTTGCTAGTGAAGTGTGGAATATTTTTCTTCTTATGTTATTAAATTTCAAAGACATACTCCTTAGGGCTTGTCTGAAGTCTGTCATCTGTGCTGCTAGTAAAGACTCTTAACACTTGGACAGCTCCATCCCTCCCTTTGGATCCCACCAGCAAATCAATCAAAATGGCACCATCTCTCTGTGATGCAGGATTTCGGCAGCGTGCCAAAAAATGTTGATATTTCATCACCGCTTAGCTGGCTTTTGTCATCACTTGAGAGTTGTCTGTATCACTTAGCAAGAAAGGGATGCGCACAAAGGGGTTATCTCCTTAGTGTCAGAGGAAGCACGATTATGTTATTTGATCACAGTAAACAGAGTGGCTGGTATCTTGCAAAGGATGGAAAACAGAGAAAAAGTTGGAGAATTTAACTAAGGCAAAATAATAAGAGGAAAGAAAACAGAACAAATAAAGAGAAAATGGAGATGAATATAAATTAGAGAAAAATTTTAAAAGATTAACGAATATGAATCAAGAAAATATTATGTCAACAGGAAAAGTAAACATACTAGAAGAAATAAATTGAGATAAAAGGAAACAATATGAAACAAACCCAGCAGATTCAACTTTAAAATAAAAAGCAAGATATCATTATTGATGTTCTCCCCACCAGTACCTTCTATACTGTTTTCTAGGTACGTGCAGAGCAGTATATATAAATTATTGCCCATCAGTGGCATGTCTGAAAACAAAAGACAAACATCAGATCAGGGAGAAAAGTGTACTGTTTTCTGACTTGCTGAAGATGGGAAGCTTTACTTTCGGGTATTTCTAAGGACCTCAGGAGAAGTTCAAGCCACAGAGCAAGCTGAAAACAGATGTCCTGGGCAATGATTCATGTCAACAAAAAGGGAAAATAGTCAAAGCACTTAGATGTTTGTGTCACTGACCTGCCTGTGTTCTGGGAAATATGAAGACTCTACACAGCAAAGCAGTTCCCCCATTAGCATCAGGCATGTAATGGAGAATCAGAAAACTAGTTAAGAAATCTGTGAGCAATCCAAGAGTCCAGAATTATATCAGAGACTTGCCATGAAAGGACTGAGCCCAGCTTAGGAGTCTTTCACGTGAAATGGGAAGGTCTAGAGTGGTATTAAAACAAATAGATCAAACCTGAGCTTACAATGTCTCAGAACCAACGCAGCAGAACAAGACAACTGCAGCATCAACTAAGGACTTTAAAATCCCTCAGAGCACAGCTGAATTAGACCGAGTAGATTCGGAAGCATCTTTGGGGACAAATTAAGAATATCGAATGATGGTTCCAGTGACTGAATGCACAGATGTAGCTTATATGTATTTCAGAAGAACTGATCAGTCACAGGAAAAACAAATGCTGCCTTTGCATCATGTTTGAAGTTGAGAAGGCAACTGGTAGTTGGTAGGAGTTTAAAGCACTGCCAGCTTCCTGATTAGCTCCCTTAGAACTAAAACAAACAGAGATGACAGATGATGACGTCCCTATCACTGAGCAATAGTTTTTGCTACACAAATCATGTTATTTTGTGTTTAGAGGAGGCAGCATGGTTATATCATTAGAAGAATTGCTGACAGCTTCTGTTATTAACGGTCCCAAATGTGCCTCCTGCCATCTGTGATGGGCAAAAGATAGTAGAAGGCAATGATCTCCATTGAAGCTAGCTTTCCTGACTACTACTTAATGAACAGGCAGACTTTTTTTTTAGGAATAGATCTGTTTCTTAGTGGCCCTTAAGAATGCTCTTGATATGAGTCATCTGCTTTGTAAAAACCAGTAATTTCACAGGCAAGAGCCACTATTCTAAGGAGTAAAGACACAGTTTGCACTATGGATGTATTTTCATTACAAGCAAGTTTGGTGGGAATTGACTTTGATATCAGTACAGCAAACTAGAACTAGGGGGGCAACCTTCAGAGAAATAGCCCGACTTTGAGGTAATGCTGTGTCGGTTTGCAACAGGGTACAGTCTCTGTTCGCTTCAATTAAGTGTTTGTCCAGGACACCAAGCAACTGCGTAGCCCCAAACAGATGTGCTGGGGGATTGCAGGGCTGCTCTCCTCCACAACCTTCTATCAGAGGGCTTGTCGACATACAGCTTTTGCTATAACTGCAGTTTGGGCAGTGCTGGGGTTAAACATTTTCATTAATTTTCTTTTCTTTTGCAATTTCAGTGTGATTTTTTTTCTTTCTAGAAGGTTATGTTAGTCAACCAAATTGGGGCTAAGATGGCAGTCCCAGATTTCTTGCATCAGCTGTCCAAAAATTCAAAAAAATCAACTTGAAAAATAGTCAAAAAACCAGAGCAAGCTGCAAAATGGCTTGTTTTCTTTCTTATAAATCAACAGAACCCAACTGACTCAGTGCTTGATGATTGCTCTGAGCATTTCTGCAAGCACAATGGGAGAGAAAAGCATGTACAGGACTGAATTTCAGTGACAGGTCAAGTGCCAGCAAAGGTGGCTTTGCTGGCAGGCTAGTTAGATCTCCATTTTATCCAACATAATGAACATATATTCTCTTTCCATTCTAAACTGAAATGTTAATCTATCTCTGAACCTTAAAGTTTCTCAATTGTCTAACTTACAGTCTGCTAAATACACAGAACATATGATGTTTTATAATGTTTGTAATGAGGTTCTGATCATGCTAAAAATTGTGTCATTATAGAAAACTTCAGATGTAGCTTTGTAAGCTGACAACTGAATTTGGGTCTGCTTTGGCTGTTCTCAGAACTAGCGTTAAAGAAACTTGCTGTGGAATAGAAATAAATGAATGCCAAACATTTTTTAAACAAAAGAAAGGGAGGCTTTGAAAATGAAGATGAAGAAAGTTGGCCAATTTTTTTTTCCTTCTCAAGTAAACAATGCAAGTAAAAATATTTTCCACTGTTTGTTTATGATGGAAGGATAAAACCATCACTTTAGGGTCAAGTACAGTACACAAAAGTGAATTACTGACATTGCAGGAAATCCTGCCGTCAGTTGCAGTAGACTACAGACAGACCTTTTCTTGAATTACATTATGCTATTAATTTTCAAAGAAAAATTAGGGTGATAATACTTATTGTGAAAAAAACCCCTCTAAGCTGTAAATAGTTTCTGTGCTGAGATACGCTTGACCCTGGAAAGAGCACAAGATGAACAAAGTGGGTGTGGGAGAGGAAAGGCAGCATAGCTATAAATGTTGCCTTAAACTAGCTCAATCTACAGCTCTACTATAGCATTTGCATACCATGTTATTTTAATCATGAGTAATTACTGAGAAACAAAAGCAACTCATGGCAGGATAAGAACTGTAATAAAGAAATCATTAAAAACATCAGGGGATTCCTATTAAGACCAGATTTAAGAGGGTCATTCTTTTAATTTTAATATTGCCAACATAAAACATAATTTAATGCAACAGAGCTCAGCTTTTATTTAGGCAGTTCTCCTCCTGGATTAATATAATGGTGAAAAAAAAAATCAATATTTGTCTTTAATCCATTCTAGTGCCAAATTAATTTAACAGCGCTCATGTGGAGTCTGTCTTAGGAGGGAGTGGATCTTTGGTTTCAGGATCTAGTCCCATGGCAGCGTGACAAGATGTCTCGTACCAGAAGGATCCCTGAGCTTAGAACCTTGTCTCAGGGTTTCAGTGATGAAAAGATGGCAGTCCATCCCATGTATATATGCAGATATGTTTCAGCTCTTATATTGGTATACTTCTGCTGATTTTCATCAGTGTCAAAGCAGCATAGCACCAGTGTAACAAGGAGGAGAATCAAGCCCCAATCCCTCTCTCTTATATGTGTCTCAGCTCTCATCTGAAACCTCACAGACATGAAACAGAAAGCCAAGGGTGTCCTCCCGAGAGAAAAAAGGTGAACTACTGCTGCATAGCTAGCGCTTTGCCATTAGATACTCCTTACAACCACCAGAAGTAGAGGAGGAGATAAAAAAAGGAAGAGATCAAACTAGTGCATATTCTCATTCATTTACATTAAGTAACTTTGTATCTGAGCACAAAGCCGGCTGCAGAATACTTGGGAAAAAAATCACTGGAAGGCAGGTTTGTTCATAATTCCCATCTCATGGTCCTTTTGCACGCAAAATTCCTATTAACTTGTGCATTTGAAACACAAACAGGATTCTACACAAATTTGCCCAGACATCCTCAATGTATATTCATTTAGATACCAGAATAAAAACCAGTCAGGCACTGCATACTTCTTTGTAAGGACACTTCAAAAGTACAATCCAAATTCTCTTTTAAAGATGATATTTGAAATTTCGTGTCCACACTTGGAGAGAGGGAGGTTTTCCAGGCAATTTAGAACTACTTCTACTTCCAGGTAGATAGGAATCAACCCATCCAGCCAGCCATCCAAATATTAAATGAAAGAATGGCCGTTGTCCAAAGCTGGGTTTCTGATAGCCACAGATTGGAGAGGCTGTGGAAGAGCTGTCATTACCAACAGATTTATGTTCTGTAGTATCCTGGCAGCTGCTGTTGCTGACAGGATCTACAGAACCGGGGATGGATGAGAGTCCCTTTCTGCTGTGGCACCGGAGAGACTTGTCAAGTGCTCAAAAGCATCTGCGGGAAGCTGCAAGACAGAAGATTGTTTCTTATTCAAACGAGCATAAACTCCCTACATGGAGACAGAGAGAAAAATATGGGCTGGGAAGAGGTGTACAGGGTAAATAAATAAGAAAGTACAATGCTGGGAAAATGAAACTTCAGAGAAAGCAACAGAAATCCATGTGCTCACTGAAATGAGAAATATGACATTTAAATGACCCAGTAAGTTTCTACAAGCAGTCATGGTACGTGTGTTGTTATAGCGTTTAAGGGATTTCAGCCTTCATACTTCAGGACATAAGGCAGTTGCTACCTGCTTGAGGTTGGCCAGAACCACCCCCCACCCCCTTCAGTATGTTATTGCTGAATTATGCATTATAGAGGTTTTAAACCATTTTCTGAAGCATCTGGTCTTGGCTCCTGTCAAAGGCAAGACACCTTAGCAACTCCAGATGAACCATTGCTCTGATGTGTTATGACAGTTTCTGTGTTCCTACAAATGTGTAGATTAAACTAAATTTTGATTTCAGCTAAATGGTTCACTTCACAAAAATAGCTCGTAAAAATACTCAGTGGAAAAAAGAGAGGAAAGTAACCTGCCCAGAATATTTTGCGACTATGATAATCAAAATATAGTATCAAGGGCTTTGGCTAGAAATTATTTTAATAAGAATCGTATTATAATGTACAGTATAATGTCAGGCAATAGGTATTCCCAGTCAATTAACAACCCATCACACCAGATTCAGGAGATAAGTTTGATGTCTGTTTAGTTGCTCTGATGGTGCGTTGTGACAAACCCTCTGAAAGGTTAACCTGGATTGCAACAGTTCCTGGTAGCAAAGAAAACATTAACTAGAAAGCCTGGATGAATGCTAACTTAGCAAGGCTGACAGTGCCAAAAGAGTTCCTATCAAGAACAATGAAGAATTATCCCTGGGGTTTAAGCTAAAAAGGGGCACTGAATGATTTCCAAAAAAGTGAAAACTCTTTTGATTTTAAATCCCTGTAAAGCAAAGTCAAGTTGAAGCTGTCACCATAATCTGAATAGAAGTTTCATTTCAAATCCCTCACAGCCTATAATGTTCTGATTGTAAAGGTTAAACAAGCAGTAGAAACACAAGTTGATTAACCCTTGTCTTCCCCTCTCCCAAACCCCAAACCGACTAAACCTAAACCAGCTAAACTAGTTGAAGGCCAAATTGAACATTGTAGCTGACAGCTGGTGGAAACATTGATGGAGGAGGAGGAAGATCAAGGAAACAGGAACTCTACCAAACCTGAAAATGATGTCTTAGAAGATTTGACTCATCTTAAACTTCTGACATCAACCACTTCATAAGAGAGAGAGAGAGAGGGGGGAGGGTTTTCATTGGAGAACTCTTTAACATACGTGAACACATGAGGAAAATGTCTTGTTCCCTTGTGCCGGTCTGGTCTGTCAGAATGAGCAATTCCCAATCCAAAGCAATTTCCTCTTTCTACTTTATCAAAATACTTTGTTTTACAACATGCTGGATAAGATCATTTACATATCTCCCAAGTACTTTTTTTCACCTGCAAAACCTGGGAGTTATGTCTCTCTTCCCTCCAGAAGAGGGAGGACTTATGCTAATTAAATTCACTTCTCCTTGGGAAGGGCGGGGGACGTTCTTCTGTACTAGTGTTTTCATTACAGCATTACAAGCTCTCCTCTTGTTCACAAAGCAAGAAACACAAATGACCTTTTCTATGTATGTGTGAATTGCCAGACGGCAGGGATAAAGATCAAGAGGTTTGGAAAGACACACCGGACATATGTAGAGGGACGAGGAAATATTTCACTGTAACGTAACTAAAGGTATATAAATTTTCAGTATGTGAATGTTTTCATCAGCTTCCAGTGAAGGAATGACTTCCAAGAAGCTATCCATATGTGAAAAGTTAAGCATGTGCCTCACCATACTGAAATAGATCAGAAGGACAGATTACTTATTATTGCTCTGGTTCTTTCATTAATTACTTCCCTGACAGGCTGCCACTCTCTCTCTCTTTTATCAATGCAGCCACTCACTGGCATGCAACCTATCTCTTGATTTATGTCATCTCTAAATTTACATCACATGAAGCTGAATGACTAGGTGACAAAGTTCTGGAGATCTGATGATTTCACATCTGTCATCGACTTAACCTGTTTTCCCCTTCTGCAGAGGAAAGGCCATACAATAAGAGGAATGACACAAAATTAGTGTCTTTCAACCCTAACAAAGGAATGAGAGCTTAGGTTCAACATGGCATCAATCCAAGGCAGATCTCCAGCTCAAGGAGATTCATGGTTTTGCCATCAATAAAGGAAGACAAATTGGCTTGCTCTTGTCTGAATTTTGTCCCCCAGATGCTCTCCCTAATGAATGCATCAGGAATCACAACCCCCTACTGCATAAAAATGAATGACCTCTGCAATATACCTCTAAATTTGAGCAAGAAAGTGCTGGGTGGTTATGCATGACCCAGTTTGATGAATTTGCTTATCTAAAGCTTTGGGCACCTTCAGCATCAAAATCTAACAGCAGAATAAGTAACGAGAAACCACAGCCACTATAGAAGAGCCAACAGAATAGGAATGCTCCTTGGAAGACTTCAATACCCTCCATTCCAGCTGAGAACTGTAAGAAATATATTGTTTTAAGCTGGCTAAAGTTGGAAAATCAAATCCTGAGGGATGACAGTGTCAATACATGATGTCTCAGTAAGGTTTCAGGTTCAGAACTAAACTTCTGAGTAGATTTGCATGGGGGCGGGAAACACCCCATGGGAGTTTATAGCTATATGGGATATAGGTATATATCCCATATAGCTTATAGCTATATGGGATAGCTAAGCACTCCACCCTTGTTCCAGACATTCAGCAAGAGGCAGGAGGCAAAAGACATAATTATCGTAGAATCATAGAATTGTTTAGGTTGGAAGGGACCTTAAAGATCAACTAGTTCCAACCTCCCTGCCATGGGCAAGGACATTTCCCACTAGACCTGGTTGCTCAAAGCCCCTTCCAACCTGGTCTTGAACACTTCCAGGGATGGGGCATCCACAGCTACCCTAGGCAACCTGTTCCAGTGCCTCACCACCCTCAGAGTGAAAAATTTCTTCCTGAGATCTAATCTAAATCTACCCTCTTCCAGTTTGAAGCCATTACCCCTCATCCTATCACTACATGCCCTCGTAAAAAGCCCCTCTCCAGCTTTCTTGTAGGCCCCTTTCAGATATTGGAAGGCTGCTGTAAGGTGTCCCCTGAGCCTTCTCTTCTCCAGACTGAACAACCCCAACTCTCTCAGCCTGTCATGGCCCTCCTCTGGACCCGCTCCAACAGGTCCATGTCCTACTTATGTTGAGGGCTCCAGAGCTGGATGCAGTACTCCCAGTGGGGTCTCACGAGAGCAGAGTAGAGGAGCAGAATCACCTCCCTTGACCTGATGGCCACACTTGTTTTGATGCAGCCCAGGATGCAGTTGGCCTTGGTAATTCAGGAAAAAGCTCTAAGGGAATCCCAGTCTTTTAAGCTCCACTAGGAATATATTGGAAATCTCATTACATCAAGCCTTTAAGATCCTGTAATATGTCTGTAGTTAAGTCCCATGCTTGTCATTGGTGAAACACAGCTACAACACTAAAGGTTTCTGTGTCTGTAATTTGTAATTAGGGAGTTTTCATGTAGAAGAAACAGAGATTTGCTGGATTTTATAACCAAGCTGACTAGAACAGCAATGTGGGTAAGAGAATGCAGCACAATTTCCACTAATTGACAAGGAAGAAAAATGATGTCAAGTCATAACCTGAACAAAAGGAGAAATCGTAAGACTGTTGAGGCAAGAAAGAAGTTTCAGCATGCATCAGGAAGCCTATCCACCTGCCCTGTGAGCATGGTGCCTTTACATCTATCCAACTCACTCCTCTCACATGAATCTCCTTTCAAAAATGTCCTTCTGCTGAAGTAACTTACCTGTCAATTAGGACACCCCTTCACTCTTATTGCTGAAAAAACATTTCCATTAGAAATGCAAAACCAACAGGCAAAGGTTAAGAGTTATTTACATCACAAGAAGCAATTCCACATAATTTTAGATTTTCTGTCTGCATTATGTCTTATGCCCTGGTATTAAAAGCTGTTAAATTAGGTTAGAATCCTGTCCATTGACTGTAGAACTACTCGTAATTTAATCTTCCTAATAACGTTAAGAGTGCAGTAAGATCCTTCCAAACTAAGGGCAGGATGATCTATTAGCATTTCAAGTGTATTTTCATGCAGGGTTACTGATAACAATATAAATAAATTCTATAAAGTATGAATAGTTTCAATATGTTATTTACTGAAACCTGAAAATAGAACCACTGCCATATCAAAGGTATAGTTTAGGCTTTTTAGGAGACTTTTGCAGAATTTATTAGAGATTAAATTAAAAATGTTATGTAAAAGCATAATGGGGTTCTGTAGAAATGCTTCAGAAATCCTGTTGTGGTGAGCAGAGAATACTTTTTACTCTGTGTAATTGTAAAAACAGTGAAATGAATAGAGAATTAAGCGGCAGATACTTGGCATTGGCTCAGTGAAAGTAGGATTAGTCTACCTGCTGTGGATCAGGAGCTGCAGGTTTCTGTGCATGCGTTTACAAACTCCACAGAAAAATGAATGTATGTTTACCTTCCTTGCATTCACTCTGGGGTGATCTATTAAATGAAAACTGAATGAAGTATACAGAAAAGTGCTTACAGTCCAACACAGACTACATATTGAATATATCCAACTCTCTCCTACTCCATTTTCAATTATTTTCCCTTTCACATATTTACCCCCACTACATGCAAACTCTTTAAAAAATATTATATAAGCAAATATAAGCTCTTGTGAACACACTTTTCTGATACAGAATGATACAACTCTTCCAAAGTGAGTTTGACATGCCTTTTTTTGGTACACTGCTTGTAAGGATGTTGCATAAGTAATAAAAACAGAACAATTTTTTCTGCCTTTTAAGAGGTTTCTATGCCAGACTAACTCCAAGGGTGAAGCCACGTACCCTTAAAAGGCTACTGTATGTTGGAATCACTATGCACAAGTAAATATTAAAAAACAGTGAAAATAAGCCAGGAGTTAGGATGAGATATAGGTAGAAATTTCTAAATTAGTTGGTTCCAATACTTATGACACATCAAATAAAAATAGGCAGAAGAGCACCATATAGTTAGATTTGGAATAAGGACTAAAGCACAGGTTTTACTTTTTGTGTGGTGTCAAACACTCATATTTAAAGTACGCTAAAAAGTATTAGTTACCATTTCTACTAGCCATGTCCACTTCTTATCACTTGCAACAGAAAACAAAATAACAAAACCCACTGCATCACTTCAAGATAGAAATTACATATGTGTAAATGTATTTTTCCATAAATGACTCCTAGCATGTTTGAAACAATATATCACCTCCTTTTTTCATCTATTTCTATCTCCTTTTAATGTCTTATTTAGTTATCTTAGCAATACTTTTTTTCTTAACCCAGGCTAAGAAAGAGTCCAGGATTCATGAATTTAAAAAGCATTTTTGGCTTCACTGACAGCCCTAAGGGACCCCACTGTGGGTAGCAGGAGATGAGCACACAGTCAGGAATGATATCCCTTCTCTTATGACCTCCAGTTGTCTTGACAGACAAAACACCTCACAGAGTTGTAAGATAAAGGTCTGGGATGATTTTTGAGGCCACAAAGATTCTGAAAGTCATTTTTATATTCTTTTTAATGGTATAAAAAAGGGACAGCAGCAATACTAGTGCTATAAATGACTTTGTGAAGAATCTCCCCTGATCTTCACACCCCAGACTCTCTGTCACAGGCACAAGTCTAATGTTTTCATTCATCATCTCAGCGTAGATAAAAATGATCCATTTTTTGAGGAGCTTATTGTCTTTGGATTACTTCTCCTAAACACATAACCTTATCTGTTCAAGGTGGATGCCTGCCTCAACCATGACCTTGTCAATCTCATTAAGTCTTGAATGAATTTTCTCAAATTTTCTTATCAATCAAGGTAATTGCTTCTTGCAGGAAATCCAATCTTCTGTTAACCACATCATTACCTGGTGATCGAAGCCCTCAAACTCTGTGTAAGATGGAATCACTCAAATCACCCAAGAGAATACAGAAACCTAAATTTATAAACAAATCTCCACAGGTAATTTCCATTTCAGCAGCTATTCCCCAGTTTGCCGGATACCTTGAACTATTTTTAAGATTAAAAATACTTTGACATAATAGTTTTACATGAGGCTTTAGAGTCATAAAAGATGAGACTATCCATATGAAAGCCGTGTAGCATGAGAAGAACATGAAAAGAAGGAAGAAAAAATCCTGAAGACGTGGATTTTAAGCAGGGATCTGAATAGTGTAGTAGATAAAAACCTAAGAATATAATAAAATCTATACTAATGAGGTGAAAGGTCCATTTAATCTAAATCCTTCCTACCTGGGAAAGAGTATAAGAACAGGGCAGGAACATAGTGATACCTCCTCAGAGTAGTTTCCTGACTGTCAGCAACCTGCAGCTTTCCTGAGATGGAGCAGTCTGGTTATATTTAAGAGCCCACACTGGATTTTTGTTTTGTGATTCCATCCAGCTCATTTGAACCTACACAAGCTTTTAGCACATACAATATCTCCATCTCTATTTTACCCATGAGTGGCTTGGATGCTATGCTAATTTGGGCCAGAGATAAAACGCTTAACTTTGAAATACAGGAATGTAATTAAGATGACTGTGAAAGGTTTGGGAAGGGTTGGGAGCAAGTAAGGAAACTTGCTGTTCTGTTGATACAGATCATAGAAAGATTTACCAAGAGGTGCCCTACTTTCAGAGAGACTACAAGTGTTCTTACCAGCACAACAGCTCTCATGCTGTGGAGACTGGTGTTGTATGCTAATAATTCTGAGCTTTTATGAATCGAAAATAATTATTTCACATGCAAAAATAAATTAGTATTTCCAGTCCCAGTTGATATTTTTACCAACATATAGCTCTGCTCTTTATTTTCAACATTTGAGAAGAAAATATATTAATATAGAAATCTTTCTTATCCTGTGTCCTAAGGATCTAGGTAGAACTCCTTGTCCTATTAAGTTGGTGGGAATGCCATCATTAACTTCAGTGCAGCCAAGAGTTTTGCTACTGGTGTGTTGTAGTGAAATTGGTGGGAAATCCAACCAGGTCACTGAACAAAATCAGCAAGTTCCTCCTCACATGCAAATCTGAGGTGGCTATGCACACAAACAAGTGCATGCATTAAGTAAATCCCTTAACTATTTAGCTTTATGTATATAGGGACTGTCTACAAACTTTAATGTAAGAAAATATAGATCCAGCCTGCCACGTATCTATATGCCTTCCACTTCACCTCGATTAACAGTTACAAAAATACTGGGTCTGTTGTTGTTCCCTGTGAAGGAAGGATACTGGATGACGATATCAAATAAACTCAAGTCAGACTGCTCTCTCAGGAAAATTGTGTTTGAACTTTCTCTCATCTCATGTCCTGTTCCACACAACACAAGTAATTCATCATATTGCAGACCTTATTTTGCACTACAGTAGGTATTTCTCAGCCTGTTAAGCTGCAGATTAATTCTCCTTCCATCTCAAGTCTGTTGTGCTATTGGAATGCTTACTTTCCTTCTGTTTCCAAACTTACTAGCTTAATAGAATAACTCAAATTGAATGCATGAGATGGAAAGGTGCTTCCCAGTGGTTAGAGTATCTTTGGCTAGTATTTGATTAACACTAGCCCTTCTCCTGATCGCAGCTAATTCATACTCATTCGTAAAACTCACTGGGCAATACTGACTTACAATGCACAGCTGCAACAGAGAAACTTGCAGAGGACATGTATGAACCTGCTGCCTCGAGCCATCTCTGATGCCGCACAGTGAGCCAAAAGGACCAGGCATTTACATACTAAGCAAAGATATCCACAGTTTGAAGATAACATGAGTTTTTGCTTTTTTGGAAGAATTACAACTTCAAGTCTTCTGGAAAAGACTCAGAAAAGACCTAAGGCAGATCTAGGAGCTAAGACAGAGCTAGGACCTAAGATAGGCTCTGCTCAGTGTGAAGTGAGAAGGTGTTTTACCTCTTGCAAGGACTATCTGGCACTACACTTTTCAAATGACTATCGCCACTCTGCATCACCAGTAGGACTTTGGCACATCCAGATTTAGACACCACCTCCACTCTGGAAACTGTCACATATTGCAAACCTAATGATTTATAATTACAGTCAGACTTCTGTTATTTCATTCCCCTTCCCCCCACAAGAAACCTAACACTATGACTGAAACAGAATAATTACTTTCATGGAGGCTTTTGTAAAAAGATCACTAAGAAGAACAGAGAATATGTTATCACCAGAGAATTGCGGCTATCTGCCGGAGGATTGAAGAACAAGAAAATGACTGTGATTTTACTTTACAGGTCACCTCTTAGACAAACACAAGGAACACAAGGAACCCAAGGACAAGGGCAGCACAGAAAAGGAGACCCACGAGTGAGCTACACAAAGTCACCAGCCACTTTATTTTCCCTTTTACGTGACCTAAATCTTTCCCTTTTATCTCTTGCTCTGGTCTCATAAGGAAAATAAATGCTGGATTTCCAGATAGCCTGCACTTGCACAATGACTATATTTAAGCCTGAAAAGGATTTTTGGCTGACTGCAAAATTTCAAGACATGTTTTGCATTAAAAATAAGACAAAGGCAGCCACAAGGTTTTCATCTTTTCAGAATTGGAATTCTCCACAGTTGGTGCCCATCCAAGTCAGGAAATGACAGCTTTCCACTTGCAAACTTCTAGGTAGCTCTGCAGAACCTGGGGAGTCCTTACAGGATGCGTTTCAATACTATTAACGAGGAGGAGTCAGTCATTAGCAATAAACTTAGCCTGAGATAAACACCAGATGGAAAAATCAGAATAAAGTAAAGATCCCAAAATGCAATAAAGAAGCAGCTTCTCTTAAGTGGAAGGAAAAGATGTTGTGGATGCATTAGTGCCATGAAGAAGGCTGCAGAAGATGAATATGTCCAGACATAAAACTATTCAGAAAAATATTCGCAAAATCCTATTTCTTACATAGAAGATATTCACAAAATGAGCTTCAGTCTTCTCTCTCGCTTCTCTTTATAGCTGAAGGTGAGAGATGGGCCTCTCCAGAGAACACGCCAGAGAAGTCTAACCTCAGGGCTTTGAATGGCCTCCAGCAAAACCAATCTCTCTCCACCAGCCTAAAAAGGGGTCGAAGAGAGTTTGGCCTTCCAAACCCAAGCTTAGCTTATGTAACCTTATGTAGTGAAAGTCTAAAAAAGCTCCTTCTGGGATGTTTAATCCATTCTGATAGGCATCTCACATGCCTACAATAATGAAAGGATCTCAAGAAGTTACATTATTATACAGTGAGAGCTTTATTTTATCATTTTTATTAGCCTAGTCTATATGCTGGTATGCCCCCAGGGACCCCCATCAACGATCAGGGTTCTATTCAGCAACAAAATGTATTCTTATATAGTGAAAGTAGGATCCCAATAAACTGTCACACCATTACTATATGCTAAGAATATACTGCTGACATTTCAGATTGGTAAATTAGTATCTTAATTTTTTAAAATGACTATAGCAGTGTGTTTACAAATGCAGAATTAAGCCTTTGCTTTATTATTCATGAACACTGTTGCTACTGATGTAAATGTCTCGTATACTGAGTTTAAAGGTTACGGTACACCCTTCCAGATGTAGTGGCCCTTTTAATAAGCAAAACAAATAATGCAGCACATTCATTAACAAAATTTTAAAAATCTTTTTGGATGACAGACAGAAGTCTAGCATTAAAAATATTCACTTGAAATTTCCTTTTTCTAATGCTCAATGTTCCTTACCTATAAGTATGGAACTATCTGCAAAGCTAATTCCAAGGTAAAAATAAATATAAAATTATTCCTAAATAAATAATTGCTTCTTTGTTGCTCGTACATCATATAATTAATACCATGATGTGATCTAACATGTTAAGGAAATAAGAGTTTGCCATCAGCAGGGTGAAAGAAATTTGTTTATTAGTTTACTGTGATTCAATTTATGAGAATGTGCTTCATTGATCTTTGCAAAAGAACTTTAATTGGAAATGAGTATCACAGCCTATTTACCACACCACTAAACCCAGTGTGCTACAGTTCATTAAAACTACACCTGCTACTTAATTTTTCAGTAAGAGAAAAACTTTGAATTAATACAATATGAAGCAGTTAGAAAGTAGGCTCAGTAGACCCCTGTTTTAATCAAGGTGTTACTTGCATGCCCTTATGAAATTCTGCTAGGAGTTGATTGGGATTTTGTGTAGTGTTTACATCAGAGCTTGAATTCAAACACTGTGCATTTTGATTACTGCTTTCAACATGCGAAGTCATTCCTCCTTTGCCTGGAAGATCTAAAATCTATATCCAGCATGCAGATTCAGAAGAAATACTTGAACTCTTTGGACCATTGATGCTCCTGCCCTAAAGCAAGGGCAAAAAGACCAAAAAGAATCTTTTCCATCTCTTGCGTGATCTCTGGAGATTTAGCCTGGGGGGGCAGTGTCATGTGTACCTAAAGAACTGAATCAAGGAAGAAGAGAATGGGGTATAATACCCTCATGTCCTCATCCCTATATTTAAGCAAGAGTCAGAGCAATCCTAAAGGTCTTGGAGTCTCTAGAAACTGTATTATTTGTGGGCTTTTTCCAAGGACATATGACACATCTGCCACCTTTATTACTAGGTGGGGCAACGGGTCCATTTTAGCTGGCTGACTAGGGATGAAGAATCATCCGAGTCCATGTCCATAACACTGTCACAGAATTCAGGACAGAGGCCCCCCCCGCCAAAAGATTGGGAGGGCAGGGGAAGAAAAGCATTGCCAGGTCTAGCTGGCTTAATGCAGGTCTTCGCACACCAGTCCTCTGAGCCACAGCACATCCTCATGGCTCAGTTAAGATTTATAAGCACTTACAGTTTGTCAGAAAGGCTAAATTCCTCACAGCATTGCATGGCGGCCCATGACTAAGTGCAAAGACAGGGCTGTTATCCTTCGCATTTAATACAACAGGACAGCAGGAAGCATACAGGATGAGCTGGAAGAAGAGAAAGACTGAGCCCCAGTGACTATGAACATGCCATGAACAGCTACCACTATGATCTGCTGCAATGAGCATCCCACCTACCCAAAGAATCAGCAGGAGCCACTGGCACAGCTTGCCAGCATAACGCGAAGCACCCCACCATGCAGCAGCAGTACCCAGCTACTCAGGCGAGCAGCTGGCCATGTGAAGTTAAACACACTGAGCACACTTTACATTAGACATAAATGAAAAATTCATTTGGCATAACGAAAGATTGATCTGGATATCTCCGACAATTTTTCACGACCACTTCACTGGAGTCTTTCCTATTCACCATACCTGTGAAAATAGCAACAACCCCCTAATTGGGCTAGGATTGGGAGATTTTTCCCTAAAATAATCATCACACTCACAAGTAGCCCCCCACCCCCTTCTGACTAGTCAGTCATTTCTGTGCTTAACTGTGAGGCCAAGATGTAGTCTTGATTTAGTAAAGTTTCTCAACAGTGAGCTTACTGAAAATATATAGCCCTTCCTGATGTAATATGTTTGTCCTGATTAAAAAACAAGACTGCAGTGAAACACAGTACCCTTCTCTGTAAAGCCTTTTTCATTTTAACACAGTGTCTAATTAATAGTATTCTTTTAACATGATTACCCTTTGCGTAATATTTTAAGAGAATCTGAAAAATTAATTCTTTTACAGGTTATACTCAGATCATTATAATTTTTCATTAAAGATGTTTTGTGGGGTCAACTTCTGACCCTGCATTTTGCAAAAATGGAAGGCGCTAACTACTGCAGAGTTGTCATAGATTTATCACGTCAAGAAAACACGGTATTGTAAAGCCTCATTGGGAACTTTGCCCTCTGGCTAGTCAGATCGTCTCTGACAGAATTATTTTTTTCCTCTAGAAACACCCGTTTGTCAAAATTGAAACTGCTTCCCTGAATGAAGAGGTTTCAGGTGATTCTCCAGACCTGGAAAAATGTTGGAAAAAATTTAGGAATAAATTCGAGATGAGAAATCTCAAAGGGAGGTTTGCTTAAAACCGCTTTTCATTTTGAAATTTGATTTCATGTCTATTTCCAAAAAGGTGAAATATAAAATGAAAAAGAATGAGGCTTGTAATGAAATATTTTGAAGATATCAAAAAGAAATATTTTGAAAATATCAAAAGTAAGTATTTTCACTGATGACGTGATTTTTTCCCCCCTGTATGAAAATTGTCAGATCACCTTTTATCTCAAGTGGGAATATTCTTACAGGAAGGGATGAATGGGTTCCGTTTAGATCGATTCTCCATCTTGTGAAGAGAGGGCTTTTCAGTGAGTGCCTATGCAGAAAACACAGGAGGGGTGCTGATAACACAGCCAGACACTTCGGGAGGCCAAGATCTGCTGAGGACAGGGGCAGCTCAGTGGTCTGTGCAATGAGTTGCAGTGCTTCGCCGCATCAGAGATGAAGGAAAGCCCTTTCGCAGGGCCCATTTTTTCTGACTTTCTGCATGGGCCTATGAGTTGGAGCATTACGTTAATTTTCCTGCACTTAAATTGTTCCCACCTGGCTTGTGAAAGTATGATTAATATTCTTCAGGAATCTGTTATTAATTCTTCATTACAGTGTAGTCGCACAAAAGGCAAGGGGAACGTTATGTCTGGCTTGTTGCACCTCACCAACCATTTCAATAAATATCTTAAAGAACAGAGGGTGTGCAGAGAATGAAGAGTACCAGGGACTGCTTACATTCCATGCACTGCAAAATAGATCACCAATCTGTCTGCTTTAATAAAAAAATAACACAGAGCAGAGTTAAATCATAGAGTTGGATGTTGAAAAGTGCAGTACTGTGAATGTGCCTTAATATATTCGGCACTGAGATGGATATGTATTATATATGTTATTTATTTAGGTACACAAAGGCAAAAAGGTGGCTTTTATATGCTATACTGTTCTAATAAATATCGTGGTTCCAAAAAAAAATTATGAATGCTATTAAAAATGAAGTACACCCAAAACATGTGACCTGTAAATAAAGAATATCCTACTGGGGGAAAAAAGAACTAAAACAATTCACCAGTGAATAAATACAACACAGCATAATTACAGGCTCTTGTTTTTTTTCAGCCAGGGTACAATCATACAGTTTACTTAAAAGTCTTCTAATATCCTCTGGGTACATACTGCATTTACAAGAAAGCTTTCTATTGTGAGCTCTCTCTCTTCCCTGCCTGGCCCTCTGCACTCTTTAAATGTACTTTTGGGGAAAAGTCTGCACTTGAAAGGGGATGGAGCAGATTCTTGGAGAAATAATTGGCTTTTTGAAGTTCTAATTTTGACCATTCTCCCTTTCTCAGATCCACCAAAGTCCAAATTCAAGTGATGTTCATAACTATTTTTCAGTTGACTCTGGCCTTGGACCACACATTTTTTTGCTAGATTCCAAATTTAATTTTTTATTTATTATCTTTTTCTGGCTATTGAAGAGAGGAAAAATATTAATAATTAATTTATGCTAAGTTATTGCCTTGCTATGTTTAGTTGAGACAATTTAGCAAATCAGTCATTTTAAAGATACCATGGTAATCCAAGTATGTGCGATCACACATATTTAGTGCCACCTGTGCCCACTTCCCCCCATTATGTATCTCCTGGCAACATGAAAAGAGTAAAGATAGCAAGACCCAATTTTGCAAAATCCTAATCATTATGCCTAACTTTAAGGGAGCAATAATTCTGAAGCAGCGTGACATTACGAGGGGACAGCAGCACTATGTGTTAATGCCAACTAATTAGGGTTTCAGCTATTCCACCAACAAGTCAGATGAGATTTGGTACTGTTATTTTTTTCCCTGCAGGTCACAAATATTCAACAAAAACATTGTGATTTTGGGGGGATATGGAAGTATTTATATATAGTACTTCAACTCTTCCTTTATTTTGAGACTTTTACAACATGGGGAAAATTCATATCGGAAATCCAGTTAAAACCAAAGTCAGAGAGATTTTTTATAGAGATTATTTACTTTAAAAGGACCCAAATATAGTATCTTAAATCCATTTGTCATTGATACAAATGGATTTGCCTCCTTCTTGCTTTGATCAATGGGAATTTGGTAGTTTGTGAGGGAGTTAAGCTTTCCAAAGCTTTCCAAAGGCAAAAAAGCCTGCTACAGGTTGTGTTTGTGGAAGTACCAACGAACGACAATGATAAAATTTGACTGATTTGCTAAACCATTAAATCAAAGCTTGCTTTGTTCAGAGCATTAGCACATTTTCCTTTGACTGTGGATTTATTATAGAAGGTGCACTTAAAAAAAGAGATAGAATAAAGCTGTTGGGATTGAGATCATGGGGATATTGAATCAAAACCAGGTTCACTCAGTTAACCACTAGCAGCAGTTGGTATTAAGATACATTTTAAAGCAGTCTTGGGATCCAAAAATAAACTAAATAAACTGTCTAGATATGAATCTGAATCAGCTCAAAAATACTATTGTTAGTACAGAGAAAGCTGAAGCTTTATGAATGAAGGTAGGCTGGCTGATTCAAGGTACAGGACTGGATATAGCACCAGTATCAGAGTGAAAAGGATAAAACCAACTTGCTCCCCCGACACAAATTACACGTGTTGAAGTAGATTACAGAAGACGTGCATTCTAATGAAAAGTGGTGCAGAGTGAACACTCCTGAGATGACAATGAGATGAGAACTTGTTCTTCAAACCCCACTCTCCAAACCTCTCTTCCCCCAGTGCCTTGGCACTCCTAAGAGCTCTCAATCACTCCTTTCTGTTAAGTACTTGCTGTCTCATTTCCCTCCTGCTCATCATTTGCCTGCTTCAGCTCCTCTTTGTTCCCTTAATAGCGGATTAAACTTTATTTCCCTCCCCCTCAATAACTAACCTCATCTTCAAACATGACCTCCAGCTTTTGCCATCCTTGCAGTGGGAACCTTGCAAGTACAAGTACCATGTTAAGAGGAAGAGTTTCATTGAAGCTTTTATTGATGCACACTTCCCAAGGCACACAAGGCAGTGCCCAGGGAAGCAGCAAGGCCAGGTTGGACCAGGACGAGATGAAAGGATCCTCTAAGAAGTAACAAGACACCCTGTCTTTTCCTTTCAGTCTCTTGCCATCATACTAATTAGCCATGGAAAGTAAAAGTTCAGGATCAAACTATGTAAACATGAATGTCCTGAAAGATGGACATGGATCACTTTAGAACATGCAAGAAATAGAATATAGTCTTGATCTTTATTATGTGTCATTTTAAACAAATCTTTTATCTTTATAAACAGATATGAAAACTCCTATGGTATCACATATCAAAGGTGAGGTACATCTCACTCCACTTGAGCTATCTACAGGTTATATGTCTAGATTATAGTTGTGATTTATTTAAACTATTTTTGGATAAGATGAATCATCATTCAAAAAATAGCTCTTTATCTCTCCAGGGACCACAGAGGGAGCAACTTCAGATGGAGTCTTTCACAGATAGATGAACAAATCGTAAAAACTGTACAAATTAGGAAGATATAATAGAATATTTTGCCTGATTCTCAACTGAAACATGTTAATCGGCTATTATTTTCAAACTGCTGACTTTGTTTAAACATTTAAACAGAATGTAGTTAGAGAAGCAACTTCTATTGTTACTTTGAAGCACTGATGTTAATTTGGTAAATTTTGGAGAAGCACTCGGATATAAGTTGGAATTGTCGCTAAATGTAAAGACACACCTTTAATACTATTCTTTCTCACAAGATACATGGTTCACAGGAAAAAATTCTTCTGTAATCAGTAACCGGTTCAGTCTTAAATGACTGATCTTCGTACCAAAAAGTAATATGTTCACATTCAATGTAGCAGCTAAACCTGGCAGAGAAAAAAATTGAGGAAATGTAGTTACAGCTGACGTGAAAACATAAAAGAGATGCAACAATATAAAATAAGCAATAGAGCTTTGATAAAAGAGTACGGTGAATACAACTCAGAAATATTTATCCATCAGATAGGTCTGTAGAAGCCTGCACTGACATTCTGAATTTGGATAAACTGCACAGGTTTTGATCTGTCTCTGGAAAGACCGGGGAATTGCTACTTCATCCAGGATATATATTAGAGAAGGCTTTTCATATAATTCAAATGAGCACAGAGTACAGAGAAAGAATAAGAAAATTCTGATTCAAAATCAAATCCAAATAGATAGAGGGACTATGAAAATTGGGATTCATATTGCAGAGTCTGGGTCTGAAAAGATGTAACTTAAAGATTCAGAGCAACTCCAGTTACAGCCAATCAACAGGAATATGTTGAATTTGTAAGGGCCAGATTTCAGTTACTTTACTCATGTTGAATTAACAGTCTTCCTTTACAAAAAGCCCCTCTTAAATCAAGGAGTCTACTACTCTTGAAGTAACAACATCATATCCAGTGTTCCTTATGAGTTGATATAAACACAACACAGATGTCTAGTAAAGATATTTCCTACTATCTGCAGTTGCACAGTATTGAGTAGTTGTCATCCTAATATTGATTATTGGTTAGATTACAGATGCAGATTACAGATGCGTGTGAATGAGAGATTCCCACAACATGTCAAAGTGGAATTAACTTTCTCATGAAATCAAAATAATAATAAAAGAAAAAATTTTTGCTTGGGTTAAACGTTAAGATGCAGTTATGGTTTGAGGAACCCACAAGAATTTATTGTTGTTTAGACAATTATTCTATCACCCCATGACTCCTCCCCACCCAGGAAGGGGAATCGGGAAAAAATAAGGAAAACCAGGGGTTGAAATATAAACAGATTTAATAGAGTATTACTAAATAATTAGCATTAATAAAACTAAAGTGCCAATATTGATTCTGACACCAATATAAAATATACAAGGATTATACTCAGCTCATTCTATCTGTAGGAAGCTGTGCATTCCCAGCAGGGGACAGCAAATGTTGGACACTGCGAGCGCTCCGGCTTCGGGAGGAAGGGAAGGCCCCAGGGGTCCGACACCAGGACAGGAAGTTCTCTGGATCATCACCATCAAGGGATAGAGAGCACTTCACAGCAAACTTTCTAATTTATATTGAATGTGACGTTCATGGTATGAAATAACCCTGTTGGCCAGCTTGGGTCAAGTGCTCAGGTCTCGCTCCTCCTCATCCCTGCACCTGGTGAACTCAAAAACACTGAGACCTTGAAACCCGTGCACCATAGCTGGCTATAAAGTAAATATTTTCACAAGCGTTAGAAGAGAAATTAGTCCTGTGTCGCACAAACAAGGACAGATGCCTTGACGGCTTTTAACACAAAGATTTACCGCATATTTATTCCAATCAAACTCCTAACACAGAGATGAGTTCTAAATGAGTTACAATCTCTTAAGAAAAGATCTAGGAATCATTGCAGACAACTCAGTAATTCACACATCAACATTCAAACCAGCAAAGCAGACTGCAGGCTCCATGGTACAGAAGTTCCTATATGAAATATGTATTAAATGTTGGCATTTCATAGTCTTAAAAGACACACTGAGGTGTGGTCACTCTCACTTTGAAAAGGTCATATTAGAAGCAAAGATGCTTCAAGGAAAGGCAAAGCAATGGGCGCAGACATAAGAGAGGGTGTTCCCAAGGAAAAATTACATTTGGATGAGGTGAACACGACGTGAGCACACTGCTCACGTGAAGGACTACAGTGTGGTCCTGTTTCACTGACAGTGCGTTCAGCCCACGGGGACCACGGAATGGTGACAGAGGCACAGACAGATGGACTACTACAGATAGTTTCTTACCATGTCTGTGTAAGAAACAACTGCTTCAAGCTATCCAGACTGCCTTGTTGCCAGAAACAGCCACTCTTCTAGCAGTCTAGCACACAAGTGCAAAATCCAAAGGCCTAGCTTGTATTGTCCATAGGAGAAGAAATGGCAAGCAGCACAGGGTGGTAGCATTTTAACTTGTCATAGATGTCTGGGTAGTAAATGAGAGCCAAAGACCTCCCAGAGAGCAGAGATTGGCCAATGTCAAGACCTGAGAAGCATGGTTGTCTGTAGGGAAACTGGAGACAGCTTGGCATGGAGAAAAGCAGGGTATAGAAAAATAGCAGGGGGTAAAAGGTTTCCTTTCCCACATTTAGCTTGTTAAAAAATAAGACTATGGCAAAATACTGCAGTTATCTTCCAGTGCCCAATGACGCTTCAGCTTTCTGAGTATCAGAACCTTATGTATCAACTTCAGAGTATTTCCCAAGACTCTGAACTCATTTGTTTTGCACTGACCATTACAAATCCCTAACAAGGGATATGTTTGAAAGGAACTGCTATTCTCCTCATTTTGGGGGACACAAATAACCTTAAACACAGAAGAAATTCTGTGTAGAAACTGGAGTAGACTGGCATATGGCTCATCAACAATTTCACAGCAACCCAATCCACTGATCACAGAGAGAGTTCACTGATCATGCCTGCTACCTCTCCTGCTTCCGACATGTCAGGTCCAAGAAAGATGCATTGGATCATAGGATAAATAGAGATATACAAAGCAAATGAAGGAATATTAATGCCCTTTTCAAAAATTCCTCGTGCAACTTCATCTGAAATAGTGTGTAAACTGTAGTTTAACAGCTTAGTCTAAAGTGGAACAGCTGTCAAGCCCAAGGAGAAGATCAAGGAAACGAGGAGCCTAAAAGATGTAATGGAGCAGATCAAAAATGGGGTCGGAGTGAGGGTAAGTCTGATGTGATAATGTAAGCTACAAGAGTAATAATGACATTTGAAGTGAAAGAAAAACATACAGGAAGATAATTCAGTAGGAATTGACTAATTATGAATAAATGTAACCTAGAAATGAAAACCATTAGAAATGCAAGGTCTTCAAACAGCCTTAAAGTAGAATTAGCGGGGAGGAAAAAAACCAAACAAACCACAATCTGCTTAAATGATTTTTAAAAAGAGCTTGAAACTTTATGTATCAGGAAGAAAACCATCTGTGATTACTACACTAAGAATGACACTACAACATCTGTGGTTTAGGACATAAACTGATCTTCAACAGGAATCAAGGTGAAACCAGCACACTATACATATTTCTGAAGAGCATAGAATAATGGACCACAGGAAAAGTCAGTCTGTTTCAATAAGGTAAGAAGTATACTAGCCTCTTTCATAAGCTAGCTGAAACCAGTGATTTTCCACTACTTTCAGTGGACTATGAAACATATCTTATACATGCATCCTCAGTATTTCATTAAGTTTTTCACTTACACATATGTTTAGTTAGTTTTCAATGACTGGCAATTACTAGGCACACCAAGATTCACTTGCCATCCAACCTTTTTAAAGGTCGGTAACTTAATGGATCTAACATTTAGAGACATATTTTACCGTTTGTACATTCCTATTAACTTCCACAGAGTAGCAATGGGAAAGACTGCTGCAGAGTTCCCTCGTGTGGTTAATTTATCTGTAGAAAGACTTAGGAAAACATGCAATACCAAGAGCACTTCAGCTTGAGAGGGAGGGGGAATGGATACAGGCATTATGTGCACAGAAGATGAAAAGGCAAATAGGAAGGGAAAGACTTGAAATAGTAACATCTTGGCAGTAAATGCCAGCCTACCTGAATTTGAAGGCAATGAAAAGAAAAAGCAGATTAAAAAAAGGTGCAAATAAAAATATTTTGAATTGCTAAAGATATTGTTTTCTCTTTAGAATAACTGTTTTATCATACACATTAAAATGTATGATTTGCTTCATTAATCACACTCATTTCCCTTCCAGAGGTACGGATATGATCACAACTTATTTCACAGGACCGATATAAAAAGGTTGAGCTTTTATTTTCTTTCATTTGAGTGTTCAGTCTGATTACTGTGAAGAACATTTCCACCCTGAAAAGTTTAAGTGCTTTGTATCTGAACGCACAGGCTGCAATAGCCAGCAGCGTCTTTTGCCTACCTGTAGTTTCAATTCCAAATTCCCTTTCCTGACTCAGGAAAGAGAGATCAGTGATTTATTTCTAAACAGGTTACCAAGAATAAAAGATCTGGTTCTAGGTTTTTGGACTTGGAGAGAGCAAATCCAGCTGCAGCATGAATTAAAAAGGGAAGAAGATGAGAAAAAACATACGCAGGTATACAGGTACACTTTTGGAATTATATGATACTCAGTTAAAACAACACATACTAACAGAGGGATTAATGAGGACTGAAAAGGAAACATTCTGGAGAAACTGGAGAGTTAGGAATACACGGGGAAATTACTTACTGAATCATCAAAAGAAAAGAATGACAGGTCATTCTAACAAAGAAACTGAGAAAGGCAAAGTTCAGCAATACCACGGTTTAAATGCTTCCCCCTAAGATGCATTAAATGAAATTCATTTAATATGAAGAAAGCTTCTCCTGAATTTATGGGCAGAATTTGTCTTTGTGCAGCTACCAAGGAGAAAAGGCAAGCAAGATTGCATTGAATAACAATCAAGAGAAGAAGGGGAAAATTTTCAAAGGCAAAATATGTTGGTGGAGGACTGCCTGGAAAAGGGGGTTATTCCCTCCACAAAATAACTCTGGATGAACAACAGCCATGTCTTCAAAATATTTTTTCAGTCAAAACATTAGTCAGTCCAGCCACAACTGCTTTTACAAAGGCAAACTAGTCCATTGGTATTTATCATTGAAAGTATTGCTTTGGTATGAAATTGCAGAGGATTCATTAAAACTATGCTCTTGGGCAGGTGATTTTCCTGGAAACTAAAAGAAAACAAGAGAAATAATTAATAAAAAAAAAAAGAAAAAAATTGTGTGAAAGTAACAAATAGAAGTCAGATTCACAGCTGGTATAAACTGGAAGGAATTCTTTGTCTTCCCATTGAGGACACACTTGTTTGAAGCAGCTGCCCGATGAGAGCAGTGCCCTTCATTTTTTTTTCACCTATTCATCATTTCTAGTCTTCTCCAGTCCTTATTTCATTCCACTACAAAAATGCGCAGAAGAGAAAGGGAGTAAAAGGTATTTGTCCCTATTGGGTTTTTCCATTGTTCCCTTCCCATCATCCGCAAAGTCAATATGACTTGACTTTCTTTGGATTTTACTTTTTCCACAAATTATATCCCAGTAGCAAAATCACCACCTTTCCACATGTAAAATGTTTGTTAAGAGCACATGCCAGAGCTGCAGCTCGGACATAACTCCCTTCTCAGCACAGGAATTAATTTGACTTACAGCAGCTGCGGGTCACGTCCTGGTGTCTGCACAGAGTAGTACCGGTATGTTGAATAAAGGTTTTTTTCTTGGTATGCTCAAAAAATCATGAACCAGATCTTCAGCTGTTACACGACAGTAGACACTCTTTAGAGTTATACAAATGTCAACCATCCAGCAAGGAAAATGGCACAGAAAAACAGGGTCCAACTTTTCAGCATGAGAAAATTAAAATTAACATCTCATCCTCAGCTGAGGTTCTGGTTTATTGGTTTAAATGTCTTTTTCACCTTGAAAGATCAAGTCTGTGTGTACTTGATTTCTTCAGTATCAGCTACAGCATCGCTTGAGTTATATGCCTTTAATCCTGCAAAGCAGAGGTGACAGCACATTTGCCATTTGTTTCTAGAAGTTAGATGAGCTCCCTGGTTAACTGGTGAACTCTAGAGCTCCTAAAACAAGAGGAAGTGTTCATATTAACAATTGGTTTTAATGAATCTGCATCTCAGTAAACTCCTTCTAAGCTTAATATTAATTTTATTTTACAGAATTTTTTTCCTTCCCTCTGACAATTTTTGTGTGTGTCTACTTCACTAAAAGCTCTACATATTATGTTTTTATTTGTATGTTAATTTAAGCTGCTGCTTAAACAAAAAGAACAGGATTGGAATGATCACAAATGTGAACAGAGTTTGCTCAAATATCTTCATCCTCTGTGCCACAATGGTATGTGTGCACTTAAAGTATTTTCCTCATTAAACACAAAGTGTTGGAGCAATATAAAATGCTGCCAACATTCTTCTAATGCATCGTTGGTTTGGAATAAAGCTTTTTATTCCATTTGAGCTCAAGTGGCTAGGTTGTGTGTGAATAATTTAAAAAGTACCAACAAAACAAATTTACCTATGTTTGTCAGGAAAAAAATAATCCTGCAATTCAGTAGGCAAAGGGTAAAGAGAAACATCACAATCCAAAATGAAGGTAACTCCAAGGCAGTAACTGGATCACAACAGTATCAAATCATATCTGATAACATGTTATCCTGTTTGGGATAGTTCCCGTCCACATCTACAAACATATAGTGGCATTGACTGTCAGTATCTTTACCCAGCATCCCCAGGCTGCCGCAGGCTCACCTCATCACCTTTTATGAATTTTCATCCATTCTGCAAACATGTGGTCCCATCAGCCTGAAGTAAAGCTTGCTCCCTCCGTTAGAGTGTTTCTCTGTCCAGTTGGTGCTACACAATATATCAAGCCAATATATCAAGACGAAAGGCAGAAAACCAGCATCAGTGCTTCATCTCTCTCTCAAAAGCTGGTATGTCCTCTCTACCTTTCTCCAGAACTAAAGTTCTTAAAATTGTGACGTTCTAAGTAATGTCTCCTGTGTAACAAGGGAAAAGTTCTTATGCAATATGAACAATATCCAATAATCCAGAAGTAGAGCAAATAACCTAAGACTTTCAGTATAAGAATCTGGAATTCCTTTTGGTGAAAAAAATGTTGTTTGTCATCTAGGAATGGCCACATTATTAAAGTTCTTATGGTCAGCATATATGAAAAGCAGTGCGAAGTCCACAGAAACCAGAAGTTCAGGATATTCCTGCCAGGAATACCTGTTTGTGTTGATCCATCAGATACACAAGTGTGGGCGTCCCTGATGTCCCTGTGAACAGTCACACTCAGTTCAAACCTGCACCTTTCACAGGTTCCTCTTTACTGAGAAACACATTGGGCTAAAAATGGTTCTCTGATAGGAAAGAAATGAAGATATAAACTCAGAATGATAATATGGAAAAATAATCAATATTCTCTGTACCGGACAGTCACACTAAATGCAGATGATATGCAGTATATGATCCCATTTACTGGCTGTGAACTGCTTGAAGGCATGGTGGATTCACTCCTCTGAATGGTCAGACATGCATTATTGTTATTGCCGCTTATTTTACGGCACGCAAATAGAGAGTTAAGCACTTCAGAGAAGTGGAAAGATATAGTCCCCTTATCCCAGTAGCTGTGTTAATTCATGGACTGAAACTCAGGGCTTAAGAACTCTCCTTAGTCTCCTGCACATTGACAGAGTTCAGCTTTCACAATTTCTAAGGCACTCAAACTAGAGAACTGAAGGGGAATATGAAAGAATAATTCAGGTTGTTACAGCGTAAAGGCCTAAGGCAATTAATGCTTCAATCGACAGACAAAGTACTGCATGCATTTCCCTAACAACCTGGGATATGCTAATTTGGGAAAGAAAAAAAAAAAACAACAAACACAATGACTTCTAAAATTTGAACCAGAGAAGTTCAGGCACAAAAATATTGAAACCTTTGAAATGCACATTTATGTGCAGGCGTGGCAAGATGATTGTCTCCTTCATTTGCATACACATGTCTAGTAGAGACGGACACAGCCTACCAACTTAGATCTGGTTGTAAAATGCACCTCATCTTTCCTAAATCAGATTTCTCCACACAGAAGCAGAGGTCCACAATAATTTCCTGTTGCACTTCAGAGGCCAAGTCGTAGCTCCAACAAGAGAGTGGCTCCTTGATTGTAGCAAGAGTTGCATGTAGCTGTAGACAAGACCTTTTATCCCTTTCCACAGAGGATTTAACTTCACGTTCAGGAGATTGTCCTGGAGAACAGCAGGAAGCCGTCTGGAATAACTCACATTCACCTGCCACTTTTACTAACTTTAACTACCTACCTAAACATCTCTGAGGTCAGCCAGTATGTCTGAGTAAACATACTCCTTTTTTATCTTCCAGAAATAAATCTAGTTATAGTGTACCTGATTCTGGAAGAACTTCCCATATTGGCAACTGGTTGACATTCAAACAACAGCTATGCATTTAACATCTCCTCTAGGAAATAATATACTGGTAGACTATTAAGCTAACTGAAGTTATGTCTGTAGTTATCTGTGAATGCATGATACCAGCATCTGCTCCTACTAGGTCTAAAGCTGCACATGGCATCAGACTCGCTTGCACAGATTGTTAGTGCTGGTAGAGCAATGTCACAACAACTAGATCAGATACTCATATTTCCAGATTTATTGTGCAGCACATATGTACCTGCAAGGCTGCTACATGGGAACGGCATTCAGAGTCACAATGCTGAGAGTATTACCTTTAAAGAAAGTCTTTTTTTCATTTGTTCTGCAGACACAGCCTTCATAATCCCAAGGGAGAACTTACGAAGGACTCTACAATGCCGCTCCAGTAAATGATGTATGATCCAGACCCAGTACCTTCTCTGTTCAGTGTCAGTGATGGGGCAACTGTCCGACTAAACACAGAAAAAAGCGAAACATGACGTGCATGTTCAATGCATGTCTGTGAGATCAACAAAATGTGACACTTCTGATGGGGTTTTGATATTGTGGACAGCTTATACTATGCCAAGATTTAGCTGTGACAGAGCAGACAGAGGGTTGACTTGATGAGCCTGATTTTGCATGTGTCCTCTGTAACAACACAGGGGCTTATCAGCTTCTTACACAAACCTCTTTGTTTGCAGCCTCTACATGCAGCACAGCCTTCCTCAATTACTTCGTTAACCACCATGTTGTCTTTTTCATACTTCTTTTAGTCCTACCTATTTCAAAATTACTATAAGAGAACAATTAATAATATCATTTACAATATCAGGAAAAAACCTGATGTATTTGCACGATGGTTTTTCACATAGACAGACGTTAAACAACTGCTTTTCTGAAGAAGTAGTAGCAACACAACAGGATTTAGTTTACCTGGAGTCTAGAGCTACCCGCAATACCCAGAAAATAAAGACCCGCCAACAGAGAAATCATTTAAGGCATCTCAAAGCAGCATAAAACATAACACACTAACAACAATATCCTGAACATATGGTTTTCTTGAGTTTCATTCCTGTGAACAGGTTATAGATGACTTTTCAAAATTAAAAGCAATAACAGAGCTTCTCAATAAATCACAATACAGAAGTTGCTGGTAAACACATTATGGCAAAGATCTATCTTGATTCCAGCAAAATAACTTCTTCTAGTAATTCTCGCAGTGAGCCTCTCTCTTATGGATATATATATATATTACCTCTTACTAAAGTATATCCCAGTGGTATATATTAGATTTTACTACTTTCACTCCCATACTTCATGTGTCACTTGTATATGCTTATATAAAATCTTGGGGCTTATGTAAGTCCTTGGGAGAAAAAAAACCCCACGTCTATATGGATGAAGATAAGACCAGCAAAATGCCATGTCAATTCTGATTACAGCCCGGAGGTGTTGCTGTGTAATATAAACACCAGCTGACCAGCTGTGTGGGTGTACCTGGAGGAGGGACGCAGCAATTCACAGCTGCTTTGCTGCCCATCGGAAGATGTTTTCACCTCTTATATCACGCTCTGTCTGCACTTCAGCTCTAACTTCTGCTGGATCTGAATCAGCACACAGCTAGGCTGGAATTCAAAATGTCAGCTCTCTCTTGTTGGATCCCCTCTGAGTCAATATGAATTCAAGATTTGGATTTCTTAAACTGTGCTATTCTTCCTGAAAAATTGCTTGACAGTGGCTTAAGAAGAAAAATGTATTTTCCACCGTGCAGTGCCACATTCCTCTTTATATTAATCACATCTTGATCTTAATAACACAAAAGTTAGAACATCCACACAAAAGCATAAAGAATAGTACTGCGGTGTCAGAACGCCTGACAACTTCCACAACTTTGGCACTGATGTTGCTCTGATGATGAAAGACATGTCCAGTGGCAACGCCTGAAAGGTTCAATATATTCTATTTCCACAAATTCTGCGGACTTTGTGAAAAGCCCCCTGTCCACAGTGTAACGAGAACTCCTGTAAAATCTCACAGATTATTCTCGTTCACCCTTTCAGGAACTGCAATTTTCAGAAGTTGTTACATGTGTTTCAATGTTTAGCAGAGAATAAACTAGCCTGAATGCTTTTTTGCTATATTAATTAAGTTCAAGCTTCCACCTACTTACATTTTCTTTTAAAATGCATAAAACTATGAATTAAATATATGCATCATTACTCATCAAATTGTTTATCTCTGTACTAATTTTATATATATACACAGATTAAATATTCACATGCTCCTTTTCCCTTTCAGAGCTTAGTAACTCCTAGTTCCTTATTATCCCACATTGGCGATTCCAGTTGCATTGTGTAAGTTGAAGATCATTTAGGTAAAAGCATCCTTAGAGACTTCTGCCTAAAAATTCCAAATTAAGTGGGTTTTTTTCCCCTATATTAGTAGTGAAGAGCCGTCCATATGCTTACGTTAAGCCTGACAGATCTTCAATTACCCCTTAGCTTGTAGTTATGCAGCTATAATACAGTTTAGATACATTCCATAGTTGTTAATGGCTCAACACACTGAGACCTTGAAGAATAACAACCAAGGTTATTTAGTAATGTAACGCAATAAAATAAAATAGACTTCACTGTGTATGCAAAAGTAGTAAATGCTTTGCTGATTTTAAGGCATATGTTTCTTTAAAGTTCTCAGAACATAAATGATTTAACTGCTACACACGCGCACAAACACAAAATCACAAGCCAAATTTACTGCAAACTTTGCAAGCTGCAATAAATAGGTAAAGACATAAATTGCTAGCAATTAGGAATTTACTGAAGAGGGTAGTTAGGGGAATTGCGCTGATTCAGAGAGATGAAATGCAAATATATCGTGCTTACATGTACAGGGCCACTGCACCTGTGCCCTAGCTAAAGCACTAAATCAGCAAGCCCAATCCAACACGCAGACCCCGAGGACGCAGATCACAATGCAGCAGTGAGCGAAATCCTAGGGATATGGTGTCCCCACTGAAGTTAACCAGGACTGTGTTTGTTTCCACCTCTGAAGACCGCACCACCAGCAGTACGCTGCATTTATAAAACAAAAACATGCAGGCAAGCACTGATTGCCACTGACACTGCTTCCAGTTACAGTCTTGAGACATTTTCAAACTGGTAATGGCAGGAAGCTGCTGGAAGTCCTCTCAGAGAATGTCTCATTGCCTCCCTGTCTCCTGCTTTTATGCCACACTGAAGGGCGATGGTTGTTGCAGTAAGAAATCACTAGGACTGTAAGAAGTGCCTGGCTATAGCCAAATTAGCAGAAGCACTCTTTCAGTTCCTGAAGCTTATATGGCTGAGTGAGGTCATTCGTGGATGGACATGGATCAATAAGTCCCCACTGCCTGTGGTTTAGCAAACCTCCATGTACCGAGTTACTTCTCTACCAACGTATTCAGCTTGCAACATATTATTGTAGAATAGCCTAAGCTGTGGAAGAGGGGTTGGGGGTTAGGTGAGATACGTCTCCCGGCAACGCTTAGCATGGCAATGCCGCTTCTACAGGGGCTCCGGCAGCACGCAGAAACAGAAGGGTAACGACTTATAAGCCAAAGGAAATAAAGGTGGGAAGGAGCGTACTTGAACCTCTACAGTGCACAACACACAGGAATCACACACAGACTCAGTGAAGCCAACGCCCGAATGAAATGGACCATTGTAGCTGTGACAGAGCCTCAGCAGGCAGGAATGTCCCCCCTTTCCCTGCCAGCCCCTTTAGCAGTCCTGGCCCCAGGACAGGCATAACCCAAATCCCCAAACTGCTACGCAGGTGGCAGATGAACTTCCTTGCAGAAGTTGATCTTAAGTAAAATCTATGCCATGAAAAGTCTTTTTCTTTCCGTTCCAAGTACACACTTCGATAACCCAGGATTGCACTTAGTATCCAGTTGTTGATGTTCATGATTGCTTGAGTCTCTGTGCGGGTGCATGTAAGGTCATCTGCACTCAGATCAAGTAGGGTATGGCATCCAGTGGAGTCAGCCGTTGGCAGGGGTAATAACTATTGTTCGGATTCAGTCTATAGCAAAAATAAGCTGTAACACAAGCCAGGCACAAGGGAAATGCATTCAATGAGCAGCTTGAACAAATCTATGTTCAATTAATGTAGCTTTTCAAACACTGTGACAGTGTTTGTGCTCTAAGAAGATGGTTAAGACATTGCTGCCACCGATCATTACAGCAGTTCTCCTTCCTCTTGGGAAGCAGTGTCAGTCCAGAAAGGGAGCACAATTAGCAGTAACAAGAAAGTATGTGGGGGAGTGCAGTATGAAAGGCAAGACTGAAATTACTATTAAGGCATTCCTTAGGAATTTATGAAGAGAGGATGAGGACAGGGAGGCGAAAGACCGAAAAAGAAATAAAGAGGAAAACTTCAGAGAGAAGAACAGGTGGAGAGGGGAAAAGAGGGGAGAAAATCTGGAGGAAAATCAAACAGAACAAGGAGCTTGAAGAAGAAAAAGCATTATTCTGCGATCCATGGTATGTTGTCTAATTTTGGGTAGATGTGTATCTTCTATTGCCTTGTGCTGCCCTCCTTGCCACAATTGCCCAATTCATGCCACCTATTCCATTTGGTCAGCACAGACAAGAAATAGCACCGAGCTACAGAATGGATATTATCGGACAGCCATTTTCTGCCAGATATAATGTATAAGGGCTGAACTCTGCTACATATTCCTCCATCCACCACTCACACTCTCTGTCCTCTCCCTAATCACTTGTTGTCATGAAACCTTAGGGAGTTTGCCATCTTGTACTGTGCTGCCCCTCCTTCTGGTTTAGCTGCAATTAGCAAACAGGTTCCAAGTTATTAAAGGAAGATTGACAAACACACGGAGGGCCTGACAGATGGACCAATTATATAAGCCTTATTTCCTTAGGCACGCAGGCTGAAAAGAGGACAAACCCTGAGGAACGTGAATCATGCTGAGAGGAAAGAGAAAGTGCGTGGGTAGGTGGCCAAAGGGGTGGGGGAGCAAGGGAATACAAGACAAAAGAGATTGCTGTAAAGGAGTTGAAAGGGAACGGAATGAACAACAGAAGGTGGTGATGTTACTGGAAGAGGTCTGGAGTTACCTGTCAGAAAAGGCAGCTGGTTTTGAAAGGAGAGAGTGTTACCTGGAGCTTTAAGATGCTCTGTAATGACAGGAGCGCCATAGGAGAAAGGGTTTGCTGGGAATATGATCCAGGAAGTGATAAAGGGAGTGCAAAGAGTTAGAGGATGAGGTAAAGGACAAAGAAGCTGTGAATAACTGTTGAAGTCTTCAAGGGATGAAGGAAAAATGAAGAATAGAATAGATCTCTAGTTTGTGCAAAGTGAGATTCACAGAATTTGATGTTGCTATGGTGATTTACACCACCTGAGGGCCCAGGTTCAACTGTTTAAGGCAATGCATATAATTATTCTTTTTATTTTCCCAAATAAGACTTGCAGCCTCTTGCCTATATATAATACGTTTCAGAATTCAGAATTCTGCCACAGGTTGAGAGATGATTGATGTACTTGCATTACCAAAGCTAGTAGCAGTCTTAACTGGAAAGGTGCAATTAAGAAGTATGTTACGAAACAAATGCCCTTTACAACTTAAATGGTATCTGAAGAAATGTATTTTATTTAACATGTACGTACAAAAGAGAAAAGGAGCAAAATTCAGTCTTTAGAAGATTGGTTTCATTTAAAAATTAAAGAAAGGACAATAACAAAGGATAGTGCTTCAAGGGTGATAGAGAGAAAGCTGTGTTATCCTGCATAGACAGCAGGGATCCAAGAATCCAGTTCAGCATTACTACCAACTTCTCCCACAACTTTTGGCAAGTTATTTAAACCCCTATGCTTCTATTTCTCAATTTGAATAATTGCTGGAACTAAACTTACCCTAAGGATGTATTTTGAGACTTCAGTAATAATTCCTAAGTGCTTTGAAAAGTGCTACATCATGTAAGTGAAGAATGTCATTATTAAAATTGTGCTTCAGAAATCATCACTAACAAGGATTTGTTCTATAGCTAAAACTGCGCCAAAAACATTATTAGCTTGCAAATCACAAAGCTGCCGTCGACACACAGGAGAGAGGCACAAACGAGAGCTCTGCCTGTACCGCAAGGGTAGGATACGTGCAACCTGGCCTCACTGCGGGTTGCAATGCTCAGCTGCTACTACCACTTAGCCTACAGCAGCGCAAAGCTCGCTGCAGACCCATGTGCACAGTCCTCTTTCATCTACAGACATCTGACCAGCAGTACCTCAGCTAAGTAGTAAAAATGCTAAAATGATGTCTGCTGGCAGATGCTGCATTCTCAGCTGCTGCGTAGGGGTAGCCTAGCAAACGCAAGTCGTTAACTGGAAGAGGGATACATCGCCAGAAAGGGGTGGTTTGGCCATGTTGAGGTGTCACATTTTTGATTCCTTTTCTGGGGCCTGACAGTGCCAGTGATTTTGTTCCTTGGTGGTGTTTTTAGAAGATGAATCTGTACCTGTTTAGGGTTCTTGATGCCTTTCTTTCCACAGACGTTGGTTTGGTTACAGACGTTGGCTTCATATTGACAAATCATATTTCAAGATGCATTTTAGAAGGAAGCTAAACTGTCTGAATACAATATAGGGAGGGAGCTTTATTTAGGAACAACGAGGAGTGTATGTAAGCTTTAACAAAAACATTAATTATGTGAAAAGCAGGCGTATCTCCATCTCACTTGACACAAAAGGTTATTAAGCTAAGGCTACTAGAAAAGGTGCTAAACATTTTCTTAGAGAACACACTTTTTCATGTAAATTTTAATACTCTGAAATTTTAGGAAAGTTGCTTGTGATTTGGAACTACTGTATATAAGTTGTTATTTCTAACACGCTTGTCTCACTTGCGGAAAAAATGTTTATATAACCTGATATCATTTTTATGTAAATGCTGAGATGACTGATTGTGTAATACAACCAGGTTATTTGATTCTATGACTGCCTGCTAATATGAAAAGCTTGTTAGCTGTCTGGTTGTCTGGCAATGCTTAACCAGCTTTGTCTACGAATTCAGATGGAAAAATTATCACCTTTCTAAAAAAAAAATTCAGAAGAAGAGGCAATGTCTTCTGCAATAGATATGTAATTATCCTCTTCCAAGTTTTCATGCAAAACCCCCAGTATTTTGAAGCATCCAAGGTATGCTATAAAAGGTAAGCCTTTGAACTTATTTCAAGCTTTTTAAAATTTCTTTTAAATTTAGGGCAAAAAGAGTATTTTGGAAAATAAGAATAAAATAAAAATAAAATCCTACCTCTGGTCTGTGAGTTTCATGTAACAAGAACAGATGCAAATACGACTGTGTTATATTTGTAGTGCACAGATTATGTATGCATGAACTGAAAAGCTTACCAAGACACATGACAATGCTGAACCAAGTGAAGGGTAAAAGCTAATTTTGAATCCAGACGTACTTGAAAAATATAAGTTTTCTGTCTTCTATGAAATCGTGAGGAAAAAGGTGTTATGAACATTCTTCAAATTGAATGTTGAAATTGTTCATTCAGCACTTCTTCTGCAATACAGTATGTGCTGGGATGCCTCCCGAGGGAGACGCATCTCTCCAGCTGAGAACCAATGGCTTAAACCACATATTCCTGCAGACTGAAAATGGTTATATCTGTGATTTACCTGTTCCAGGACAGCACCTTACAGAGCTTTTTGGAGCAAATGACAAATACTTGCCCTGTATTCATAAATCTTATGCAAGTTTACTCCAGTTGGCCACAATGGAAGTACATAAACTGCTTCATTTAACTGTGATGCATCAAACACGAAGCCAGGACTCAAAGCCAGTTTTGTGTTGATTTGCGAACTGCTTATTTATTTGTGGTACATATAAAGACAGGACACTGTACTGGAACTCATTGCTAGTGTTGGCGTACTCTGCTCCCCTTCAAGATCAAAGCTACTGACTCAGGTGAAACATGAACTAAAGAGGAGATACAGAAGGGGCTGTAAACAAAGTGACTGGAATGAGATTACAGTTTTACTTTGAATGCTTCCTGTCTTAGATAAATCAGCAGCCATTCCTCATCACTGCTTGTTTTTTGGTGGTGATGTCCCTTACAAAGTCGCAAAGAAGATCAGCTACTTCTGCACCAACAGAAAGAAGCTGAATCCTCTATTTGCTCATGTAGAGACAAGTCTTGAGGGTTAGTCTGACGAAACAAAAGCAATACTTCCTGCTGTTTTCAGGGTGTGTTTTAGATAAAATATGTCAATATTCAACAACTCATAATAGCTCCTCTTGCCTCACCCCAGGCCACAAGAATCCCTGATGAGACTCTGCCCCAGCCTTAGGCTGGCTGGGCTCTGCGCCCACTGCATCACTCGGGGGCTGCGTCACACAGTTGCTCCGTGCCTCCCTCGCACCTCTTCAACTGCGCCTCATCTCTGCTTACACTGTATCTCCCTGCCTGCCTCAGCTGCTCCTCATTAGCCTTTTCATGCAACCACGTAGCATATTGGGACATCAGCGCTGGTTGGGGCTCTTAATTGCTGCTCTAATATTTAATAACAACCAGAATTTTACTAATGAAGGTGCATAAATATTTGGCAAGTTTACACAAATGCTCTCCCATGGTCCCCCTTCCTAGCATATTTCAGGATTTGATAGCACACCTTTAAAGCTGGAAAGTTAAGTTAAAAAAAAAGCATTCATTGTATTCTGGAAAAATAAGGCATAAGAAAGTCACTGCAATCAATCTGAATTTCTTCCTGTTAAAATCTAACCCTGTCTTACAGCTTTGTTTTGTTATTTTTGTCAGATCCCCAGATTCATCTTGTAATAATGTGTTCTCTCCCCAGAGACCTAGCCGGTGCCTTTCATCAGCAACAGCCTTCCAGAAGTTCCACTTAGCTCACAAAGCAAACACAATGTTTGGCATAATATTTCAAAAAGGTCATACTGTGCTTCCTAACTTAATGGCCATTTATATTGCTTTACAACATTTAAATTCACACTCTGCTATCAAGTGGAGCCATGCCATCTAAAAATAAATGCTTAAAAGCTAAATAAAAAAAAATGCCCTAGATACCTGGGTTTGGAAATGTTTTCTGCTTATCTGAAGACAAATTCTGATGCCCTCCTTCACAAGTCCTTTAACTCAAGGGTAAGTCCACTGAAAATAGCAGGATAGATGCTGAGGCTGTTACTCCCATGTATTAGATAGTGCCATAGGTTCCAAAATAAACACAGTCTACTTCATATGACCAGCAGCACAGCATCCAAGTACCTGGAATTTAGTATTTATTTTCATAATTCACCTTTGAAAGAAGGAAAGGGTATTAATCCCACAGGACAATGATGCACAGAGAAATTCAAAGCACGCGTATGCCATGTGCAACAGTCACAGACCTGCTCTACGCATACGTGAACCTAACGCCAATCCAGAAATCCGGAACCCACATCAGCCTGACACGGAGCCAAACCTGGAGTCCCGCTCATAGGCATGGCCTATGAATTTTAGCTCAGCACTCCACTCTCCCCCTTACCTGGCCCCTGGCTCACATCTGATTTCCTATTAGCAAAAAGGAATTTCACTACAGCTGACAGTGCCATTTCAGAATGTGGCTGCTGAAAAGTCAAAAAAGAAGCATTTGCCCTTAAACTAAAAAGCTGATAGTAACTCTTCTTTTGCTGAAATGGGAAAGTTTTAACCTAAACTATTGTTTCTTTGAGGCAGTACAATCTGATTAACCAGCACAACAAAGCTTCATCAGAATTTAAAGCAAGCATGGCTTGAAAATACAGCCACTTTCATTAAAGTTAGTTATCCTTTACTGGTCTTACACACAACCGTAGGTAAAGATGTATTCTTTCAGTTCCTTCATTTAGATACAAAATCAGCTAAAGGGCACAAGACATTTATTTGTGACTTGAATTATTACTTATTTCTGCTTGAACCACTGCATCCATACTCTTTACCCGCACAAGTGAAGTAGCCCTACATGGAGCCCACTTACGTACAAAATTGAAACATCTGATGTCCCGCAGGTACAGGTACATGGGGCACAAATAGTTAAAAATGTTGACATTTCCCACACCACAGTCTTTACCTTACCTGTAGTATTTGCAGTGATTCTCTGTGCTTTGAGGGAGAAATCACTATAAATGCCACTGACCCAATTTTTGCTTCCTAATTTGTATTTGCTTGTATGTATCTCATTTTATTGTCTTTCAAGCTACACCAAATCTTTGAAAATTGCAGTGTGCCAAAATTGTAGGCAATCCACACTGACAATTTCACAGGTCTGGAAATCCTCCCTCATTTGTTTGTTTCCACTTATTCAAACCATAGGTTTTCACTCGCTTGCATATGAAGATAAAGCAATCCAAGTATTTCCAATATGCACATTCAACATTATGTTTTCCAGAGTATGTTAGTTTAAAAAAACCCACCCTATTCTATGAAGAAGTACTACATCAAGCTATGAATTGGCACATCAATATCCTTGTAGATCAGAAAAAGGTACCCAAAATAAAAAACTTAGTTTGCTCTTTTCACATTACTTTTCAAGTAACTATGCTATGTAATTCTCTGTTATTTTAAAAATCTCCATTTCCTACCAAAAGATGATAAAGGCTAGATTATTGTGAGTCTGTATTATATTTAGTAATGTCCAAATTTACTATGCCATGCAGTTACTTCTGTATTTCTTATCTCCTGTGAAGCCTGAATTTTGTTTATGCTGATATCTCAATGGATTATGTACATCGTGTCTTAAATTTAATGCATGTTTTACACTAATTTCAAGTCTCCACAATTTTTCCTTTACGATAGTTATGGAATGGTGATTAAGGTATGTGTACAAAAGGCCATGAGAACACTTATCCTAACCCCAGATGCCACAAAAGCCCTGTGTAATTTTTCAAATGCAGGTGGAATCGTCAACATTAGACAGATCTCAGGCAGCTCTATTCAGTGTTTTCCCCTTAGCATCACTATTCAGACTTCCTTAATTTCTGTCTCTTTGATCTCTCCTCAAAATATAGTCTGGATTTAATGATACCCAAATATGCTGGGGGGCTTTTCATTAACTTCCAAGGACTTTAAATGAAAAAATCAGTATATACTTCCCTAGATCTCACAGGGACTGGCCCTTTGCCCGCACTACATCAAGAGCCATTCCATTAGCTTGATCTGCACAGCACTGCGGTGGAACACAAAACTGGAACTATTTTTTCTTCCCCTAGACAACAGTAGTAGAAAAAAACCTCAAATTTCTCCAATAGTTGCTACATCTAGATAAAAAAGTGACAGCAGTTGTCTACAACATCACATCCTACAGATCTAATACTCTGCAGACCTGCTGTCCTGTACTGAGTTGGATGGGAGGTGGCCAAGGATGAAAGGAACACTTTCCTTTCCATTTGTAAAGATTCTGGAAATAATATAGCTAGTGTCCTGTCTGCCCTAAAACCAGGAAAAGCCACAAAACCATGAGACGAGTGAATGGAATAACAAGCAGAAAGTCTGCCAAAAAGAGGATCTCTGCACCTCGGGTTCACAGAGATCCCACCAAACTGCAGGGAATGTCTGACTGACAGGACCCCTGAGGAGCTGCCTTGGCCCCGTGCAGCAGCTGCCACAGCTGAACATCAGGATGCGCTTTGGTATCAAAAATCTAACAGGGCTTTTAATGCTAAAGAAGTTATTTTGTAACAGCTGTTTATGTCCCCATACAGCCTCACCGCTGGCTGTGCAGTGACTCAGTGATATTCCACAAGTGTATAAAACATGTATAACACTGTCTGCCAGGAGACCGAAGAAACAAGTATTTTCAAATAAAATAACCTTTTTCCTGCTACAAATAGAGACAAATACTGCAATATTCTGAAGTTACTTGCACAAGTCAGGAAAGTAACAGTTGTGATAAATTATTTCATCTTATAAACTTTCTTCCTTTGGGCATAAACTACTTCCAGTATTTACGATTTAAATAACTAAATGATATTCTTCCACAAACAGAGAGAATAAACTAAAAATCAGATGCATGGTCATCCCCGATCACATTTTTGTGGATCTATAATGAAACATTTGAGAAACCGTTCATGCTGCCTCTGATCATGATTGTTCTGTTCATTAGCAACACTTTAGCAAGTAAACTTTCAGCCACAGTGCCAATTAAGGCTACTTAGTGGTGTTTGGAAGTTAATTAATAGTAAATTAAAGTTCTGAATTTCATGCAAATTTTTGATCCATATGTTAAATTTATCTCATGACTGTCATTTCAGAAGAATTTCTTTCAAATTATTTTCATATGACAAAGGAAGCAACTAAAATGTGCTTCATTTCTTGGTGTCATTGAAAGACATCCTTCAGGATTTTTTACCAAATATTTTCAAGGAATCCTTTATCCCTCTCCATATTTCTAGTAGCTGTCTATATTGTACTAGCATTAATAGAAATTCCATCAAAAACTGGAAAAAGAAATCCTTCGAGCTCTTTATTGACTTCAGCCTTGTCTACTCACACGGGACAGTGTTACTCCTTTCCAGCTAGCAGGCTACCAGATGTGTTAAAAGGAAACAAAATAAAACAAACTACTCATCAGATAAGTAGGTATATCTAAGACAGATTTTTTTTTTCACATTAAAATATTTATATGGTAAAACTGAATTAAAACTGACATGCAATAGTAGAAAAAAGCTGAGGAACAACTCAGGGAAAAAGAAAAAGGTCATAATTATTTGTTGGGCTTTCATGCTGATTAACTGATAGACCATTTGTTCCATAAGCTTTTTATCACCATATTTTTCACAGAGAATTAGCTAGTTCTTTCATCAGTTTGCTTTTATATATGCTATGGGCTATGTAATATTTTCAAGTCCAGACTGGGGTCAAAATTCCACCCTGGCCATGGCTCACTGAGACATCTCACGAAGCAGCATGTGGTGAACACCCGTTGCAAGAGGAAATACTGCAGCAGGCACAAGCTAAATGTGCAGCTTCCTGAGACAGCTTTCCTTTGCCCAAGAAAAAGCAAAGGATTATGCACTAAGTGTTTGCTGGCAACAGGGAGAATCCAAAGTCGGGGGCCTTGTGAAACTAGTGAATGGTGAAAGGTACTTTCTTGACTTCATGCTGTGTTCCACACTAGAGCAGTGACTGGGCTACAGACCCTAATCATAACAATGGCAAAAACCCTAATTAGCTTGCTTAGCCCTGGGACTTCCTCAAGGTCAGAGCCAAATTCTGTATCGTCAATTTCTCTGTGTCAACAACACACAAGGAAGGAGGACTGCAATCCTCCAGATTAAACCAGTGTAACCATAGTGACACTATTTGCATTAGCTTTCTTAGGCATCTTGATTGGATCAAGAGTCTGTCTACCTCATTGAATCTCTGGGGCCACTGACTTCAGTAGAGTTGAAAGAGACATGAAGCCTCCAGTGACCACACCGTCCAATTGCAAATTGCTTGTTCAGGAGCCCATCATGATTTCAAAAGTCAGCAGGAAGAACAAGGAGCCACTAGAAATGGAACATAATCTATTCATTTTGATAACAGCTATTTTAAAGAACAGTTGAGGTCAGCTGTAAAATACAGCTGTAATTGTACAGCTTAGCCTGTAAAATTACTCTTCGCTAATACAGCTATGCCAGCTTACACTAAGCAATCTGTGCTACAGAGCTTATGGAAACATTAAATTTGCTTAAAATTCCACTCTGTTTCAACAAGATGACACTCAGACGGATGTCTGGAGGGAGTGTTAGTTTATACATAACGCACAGTTCTGAGTCACCAGTCAGCTATGTGATATAATTGTCTATGTAATTCTAACAGTGACCTACTGAATAGAAGCTAAAACCAGAGAAGAACCATTAAATTACTAGTTATTCTTAAATAAAATGTGTTTGAAGTGGGTTTGTGATGGCCAGATCCTTTCTGTATGCTCCACTGCATGTTAGCATGTCAGAAGACATAACATATAAAGGGATCAGAAATCTCTGTAGTTCCTTCTGGTACCACTTTAAAATAATACTTCATCTGATCTTCTAACTATATTTAAATTAATTAAATCCCATTTATCACTACAAGTTCTCTGAAGTACTTGAGGATTCGAAGTCAGTTATTCTCGCTCTATCAAACATCCTGGATTTCTGAGTGGGTAGGATGTGACCTATAAATTACCATGATAAATAACTTTGTGAGTAAGAACATCGGTCAGTTTTTCATTAAAATTAAAAGGTCCCGATTCTCTGTTGTCAGATTATCAAGTGCTGCTGCAAAGAGAAACAAAGCGCTGTCAAAGCAGAGTGATGATATTTTACATCCAGTTTGCCCTGGTGTAAGGAATACGTCATGTTACAGGCCACTGCATAGGCAGAACTATTACGCTCTTTTTCAAGGACAGCAAGTAAATTCTGATTTATTCATGAAGAAGAAATTTCTTGCTGGTTGAAACTCGCTTCCATGAACACACAGGGTCAATTTACCACTTAATTCCTATATAAATCTTCTGAAGATGGACAAATTTCAAGTAGCACAATGGTGTATCATTTCTGCCAATCTGCGGGAAAGACAGCGTTACTGATAATTCCTTCTTCTGATCCAAGGGTTTTGAAAGTCAGAGAAATGTGAGCAGGCTGTCAAGTTATGGAGACTGCTGGTGAAAGACAGATTTTAGGGTATTTTTTAAAATGCAGCAATGGAGCCTCCTGGCATTATTGTGCATTTTACACAGAAACTACCAACAGTACAAGATGCAGCTGAGAATCCTTAAAAAAATAGTTAAAGGTAAACTAAAAGCAAGTTTAGAAGCAGCTTGAATACTCACAGGACATGACTTTGCAACTTCAAATTATACTTTTTCATGATGGGGACAGCTGCTCCCAAGTGAAAACCTGACAGATGCCATGTAGACACAGTGAAACTGCTTACAAACAAAGTATTAAGTGCACCAAGGAACTTGCACAGAGAACTGAAATGCGCTTCTCTAAGTTATCATCATGGTCATTTGTAAGAATCATAAAGGAGAAAAGCTCAGCTAGGAACATGATGTTTTTCCATCAATGTGCCACACCTCTGGTTTGCACATGACCTCAGCCGTAGCCAATGGGGGGCACCGGATGAAACTCTGTGTCACGTCAAGGGGTCACATTGATGCTCAAAGACTGAAAGTGGCTTTTAGGCACAGAGATTCCTCTCTTACCATTCTTGTCAAAAACAGGAGGCGCCTTTGCATCTCCATCCAACCTGCCGCTTCTCCAAACCAGTGAATTCCTAGAGGAAAAGGGAACACATCTGACAGCGATGACATTTTCCGACTAAGACAGGTTTCTGATGAGACAGAAAGGGGAGGATGGGCAGAGAAATGGCAACCTCTTGCCCTAAACGGGGAGTTGTCACCTACACAATGCCTCCCTGAACTCTGTAAGATAAGGAGGGAAGCACAGGTGAGCCTCTCGAGCTCAGCTCTGCAATCTGTTGTGCCGGTAGATACTTTGCAAATTTGGCGGTTATTTACTGATTTATAACAGTGTCCTTCACAGAGATTTACAAGATTGTATAAAGCAGAACAAAGAAATGCTCCAAGTATCTAATCTCAAGTGAGTAGACACAGGGAATTTTTAATGTTTGACCTTAAACATATTGAAAGTATAATATGGTTTCATCTGTTTTCTCAAATGAGAAAAACATCTACACCAAGAAACTGCAGACGACATAAACAGTACATGAAGTGAATTACCTGACCTGAAAAATAAGGCTTTGGGCAAAGATACGAACAACAATCAGCATACAAAGGTAAGGAAGAGCCAAGGAATGAGGATTTTTCAGTAGAAATAGTGAAGATTTACCTTTTAATTATAGTTTTGTGCTAAAAGGGAGCTAAGGAAGCTGCCTGAATAAAGATGTGAGAAAGACAGATGGCAGAGAATTATGTTAGGTATGTTACTGAAATCTGAATAGATCAAAATAGGTAATGAACAAGACAAAAATGTAATACAAAAATACTGTAAATAATCAAAAATGTCACATAAAAGATCATATAGAACAATATCTTCTATAATGCACACTATGACAAAATCCATAATTAGATAGGTGAAGGCAAAAATGTGAATCAGTTTCTTAATGGTTTAACTCATGCAGGTTTGAACAGTAAATTACTTAGAAGGACCTTATAATGACTTTCTGATGTTCTTCTGCAAAAGTCAGTTGATTCAGTCTAACACCAGACTGAAGAGTGAAACAAAATGTTCAAACCGGTGTTGTCAATCACATCCAAGCTTTAGCACCCGGTATGATTTACAAAGATGTATTCTGCGTGTCAATGTGTGAGATACTGATCGACTGTCTGCCCAATCTATACCCCGATTGTCTCTGCATACCCAGGTTGACTGTGTGAGGTCGTACAGCATCACTGTTTCCCCACAGTGTGGGAAAGAATTTGGACAAAGACAGCTCCCACAAGGAAAGGAAATGCTATGTGTTACTGGTGGGAACCAGTGCGCTTCAGAGAGGCTGTTGAGAAATGTGTTCAGACTCCAATTTACTGAAGATGGCTATAGCTGTCCCTGGAGATCCTGGTTTAAGGTATTTCCCTAAACCAGCAAAGGGGATACATGCTAACCAGAATGAAGTACACAGCTTGGCATTTCCAGGAGCTCAGCATACAAACAAAGACAAATGAACAAGTAGCTGCCTTTTATATCTGTTAAAGAAAAAGGCAACAACCTAGCTCATCAAGGACAGATATCAGCCTTCTAAGCGTGCAAGCATCAGCTAGTTCTGTGGATTTCATTGACCTGAAATACAAGTTCTCAGAGTCACAATGTGAATCTTTTGAACCTACATGCTCAATCTTACTACGAAGATATGTTTCTAAAGAGACGATTTTATAGTGAGCAGCAAATCATAGTAATGATTAATACCCTGATTGCCAGCAAGTGCTCCGAACAGCTCTTACTCTGCAGACACTGACATTCTCTTGCCAAAGAAAAAACACGGTGGCATTGCATGTTAAAAAAGCCAACGTTCATGGAAATAGAAAAAGCACTAACTGGCACTGAGAATAACAAATGAGAAGGTCAGCTGAACCAACGCAAACTGTACAGAACATATATGCAACATATTCTATAAAACTGGTATTTAATTTACACTATGCAATGTTCACTTTAGCAGTATTAATAAAGCTTATGTTAGTTTAACAAAAAGAAAAAGCTATTACATTAAATTTTCTGATTAAATGCAATTATAACTCTTAATCAGCACCTTTTAGCAGGGCTACTAATGGAAATGCATTAATTAATGCTGGACACTTATCATTTTATTCTGGTTTCAGGAGTCACTCTTATTTGCAGTTCTGTTATCCAGGAGAACACCTGCAACATTCAGAAAACCCAATCAAACCTTCAGAGTTTTAAACTGTGATTCAGCAAAGGCTCATAGGCTCATATGCTTAAAGTCTTATCAAAATTAAGTCTGAAATAAGCATCTGTCAAAGCTTTTTACAGAGATGGAATAGAAAAAGTACTCCTACTTTTCCTTTTTCTGATGCATCTAGCTATCTGAAATCAAGGAGAGCCACTGCTGCCCCTGTGCACTCCCAGAGGGCTTATGGTACTCCAAAAAGGTAAGTCAAGCTCAGACTAGGATATAAGGTAGCTCTAGAGCTTCGCTTAGCTTGCATGTATTCCTCTGTGCCAGGGATAGATGTATGTGCTCATAGATAAGGCAACAGCAACCTGGACCTAAAGGCCAAAATCCAAATCAAAATATATAATTAACATCTGGAGCAAAAAAGACTGTGGAGGAGCAAAAACTACACATATGCAAAATTTGTTCTCAGAGAAGGACACATATGCAGGAGTTTTAAGTAACAAAAAGAAGAAAAAATGAACAAATTAAATATTTCTTCTAGATTGGGGCACTAACCCCTAGCTAGAAGTTTTTTGGATGATAGATAGCAATACAAGTTAAATTTGTATCAAAACAATAGCTGCTTAAACAATGCTTCAGACTATTTAAAGTCAGGCTGTATTATCTTGTAAAGAGAATATGTAAATGATAAGAAATATGGTAGCTTGATCAAAGATCTGTCCCCCACCCCAAGTTCACTGTGTAGATATAAAACAGCATCATACAACCTAGCAAAGAAAATAGGAAATGCTTTGGATTCCTGTGGAATAAATGAAACTTCCAAACATTTCCTGATGGTTTGGTTTTTAAAAGGAAAAGCAATACAGGAGAGAGAGCAGAAGAGAGAACAATGATGGTATTTATGCAGTAGGAATCAAACAAAGGTATGAGTAAGTTCTACAGATTTTAAAATGAATCTCAAGAGATAAACTAAGAATGGTTAAACACAACAGTGACTAAGAAGCAAACCCTAATGCAAATAGTATTTTTTGATTCATTGAATTTGAAAAGCTATCAGAAAAAGACATGAGATCATCACCAAATTTTAAAGAGATCGAAAAAGTAAATACAATTTGCACATTTAATTATTTCCTCTCACTGAAATAAGATTAGATAATTGTAATATTTAAACAGATCCCATGCTAACTCTTCCATCTGGATGCATTAATTGGATGCATCAAAGTGAAAGAATCTTGCATAATATGCAAGCTTACCAGCTGGAGTCTTACCATGTGTGTGATAGTGTTGACATGATCCTCAAAGAGCAAGTGGATCCTGAACAGCAAGTGGACACTGAAGGGGTTCCTCTGATTTGTCTCTCAGGCTCAGAAGTTGAGGTGCTGGAGTTCATGCACGTCGCAGAGATGGTATGAAAAAATCACCATCGGGATTTTACTAGGCATCAGCAAACACTCAACTGGAAAACAGGTAGAATAAATAGAAGATGCCACTCTGTGATGGTAAAGGCTTTTTCAACCTCTCCAAAGAAAGACTTTAGATACAGCCACTCACCTACACAACACTTGCCACATCAGGGAACTATGTTATATTACAGTGGACATTGCCACTTCTTCCTACCTGTTTTTAGAGTCATGAGCTGCAGGGATTTTGGGAGGCTTGTGCCCTTATAGAACTAAGTGAAGAGATCCTGTCTGCTCTAAGCAACAGTAATTTATAGCCTACTTCCAATAGGAATGGACGTTAGCATAGAGTATGGAAATTGCATGTCCTAACCTCTGCTTTGAGGATGCCAGCAGCCTTTGTGTCCTTGGCACACCAGCACATCTCCCAGTAAAAAGGGAGTGGGAGTATAGCAGGTTGTAGCATACACATTGTTTTTTTAACATAGGCAGCACAGGTAGCAGCAGCAGCAGAAGAAAAATAGCTCAAGCTTCAGCTCATCCGCAGGTGAAGATCATATCTTTTGGAGTGTGTGTATTCAGGACACTAGCTGTCACTGCTTCTTCACCAGTAGTTTTTACCATGATCACACCCTCATTCTCCTGTGCAGATGTATTCTCAGAAATAATTACTGGTAGCTTGTATGTTCAAGGCCAGGTTGGATGAGGCTTTGAGCAATGTGGTCTAATGGGAGGTGTCCTTGCCCATGGCAAGGGGGTTGGACCTAGATGATCTTTAAGGTCCCTTCCAACCTAAACCATTCTATGATTCTATATATTGAGAACTGAAGGTTTATCAGAAAGAGCTTTGATACATCTTAAGGAAAGTGGAATTTGTCTGTATTAAACAGGTGACGTAAGCTGGTTAACACTTTCAAAAGTGTATTTGGAACAGCATCAGTTTGTCATAAGGTCACTGCTATCATGTAATGAAGGGCTCTGCCATACTGCTGTAGGAACAACAGTGAACAAAATATTTTAAATTAGAGATTTGTGGTGTTGGGTTTTTTTAAAAAGCACAGACTTTAGAAATAATATTTTCACCCACATACTTGACATAACCTAAAATGAAAAAGGAAGATCAGTGAATCAGCCTCTCATCACACATTATATCAGTTCAAAAAAGCCCTGAAAACATGGAGTACATGGAAAACTGAACACTGTATGGAGTGGGTTTACCACCACAGCAAGAGAGACTGAATCCTTTTGTGAAAGGACAACTGATTTTTTTTGACCAAAAGAAAAGTAAATAAACTTCCTGTAAAGTGTCAAATTAACTGCTACATGGGAAAATTATTAAGCTCAAAGATATTGGAATTAGCACCAAAACATGCTTTAAAAAGACGTAGCTGAAGAGGATGAAATAAGATATGGTAAAAGAGAAGCTATCAAATGGGGAAAAGCTTATTAATGCAAAACTTCCAGGACTGGTCCTGAGACTCATTTTATTTAGCATTTTTATCACTTATCTTGGCACAAAATAGAAGACTCAAACTAATTAAACATTAATGGCACAAAGTTAGATGGCAGTGACCATACTGATGAGGATCACAATCACATACAAGAAGAGCTGGATGACATTAAGGACTGAGTAACAAAAATGAAATAAATTATGATAGTAAGAAGTGCAAGGTCTTGCCCTGGAGATTAATATGAATTTCTGCTATAAACTGAGGGCACAGGAGGAATATTGGCTGGTCATAGGAAAATGATGCTCCCTGCAGGGTGATACAGCTATACACATCAGGGTTATGCAACCTGAGGATATATCACATTGAGGTAGAAGATGGGGTATACTCGTGTGAGGGTCATCAGGAAACTGGAGAGACGATCTTATGCTAGAGCATTATAAGGCACTAGTCATCTAGCTCCACAAAAGCTGACAGAGAGTATGGTTGCTCAGTGAAATTCTGCTGAAGATTAAATACCAACAAGGAGACAAGGGCCAATATACACAGGAGAAGAAAAGGGGGCTGGAACTCAGAATAAAGTTTTTAACTCTCTGGAGAGTAAGGTTCTGAAACAGTCTTTTAAAAGCTAATCATTTTAAAGGCCAACTTTAGAAAAAAAGGATTATCCGACATATTTGCCTGCAATTACAGAGAAGTAAACATGCTCACCCAGGAGAGCTGCCTTTTACTTCTACATTCTCTGTTCCTAATGGCCAAAACCAGCTCAGTAAGACAGATGGAGCTTCATTTCTTCTGCCAAGCCTTGATCTGAACTTACAGATCTCAGAGACCAAGACAGTCAGAGACAAAAAGTAAATGCAGTCCGTACCTCATCCTACTGTGCTCTACTATTTCATCTCCAATAGCACGGTGGATATAACTCTCTTTGGAGACCTCTGCAATCTCTCAGCAAACTGGCTAAAATAAGGCAAAATTTTTGTATTTAATTCTGAGTTTGGCAGTTGTTTTCGTGTGATTTTCCATATTATTTCAGTGAAGGTTTTTTAAAACCTTCATAAAATCCAAGCCTGCATTACAAGAAATGACTATGTTTATGACCTGACATTATGTCAAATAATTACATATTAATGTACTTTTTTAAATGACTATTTTTTTCTGAGTGCAGCAGAAACGCTGCACATTCTGCCACACACATAAATCCAGCAATATTGTGTCTTGCTTTGGAACATATTAGTGTACAAGAGTGGATTTTTTTGTCTGACTTTTCAAAGTGAGCACTCGCGGTGTTCTCACAGAGGCTGTTCTATATTCTGGGCAGCAGAGAGGGTTATCCCATGTCACCAAAAAATGTTACATGACAGTCTCTGAGATGTTTCCAACTCCACAGGTTCACCTATAGTTTAGTGACTGGAATCCAACAGTAGTTTTACGGTATGACTTGGAAACAAATATAATCAAGTGAGGAACTTTTCAACAAAGATTTCAGATGCAGAGTGTTTCAAATATATATTTTGGTGATGTAACCATGAATTTTAAGTCGTCTAGTTTTAGCCTCTCTCTATTGGAAACTCTTAAGGAAAGCTTAGTTTTCATCTTTCAGTCTTGTCAGTTGTTGGTGTTCATAATCAAAATGAAAGACATGAAATAGTGTTTAATAATAACTAAACATTATAATTTTAGCTTTTCTCTTCTCTCGATCCATTAGCAAGAATTTTTGCTTTATTCGCCATTGGGCAAAGAGTAATCACTGATGTGTTATGGAGACAGAATTATCAAGATTGTCCTCACCTGTTTTATTTCCCTACTTATGAGAAGATATCCCCTAAATTACACTAAATCCTCTAAATTTATACTAAAATACTCCAAACTCTGCTTTCATAAATCAGAAGCCTTGGAGAGCAAGGCAGCATTGACACAAGGCAAATCTTCAAAATGCTGAGTAATGCCTTTACTCCATCGATCTTTTACTCTGTCAAAATATTAGCTTTTCACCATACCACATTTTCTGTGCCATGTACAGCAATTATGATGTGACTGAAAAGAAAGCAAGCCTGACAGGTTATGCTCTTGTACTGTCTCCAAATTTTAATGGGGCTGACAAGTCTCAAGGACTCTCCGACTACAATGGAGGTGCTGTTCTGCACAGTATTTCTCATCGCTGTGACACAATGCAAGAATCAAGTTCACATATTGCTTAAACAACATAAAGTGGCAGCAGCAAGGAGAAAAAGTAGAAAGCTGTATATAGGTTGCAGGGGAAAGAAGGGGATTGCAATTATACTGGGCCCAGCGTTATGTCACTGAATTCAAAGCATAGTTTCAGCCCTGACCTCCACCTGATCAGAAATGAGCCTGATGCACTGCAGGACTGTCTGAGTTTGCTTGTTGCTGGACTTCATGCAGTAATTCTGTACTCCAAGGAAAATCGACTGCAAAGGGCTTGGACAAAAAGCACTGTTGCAACTGCTCGCTGATGTGAACACAGCAGGAAAGCCTCTCTTTTTGTCAGCTGCTTATTTTGAATTTTTCTATTCCTGTTCCTCCCCACAAGCAGTGTTCCAACTGCAGAACGCACAGAAACCTCTGTGTATCCAGTCTAAGACACAACTGTGTTTGGCAGCTTCACTCTGAAAACAGCATCTCTAGGAGCTCTGAAGCCATCTGCAGTACCTCCTTTAACTCTCCGCTTTCAAGAAGTGCTGGCCTGGGAGTGCTGGATTAATGGGCTGGCCTCCCACCTCCACTCCGGAGAAAATAGCACCACCCTGCAGTGCAGTCATGCTTCCCTCTCAGGCGAGTGCATTTTGCTTTTTCCGTAATTTTGGGGAAAATGACATGAACAAGAACTCTTCATTTCAGTGGCCTCATTTGCCATTTCTTCAACAGCAAGAGAACCAACACACTGTACTCCATCTGTTGTAATGAATTATGAGTTTCCATTAGATGCAAAAGTAGTTTGGGGGCCAGTCAGCATTAATACAAGGCAGCAGCCCTCTAGCCAGAGGTCTGGGAGCTGCTGTGGCTTAGCTGCTCAAGAGGTTTTTTCTATAGCTCCCAGAAATCCAGCAGGCATTTCAGAATCTCAGAATTCAGTGCTGGAGGGATGCTTAAGAGGTCATTACTCCTTCTGCCATCTCAAAGCAAGATCAAGTTTACCGCAACTCTTTGTGCCAGATCTTTGTTCTTAGAGCTGTAAAATGCTTCCACAGCTCTTCTCAGCACTCTGTTTTTAAGCAATAGTTAGGCAACTTTCCGTAGAAATTCACTTACATGAAGAAGTTTGCACCTCAAAGACTTAAGAAAAGAATAGGTGTTTCATTCAGAGCAACACAATTACTGTAGTGAATGTTGATTGGGGGGAACCTGAGCTTCAGATGTCTGGGGGCCTTTACTGTCCTGACCCTTACAGCTACAATTCCTTGTCTTTCTGGTGCTAAAAAGCCTCAAGTGAGTCTTTCATTCATTGCCTTCCTGCTTCTTAAACTCAGAAAAAGAGAAGATATTTCTCTGATAAAGTCAAACCAATATCTAACATGAGAATTGCTGGAAACATTTTTCTGTATTGCAGAGGGTTATGATACAGACTGGAATAATTTACATTACAATTACCTGTCCTATTGTTGTAGAAAAGATCTGCAGAAAGCATAACGCAGGGAAACATTTCACTCCGCTTGCTGAGTTTGAGCAACCTATAAAGAGTTATTCCGCGAAGACTCGGAGAGCCCGGCTGCTGTAATGTGTGCAGGCACTATGCATTACTTCTGAAAATAGGGCACTGTGGAATAGGGTGGAAAAAAGGAGAAAGTCGGCAAAAAGAACTCACCCCCAAATTTTCCATTTTTCTGTCTTACCAGAAAAGCTATCTTGCACAAAAAAAAGGGAAGATGTGATCTCATACCCTCAGACCCCTGAGAGCAGGGGGAGTGACACCTAGCTTATTTGTTAGCTCTGTTACGGGTGTTGCCATATAACCTTGGACAAGTCACCTATACATGTTTCTCTGCCCATCTTCCTTTGCATTGGCTGCGTAGATTATGCAGCTTAGATCCCTAAAGGTACTTAGGCACCTAATGCTTCTGTGGACATGTCTCTAGGTCCTCCTGGTCAGGCATTGTCTCTTACACTGCGTATATACCAGCTTTGATCTTACCTGCCATGCTTCATTGCTACTGATACAAAAATTATCATCACGGCTCAGCTCTGAGTTCTTTTGTTCTACAATATGAACAACAACCACAGGGACCTGTGGGAGTTAACAAGTGAGTTCACTTCTTTTACATATTCGCAAAAGTCAGGATAAGAATTCAAACAGAAGGAAAAGCATATTGAGAATCCATGTCACAAAACCACTGTATAAAATCATATCCAAAATAATTACAGCTTGACTTTAACTGTAAAATTCATACAGAAGAAAAGTATGGAAACATCAGTTATTTCGAGAACAGAAACTTCCCCCTGTGTTTGCCTCTCAGCAGACAGTGGGCTCAGGATGACTTGGCTTTCCTAAGCTTTAGCAGCCTCATGTGACCATGTCTAGAGCAAGGGGACCAAGGGGAAGTTAGGACAGTTTAAAATGTGCTCCAACTTGGACCAGGAGCTAGGCAGATGCAAACCCACTCAGATTCACAAAATGTAATTCTTGCTTACGAAAACGAAGGCTGAAAGGTGACCTTACTGCATGTGTAAGCTTACACACAGCAGCCTAAGGGACTGATCGCAGGGAACTTGTCAGTCTTACTAGATAAAGGCATAATAAAACACATTCCCTGGAAGCTAGAAAAACTCAGTCCTAAAAAACATGCAATCTCATGGCGGTGTGTACTTAAATGCTGAGATGGTTACTGAAAGTGGTGGTGCACCACTTGAATCTTTTAGATGCTTTACAAAAGAACTACTGGGAAAAAGTCTAGTGTCTGTATATAGTAATCTGGTCAGATGTTCATAGCCTAGGTATCTCCTAATACCTCAAGATCACTTTCAAAATGTTAATATTTCTTATTATTTCCGTATTTCTCTAGTGGCTCCTTCTGGCCTTAGAAGATGGGTTTTGCCCTTGCTGAACATTACTGCAGTGTGTCCTTATCCAGTCCCTGAATAGAGGCCAATGAATAACATGCCCCATTTGGCAAGTGCTTTCTCAAGTGTAAACAAGTGCGTTTTTAAAATACCCCCCCTTTCTTCTTACAAAACCAAACCGAATTCACCGTATTAACTGATAAACTGTGTACTAAAGTACTGACAAAACCCAGTAATAAATAATAAAAGCCCAATTCTACATTTTAAAAGAAGCCTTAGAACAGAAAGAGAGGTTATCACTTTAGCTTCCAGAAAGAACAAGGATAAAACTGCAGTAAAATTTTGTACTATGTTTTTAAAAAGTGGTGAGATCAGGAGGAAAGCCACTGTAAGATTTCAAATTATTACATGGTATACTGTAAGTTCTATAGGGATTTAAATGCTCATGTCTTTTTAAATATTTAGATGCTTCAGGTAATATTTCTCTTACATGCAATAAAGTAAAAAGTACCCAGAAGTATGTTTTCATTGTTCATCTGGTTCCTTAAGGAATTTCATGAAAAAATCAAAGCCTGTACCCTATTTTTTTTATACATACTGTACATATAGGGGGAAAAAAAACATAACAAGAAATAAATGTAGGAATTAAAAGCACATATTTGAAATAAAAAAAAAATGAATGCTTAACTAGTAAATTTTAATGTGCCTTTTGGTTAATAATATTTTAATATTTTCTATATTTTGACTGTTTAATATTTGGCTTATTGCTATTTTGATACATATTTTGATGCTGTTGAAAACTGTTTTCTTTTAAAAAATGAGTCATAGCACATACTTCTTTTCAATAGTAAACTTCAAACACTGAGTAGATGAAGGAAAGGTTACCAGCTTACTGGCCACTTTGATTTTTTGAAAAACCTTACAGACCCACAGACTGAGAATGATTCAAGTTGGAAGTTATCAGTCCAAGCTTCTTGAAATACTCTCTGAGTACTTTGGGAACCCCCTTAAGTTCCTAGGAACCAAAGTCCAGAACTGAGATAGTCATCCCAATTCTTCCTACTAGCAGCAAAGAAGTCTTACATCATCCAGGGCTGTACTAATAGAAGCACAGCTGTTAATCCACCTTTAACTAGGCATTTGTTAGACCGTATCTAGGTATTGCTTTCAGTTTTGGGCTCCCAATACCAGAAAGATCTTGATAAACTGGAGTGAGTTCAGTGGGGGGCCACCAAGATGGTCAAGGGCTGGAGCACTTGCTCTGTGATGTGGTAGATGGTGGGAGACTGAGAGACAATGGGCATAAATTGAAACAAAAGAGGTTCAGATTGGATAAAAGGAAACTTTTCCACAGTGATGACAGTCGAGCAGTGAAAGTGGCTGCCCAGAGAGTTTGTACGCTCTCCATCCTTGGAAACTTTCAAGAGCAGGCTGGATAAAGCCCTCAAGCGGCTGTTCTGATGTCATATCTGACCCTGCTTTGGGCAGGGGGTTGGATTAGAGACCTCCTGCAGTTCCTTCCAACCTGATTTGTCTTATGATCCTGCTTTTCCCACAACACTTAAGGCAAGTGAATTCTGAGAAAAATAGGAAAGCAACCAGGTATATAAGCTAGTAGAGAAGCAGAGAGAGTGATGAGAAGTCTTTCTCTGTCCTTCTTCAATGTGACCCTTATACCCTTACATGTGTAAAATTCTGGACATTGTCTGCTGTAAAAGCAGAACAACTTGCAGTGTAATTGGGCAAAAAAGGATGGCAAAATGGCTTTCCCAAAGCAAACACCTCATATGCATATAAACAGATGCTATCACTGAAAGGGACATAGAAAGAGGTGGATATGAAACTAAGCCTCAGGTAAAAGAGCGGACATTCTCTGGCAGTGGTGTAGTGTTACCTCCAAGAAGAGATAAACAGAAAACAAGATGCCTCAAAACCTCAGGCACTCTATCCCAAGAGCTGCTCCACTGAGACTCCAATACCTTCCTGAGCAGGATGAAATGAAAAAAGAAAACTTCAAGGATTTTGAAGTGGGGTTATAGTCAATCCCTGCACAGACAGACGTGTACCATTCTGATGGTGAAGGTATTGTCCAAATACTTTATTTAAGGAAGAACCTATACTGTCCCCAGGGAGCTCAATTTTAGGAGGAGGCGATCCATATTTAATGCAGAGAATTAAACAGCACAGAGAAGCAGCACAGAGAAGCAGCACAGAGAAACTTGTCCAATACACAGAGGTTTTTTCATTCTCTGTAACTCTGACAGATTCCCTGACTTAGAGACAATTTACGATTCTCTTATGCTTGTCTGTGAGAACAGAAGAAACATTAGATCGAAATGGGGCTTCAGATTCAAGAAAAAAAAGGTCACTTGGAGAAATCCTTTCAAATGGAGGCATCTCCGATGTTAAGGCAGACTCCCATCTTCTACAAAATCACACCAATAACACAAAACATTAGAGACACTGACATTGAACAGGCACAGCAACAGAATCAATCGATGGAACTAGTCCTGTGACCATTGAAATGATGCTGTGGCTGGATCCTGTAATTACAGGATTAATCACTGAAATCCTCACATCAAAACTTCCTTTTCTCCCTCACTTCAGAAGTTTCCAAAATCCACCAGATCTTATGCTTTGCCCTACATATAGAAAGGGCCTTCACAAGGAGGAAATCTCAGGTTCAGGCAGAGTGATTTCAAAATAAATGGAAGCTTAAGAGTTCAGTGTGCCCATCCCTTCGGGCCCAAGGCAGAGAGACAGGCCATTTGGAGAAATAGCCTTTTGTGGGATACATCAAGCCATAGGAAGAGGACTCTGCTCTGGGAAGATGCCATGCTGCGAAGGACTGTGATTCAGTCAGGTCTTAGGGAGAATGAATGCAGAATATTTACAGTGGAAAGACACAGAAACTGCACAGTCACCTACACAGTACGAACCTCTGTTAGTTGGGGGGTTTCCATCCCTGATGCTTCCTCTAATCTGCCTCTGAAAAATGTCTCTAAGATATTTAACATATAAAAGTGCCAGCAAAAAAAGAAAAAATTCTTAACAGATGAAAAAACCCCAGTCCTCTGCACTTGGTACAGAGATCTTTAATACCAGCTCAGTGTGGAAAGGGGAAGCCAGCTTGCAGAACAAAATCCATCTGTATTAATAAATACCTAAATGGAAATCTGCCTTCAGGCCTGTTATGCAAACTTGAGGGTACAAAGTCTTATTCACAGTTCTTGAGATGATTTTCCACTTTCCTTTCTATTAAGGTACACATTTGCAGTGTATAAAATTATAGTTATGAAAGAATATTGTGGGAATATATATTTCAGTTTAAATACAGAAAAATGGTTAACAGAGCATTTAAGAACCATGCTTGTATCACATTCCACAGATTAAGATTCACTGATATCCCTAGATGAATTACATGAAGAGCCAGCATTTCTGTCAGAAGTGAGAAGTCACAGAAATTATTTGCCTTTGGAGACTGATTCTGGTGTTTTTCTTATATTAAAGTCAGGTTCCTATTAAGTCTTTGGATTTACTGTGACTGTGTCCTAAATCTTAGGAAGTGCCAATATTTTCCTCACTTTCTTTCCCATTTATTGCAGCATACTTCTCCTTCTTCTTTCTGTCAGCCTCCATAATTGGTGGAAAGTAAGAGAAAAGCCCAGCATGGTGCTGAATCAATCTAATAGTGAGTTACAATGATTGCTGGTGGATCTGGACTCCTGGAGGGAACGGGCTGTATTTTCACAAAAGGTAGTAATCTTTTTATTTTGCTTTCAGGGTCTTGGGAGGAACAAGTAGGCCAAGCAAACGGCATATCACTTAGCACACCTCACTGCAGAGCGCAAGGGTGTTCAATGTCAGATCCAGGGTCTACCACGACACACAAAGTAAGAGGGCTTATTTGAGGCATTTTCTCCCCTTCCTCCTTTTTATACATACCAGACCTTTTAATCCCATGCTTTTAGCCAGCTACCTTCCATCTTACCTTCCGGAATAAGGAGCTACAGGGAGGTAACCTGCTCAGAATAAGCTTCTGCTATGTACTATTAATAGAGCCCAGGAATAACTCTGATTTGTAAAGAGTTCCCAGAGTTCAGATCCCAAGTCCACTCTGATGCAGGGCCAGCTTAAAGAATATTTAAACTTTGCCGGGCACAGACATACATTAAACACCAAGGCCAAGATAAAAGAAATCATCTGAAAGGTTTCCCTTTGCAGTTACTATTCAGCTACTGATAAGGGTGTGTTCCTTTCTTTTTGTTCCTGTTGGTGCACTTTTTCATGCTTTTTGTACTAGCGTTTTTCTGTTGTGCTACCTGTTTTTATCCATTTGTATTGCAGAGGAGGAAAACTAAGCAAATTATAGTAGAGTGACCCAAAAGAAAAAGATAACATCTTGAGGTTTTTAGCAAGAAAGGACATAATTTCATCCAGTAAGATGCACTTAAAATTTAAAAGCAAATCAAACCCAACTTATAGCTATATAGATATACATCAGCTAAATAAAACACAACAGTTCAGGTATTCTTGCTGAATTTCAATTACCATAAGACCCCACACATTTTAGAAATAACATTAAACAATGCTTATTAAGCCATCTGATATTCTGAAATATATCGCTGGTTGTGTGTTTAAACTTTTAAAGCAATTTATATAAAAACCAGATTTTGGCTCCCTTAGGAAAATACATTAATGATTTTTATGCTTATTTAAGATAGAGAGTTTCTTCCTGATAGGTTCAAGTGCTAAACATTTCAAGCATTATTGCTCTCTGATATTAATGCAGCAGCATATGAATAAATAAAATGAAGCAAATTCTTCCTTTGGAACTCACTTAAATAGCAATACTCTAAAGTCATCCTGAATTCTACTTAAAAAATGGGGTGGGTTTGTTGGGGTTTTTTTAGAAGCAAAGCAAAAAGTTACATATCAAAATGATGCAAATCAATCAGGAGCCTCTGCCTGCGCCTGTATTTGTTTTCATGAGGTGTTGCATTAGTATATAATAGAAAAAATGTTCCTTCCACTCGCTTGTCAGCCATTGTTCAGATTACATACCCTCTCCTTGTTTGTCAAAGCCAACAGAGACTGGGGCCCCACTCCATCTGTGACTTAATAGAAACTGCCACCACAGAAGGTAGAGAAGCCAGTAGCTCCCCATGCGCCCTATTCACTGAGCTTGCAGTGATCCAACTTGACCTCCCCTGCCTGAATAAAACTAGGCTTTCCTTATTTCTAAGCATAATCATACATTTTGCTCGGGTTGTTTCTACTCCCCAAACTTTGACAGCCTAAGAAAAGTGTATTGTATTTGATGACCATTTGTCAGATCATCTACACTCTCCCTTTCAGCAAAGAGGTCTGTGAATATAAACAGCCATTTGATGCAAAAGCCTCTAATTCAACCAAACACACAAACACATAGAAGCTCATTATTTTCAGCATAAAACAAATCTATTCCCTCCACCTGGAACTGGAGAGCATCCCACTCATGCTTTAAGAACAGAATATGACAGGGAAGGTAAAAAAGAGCTGATGTATTATTCTTTGCTCAGTCCAAATTGGAAACCTACACGCCCTAATAGCATTTTGGTTTCCAAATGAGTTCTTTGAATAATATTCCCTTCCCCTCTTTCCATTAGAATCTCCAGAAATTAATAATTTAGTCTAGTCATACTGTAGGCCACATGAGTGGTAACTTTTGAATAAAACAATAACCATTCATACCCACATTTAAATTGCTGGAAGGCTTTTGAGGTTCAGTGCCAAATAACTAACCCATCTCAAGTGTCTGTAGTAACTGGGACTTAAGAAAAGCGGCTGCACCTCAGTCAGCATTAACTTCAGTTTAGGAATTTGGATTTAATTTGTTATGTTGATTTGCGTGGGACTTTATATCCACAGGGAAAGGGACGCACAGAGAGTTTCATTTGCAGTAACAACATAGCCCTTCTTTTCTACAGCTAAATACAGCTCCCAGGGTTGCCATTCGCCCCTATGACTTTTTGTATTGCTAGGTTACAGAAAGGGGTTCTAGACTGTGACCTTCTGTTGGCCTTTTATGAAGATCTACGATCACGATACTAATGTCAGGCAACCCAGTGAACATGTACACAAATTAAACCAATCTCAGTATCACTATGTCTGGAAATTCAGCATTCCAGAAGATTCAACCAAATCTATGACAGGATTCAACATTTACGGGATTACAGGGTTCACCAATATGTCTTTTAAGTGCAGTCAGGATATGCAGTAGTTGAAATAAAAAAAAAAAAATGAAAGGGAAAGAAAGAAAAAAACATTTCTGTAACCCACATCACTGTAGAAAACTTGATCCATATATTGCCAGATAGATCCCCTAAGATCTGAGGTTGAAAGGTTGAAAATCACTGCATTTTATTACAAGGGAGCACAGTGACAATTGCAGAGTGTCGACCTGCACAACCCCAGAGGGTTTAATCCTCAGTGGTGAAGGAGCAGTGTCCCGCGAGCCAGGGAAATCTGCTTAGCACTGATTGCACTCACCTCTGCCTGCAGACTTTCCTCTGCTGCCGCCTGCATTTCTCAATGTTTATATGAATTAAATTCTCCACTTTAGCACGCTGGCTTGAAATACAGGCAGGGCTTAGTGAATATAATTCCAGACTCCAACTGTGATATTAACACTGAAACATGCACAGAGCATGTTCAGAATTAAAAAGCCTCCTTCCCTGTCTTTTAAATGATGCGACAAAAAGGATTCAGATGTCTCAGGCACAAGTGTATCAGAAGCAGGGGCTTATGTTAGTGAGAAAGAGTCTGTTACGTGCCTGTTATATGCTTCCAGATTCTCAAAAACATTAGTTTAATTTTGCCACTTATTTCCATTATTCTCTTCCTGCTTATTCCCAAAGCCAATTAAAATGCAAACAGGAGATTTTAAAGGCTTCAGTTTGATAACAGGCAGCAAGACAAGCGAGGCATGGGACAGCACTGAAATATGGCTCTTTAATGCAAGTATATTAATAGAAATAATTGGATTTCTAAAGTCACACAATTGCAAGCATTACCTCTTATCGTCCATTAAATCAACTGACATCCTGCACTTGTTATTTCAAAAGTGTTATTCTTATTTCATGAGAGTGCTAAACATATTTGGTTTGTTCTAATGAAAGTTGTGGAGTTTTCTTCTGAAGTACATGCTAGCCTCATAGCATGTAATATATCCAATGGATTCATTACCAGTATGGTAAATGCTGGCCTCAGAGAAGTTAAACTCTCAATTTTGTTTTTAGCGTGGCCAGAGTTTCATCCAGAACACATAATGTTTTATTAAGCTTTTAGGAATTATAATAGAAGAGTTAAAGAATTTAATCTCAACTTTTGAAAAGAGCCTATGGGAAGTAGATGCTGAAACTCATCTGAATTTCAAGGGGACACTTAACATCTAACATCCTCAGGAAATCCTTGCCTTATCCTGCTGTTGATTTCTGAATTTAACATCATCCTTGTTTTCCATTTTATGTGTTCAATTCAAGTTCTTCCCCCCGGCTATGACTGCTATCAGGTGATACGGCTAATGCAATCTTTAACGCCATGCAACAAGGCAGTGCCTAGTCCACCTTACATCCCCCCTGTTCTTGCCCCTTCTCTTACACCACATTCACGCTAAAGACCCAAACCCAAAGGATTACAAACACCCCTACACATACCTTTTTGTTTGTAGGGTTAGTTTTCTGTAGGTTTAACTCCCTGAACTGGCTCATTGAGATGTCAGATAAGACCAGAGGCAGCTCAAGGAAGCAGAGGGAGAACTGGGCAAGGGACAAGGCGAGAAGAAATAGGAGGGCAGAATTGCCTCTTATGGTTACAATTAACCATTAAACTGGTTTCACTTTCTTGTCAGATCATGTGGTGCCTATGGCTGCACAGGCTTAAGATTTCCTCCCACCTCTGATAGTATAATTTCAAGTTTATTTATCCTAGCAGGAAGCACGCTGCTGACAGAAATGGTGGTTCTGCTCTCCAACCCACTCCCAGGAATGCGTTTCTGCTCCTCTCTTTTTTGCCAACACAAACATCCTTGTGACTATGCTGTGAGCTGAAGTGGGAAACAAATACAGCTGAAAAGTAACTTCCATTTTTCAGAGTGGATTTTATCTGAAGTGGTTCCCAGGTCTGGCTCACAAAGCAGCTACACACCACGAATGCCAGGAAAAGGGAATGGGAGAGAAGAAGCGTCCATCCCTCTGAGTGGCACTGTGAACTTGTGCCAGAACTGTTCATGGAGCTACAGCTGTGATTCAAGAGCTGAAAGCCAGCTCTTCAAAACTGGGAAATGAAAGCCAGCCTTCTAACTTTGTTTATAGCACATACTGCAATATGTATATAGGCTCTTCAATAGCTTAGGAATGAAGTTCCACTGATGATGAATTAGAATTATGCCCCTGTTAGGTATGGCTATATACCCAACTGCAGATTTTAAGCACCCATTTAAAACATAAATTAATATTAAAAAGATACATCTAATTTTTTATACTTATTCATTTTCTATTACTTATTCCAACATGAATATTTCCCTATTTATAGCATGATAAATGATTTTCTATTTTTAAGTCTTCCTACAAGCAAGATTTCAGTTTTGGATTCAGCTCCTTCAGATATTACCTTGTAGAGAAATGTTCAAGTACCATGTTTTTATTACCACTAATGCAGAATAAGTCATTTTGCCAGTTGAAATTATGACAACTATGTCACAAAAAGAGAAGTAAAAGCAAAAATGTGTCTACGTTTCTTTATTTAATGGTTAAAAAAAATTAAAAAAAGAACATTTTTGTTGTATTTCCTGGAAGAACTGTCAGCGGAAGTTGAAGAGCACTTAACATACACCTTGTGGCCTTGAACACTAATAACTTCAACATAGGACTGATTGGGAAATTGCTTTTCATTTCAAGGTAAAATGCGAAAGTCTGTGTAGGGGATTAAGAGTTTCCTCAACAGAAAACTAAGTATTTCAATTGAAGAGTTGGATTTTTTTTTTTTTTAAGCAAATGAAGGGAGGAAATAGTCATGTGGTTCAGTTCTAACAGCTCTGTCCTCAGTTCCGGATCTCTTTATTCATATACCTAAACATATTGCATTGAGTATTTTACACTTAAACATGGATAATACAATGAAATACAAAAGGTTAAGAAAAAGAAACAGCATCAAAAATGGTCAGCCCTCAAATCATGAGCAAAATAATCTGTTAAGAAAAATGCAGATACTAAGTTCACCGACATAATCCTTCTGCTTTATGCCACTCCTGTGAAGTTATAAATGCAGACTGAACGTCTCACTTCCTTCACTGAAGTGGCATCATGCAGAGAAAATGCATCTTTAAAAATTAAACTAATTTGGGGCCACAAACAGGAAAACGCTGTAATCATAATTTTATAGCAGAATTTTATGTCAGTACATAGTTTTTTAGATGCCTTAAACTGCTAATTTCCATAAATTAACATGCCTGGGTCTCTTTTAATAGTAATAATAACTTTGCGTTGCCTGCTTGTAATGCTTGGTTCTAACATAATTACAGTATGTTCCTTGTTTTCAGTCCCATACAGATCCCCCTCACTGTTCTCTCCCCAGTCAAGCTCTGCTTAGCAGTTTTGTATTAACAGAGACACAAAGTGAACCTGCAAAATTTAGTCAGAGATTTATCGCATATATAACACTTGTACATGTACATGCAAACTCACATTTGCATATTCAAAATGTCTGACTGCTGTTGCCAGTGAACGTGTTTTATTTTTGCATGCTATGGCTGTACATGCAAATTCCCTTCTTCCAGCATCAATTATCTACTCCCCCACAATCAATACATTCCCTTTCCTAAAACAAACCGTTTCAGACCCTATATTACTTTGCTGTCCTAGAAGTCAATAAATACAGCCATATCCCCCTACATAAATGTATTTGCCCAATTCTTTTTACTGGTTCTGCCTATTATGTTCTTGTCCCCATTTTCTTTCCTAAATCTTCAGCTTCCTTCCTCTTCTTTTGTGCAGACCCTGCTTTTGCTCACTCCATGCAGGAAGAAGACCAGCAGCTCCACCTCTTCTGCTGCTCTGTTTCCCTTTCTCACCTGTCTGACACAGAGCCACCCTCTGCTCCCTTTGCTAAAGAAACAGCATCTCCAAAAGGCAGTATTCAATAGAACCCGTGTAAGGGACCGTGACCAGAAACCCCTGCCAAGGACAGGAATGAAAAAAATACTGCAGAGGAAAGGGAGTCAAAATACTGCATGGATATTTCTCCTTAATACCTACAACAAAATGCCATTTTTTTATGGGAGGCACCAGCTAAATGTTGCAGTCTCCATAGCCACATGGACAAGGGCCAGGACAAGGCTGCTAAATGCTCTGCCCAAGAGTACTGTTAAAGGAGATTCTGCATTGGGGTTCTTCTGCATCAGGGCCAACTGCATTAAGCAGTTCATTACTAGAATACACATAACCCCCTGTATCAGTTAGGGGCTAGCAGGTCCCAGTCCACCTCATTTGAATGCTTCTGCCAGGCAAGATTTCAAGTAGTGGCAATTTTGCTCCAACACGTGACCCACTGGGTACCTCTCTCCTGCAAAAGTACATCATACTCTATCTTAAGGTTAACTGTGCTGCCCTAATCACCAGTGTGTGCGGACACACAAAGAAAACCTCTACATGAAATGACCGTGCTATGGTGAACTGCTTCCTAAAGGTTCTTTTTACTAACCCTTAACCTGCAGTTGTGCCAGCCTGTATACTGGAGTCAAGACCATGGGGAAAAGCGGTCAGCTGGAGTCTTTATAATGAGGAAGCCTCTCTCAGCTTTACCCCCATGGGGCTGGCTCAGTCTCCTCAGTGTTGTCCTGCTTAAAGTACATTTCACACCTGAATGAAGAAAAGTTTTGTTCTCTGAAAGCATCGAGTTCATGCTAGTTATAAGAACTGAGCTAGCTAAACTAAAAAAAATTAACTATTGATCATGACCATTAAACCACTTTAAAATATGAAAATCAATTCAAATTGGACTTGGTAGGCTAAATTTACTTTCAATTTTTTCCTATGTATAAGGCTTATTTGCCTAATTTAATGTTTTACAGCTATCTTTAATGTGCAAATACTTTCTACGGTGAATATGCAATATAAAAAAAATAATCAGAAACTCTCATTTTGAAGTTATGCTGTTTATTTCCTTCCTGAAAACTCAGCTGAGTGAAGTCAGGTTAATTGCCTCAAAGTCTCTGAATAATGTTGCAAAGCTTTGCACTGACAGTTACACCATTCTTCTGCTAGTTGTGTATCCCAGAGCTATTTCAATGTGTAACTGTAATTCATTTTGGCTGCTAGATCTGCATGTAAAGATAAAAGCCAATAGCAAACTTCCTTAGTCTGCCTCCAGTTTTCATCAACTTTCTATCCAGTGGTTGTAATTTTGGAGATGTTACTTGATCTAACATGCTCCAAAATAATGGAAGTCTTTACTCCCTTCTTTAATATATTCTCTGCACATTGTCATCATTCATGGTGGTAGCAGCAGTATGTTGGCTCATTATGTTGCACTAATCTTGCTACCCGATATTCTTTCCACCAATCAATCTGTTGATTACAGCCAGTTTAAATCTTAGTGATAAACAGGATTCTGAGATTTTTCAAAGGACAATGGAATCTGAATTAATTAGCATCCATCACACGAAAATCAAAACCCTCCTACAAATAGAACTGAGAAACTTAACAGCCCACAAGGACAACGTTTTATGGAGCAGCGGATGGGCAGTGCAGGAGAGCATAGCATCCTCAGCTCTCAGCTTAGCAATCAGGCTACGGAGAAGCCAATTCTCACACAGAAATTTATAAATTACACCTTGAAACTCTACCAAGATATCGTGTTATTGACGCCAGATCACAAACTGTTCTGATTCATAACTCATCTTTAAAACATGCAAGCATGAAGATTTGAAGCTCTGTCAAAGTATTTCCACGTTACACTTAGTATTCTATCAACCACACACCCCACAGAGCTAAACCCCCCCTGGCCTAACATTTACATGGATAACCAGGGGAAATTCATATAAAAGGGGGGAAAAATCATACCTGTTTTCTTCAAAGTATCTTTATGGTATGTTCCATAGTTGGCAACTTAATAATGTTTCTCACATTAACAAACACTCACAGTGTAAGTGCTTTTCAAAGAGCACTAAAATACTTGAAAACGTGGCCTTTGAAAAAGAGGTGAAAAAAGAGACATTATTTACATGGCTGGCATTTAAGGAAATAACAAAAATCATTCTCGCTTTTATGGACAACAGTAACATTTGCAGTCCAAAAAATCATAAATGTCCTGTAACAGATGATGATAGCCTCACTGACATGACGAATAAGAGGCATTTAGTTTTTAATGGCTTTTGCAATATTTTTTTTTTCTTATGAGAGCAGCACACTGTGTAAAATGTATTTTATTCTTCAGTACTTGGAAGCAACTTCACACATTATTATTCTACATTAGCTCCATTTGTCGATTTGATGACTAAAGACCTATTGTCCAGATGCAAATGCTGCTTTCTAATCTTGATCTATAACGCAGAACAGCCATGGGTATGTCATTCCCCACGAAGGAGAATGAATCAGGAGAATCATTCTGTAAGGTACAGTGTAAAGATAAACTAGATGCATTAATTATCTGAAGGAAGTTCTTGCTTACTTGTGAGAACATTTAGTTGCATAAAAAAAAGAAAATGAGCCCAGGCATAAAGATAAGCCTTGTCAAAAGTGTAGTCTTTCCCAGTCAAAAGATGCTGGCACTGACCTTGACTCCCTATGTTGCAGGGCTCTCTGCTCTTGATCAATCACATGTGAATAGTCTAGAGAAGTCAACAGGAGTTTTGATGCTTTACTGGATCCAGGCCAGGAAATTGAAGATACTTTATTTCTCATTTCCATCATACATGCATAAGATGATATCCTCCAATTCAGACATGCATAAAATAATTATCTTTTCTTCAAGTAAGCATTAGGTGAAAATAACGAGATGTGTTAAGGGTTTGCTAATTGATGATATATTGCCTTAAATTAATTTTCTAATATTAATGTTACTTAAAGGTTTTTCATATTTCTTATTTGAAAAATGAGGGTCAAAGGGAGCAATGATAAGAGACAACTACAATTACCACTTAGGACCATTAATATGTAAATATATGGGTAAGTTAAGATTGCTAATTTAAGTTGCATAATTGCTGGATATTTTTGAAGTCAGAGCCTAATAGTTTCTGCCATTATTCGCATCTATTTTATGCATACAATGTCAATGATTTTTATTCTTAAAATACCATGAATAATAGCATTGCATTTATTTTATTAACTGATATGGGCATTAGTGTCGCATTATGCCATTCAATCACTTTCTTTCTAAAAATACAACAGGTTAAATAATTGTATCACTTACTTACACACCTTCACGCATCAGCTCATGAGTCAATCACAAGTAGCTGGTTTGAGAAGCAGCTTACATACTGGGTAGATTTCTCCATAATCACCCAGTGGTTTTTTTTCAACTTTCCTTTGCAACATCTGATATTACAAACTTTACAGTGCAGATATTTTTAAAAGGTCAAGATAGAGAACGAATTTGATCCAAGGATCCCCAGCTTAGCAATCCAAAAGTCAAGAGAACTCTGTCAAATGTCAAGAGAAACTGGAAAAGACTTCAACAAATTATTTCTGCAATACTTCTCATTTATGTAATGTCTGCACAAGAGAACTATTTTAACCAGTTCTAATTCAACGATATTTTACAATTTTCATCTTATTTCAAACATGTAAATTATGGACGATGAGAATTTTCTCAGTTATGATTTCTTCATGAATTTTTCACTATTACCTAAAACTTTGAAATCAAGACTGTCCTTCAAAAAATACGATCATAAATTATGGCCTGTATTACAATGACCATGAAAATAAAATCAGAAATAAAACACTGCAGCCCACTTATGATCCCAGCACATTCTTCATTTTAATTTGAAATAGACTGTTTGTTCTCAGAAGAATTTTGCAGACTGCCATGCATTCTTCTCAAAGAAGTGTGAAAAAATAATGATGGCTGTAGGAATTTTATTATATATCATTTTAAGAATTTTTTAAAAATATGGGGTTTTTTTCCTTGAGATATGTCTAGTGCAAATATTCAGGTGTCTCACAGTAAAAGAAAAGCTTTCGGTTTCCTAAAGTGCAAGGAATTTTCAGTTCTAAGAAATCTGATAAGATATAACCAAACTAAAACCATTAAGATCTTCCTTGTCTTTGCCTTGCATTATTTAAATTAATGCCTAATAGTTTTAGGGAGGCGTAAAATCAAATCGAATACTATCATCAGGTGAAACAACTTTCTTTGCTGTGTATAAAAGACATTTGAAGAAACTACCTTTGAGCACATCATAAGTATAAACAAATGTGTTGTTAACTTGTTGCAAAAACCTAAAAAGAATCTCAGTTTATTTCTGCATTCTTCATTCTGCTGAAAATGGAAGAAGTGATTTGGGCCCATGAAGAAGCAACTACCTTTGCTATTTGCCCTTTATTCTGTAATAAGTATGATATGGCCTTTCTGTAGACAATTCATTCATGTCACTACAGAAGATATAAAGAATAAATCAAGCCCAATATCTGATCCATCTGTAATAAAGTTTTAACTACTGATTCAAGAGATATTTTTCCCATAAATTGACTCACCGTACAATTGGGATTGCTCCAAGCCTTTAAGACTTTATCTGCTAACCATTTGGAAATAGTAGATGATAACTCCCCCATAGCTGATAGAGCCAAGTAGTTAAAAAGTGTTTTAGACAATATCTTCAAAGGCCTTGACAGAGAATCCCATAATACTCTAAATTTCTTCAGCTATGATCTATTCTTAAATACAAACCTCTCATTTAATCCCTGCTTTGGACTGCTGGAATCACTGGATGGGTTGAGAAAAGTATTTTGTTACTGCTAAACAGTTGAATACTACATCCAGATTCCTAAAAACATACAGAGACATCTATTTATAATCTATCTAGAAAAGACATTGTTACAATAAACAAAGCAAAAAAGAGGTGATTGCTGTTTATGAGAAATACCTACTAAAGGAGAAGTTAACAGAGTAAAAAAATATTAGTCAAACAACAGTTCAAACAGTACCTCCTAACGCTATGTTAACTTCAATACAGTCAGATGGAAATTCAGTTCATGTGGGTTAGTGAGGAAAAAAGTCCAGGGTAGTCTGTGTGCTGTTCATTTTTCTACATTCACTTCTTCCCAGGATTCAGATGTCATCTACACACTCTCAGGTACCACTTATACATGAAACAGCAACACATAGCCCACTTTATGTATAACCGAGACGATCACCATGAAAAGTGCACCAGTGCAGTCAGGGGAATCAAGGCCAGCTGCTCCAAACACCAGCAAAAACCCTTCAGCGTGCTGCTGTTAGCATGAAGGAATAAAGCACTAATCCTCATTGGCTAAGGTTTGCTGTCTCCACTGCAGGGAAGAGCCCCTAGATACAGTCCCTTGGTACAGAGATAAATGTCTATAACCTTACTGGTCTTAAATATCTGATCTACTTCTGCCTAATCTCTTTTTTGCTCTTCATGGAAAAAAATGTATTAACACCCCCAATCCCAAGAAGGTTTTCAATTCGAGAATTAATCAGTCCACCAGTCCACTTCATCTTCCACACAAACATCAGACCCCACAAAAGTGTCGGATGATGGGTCCTTCGCATACTATATCCTACCCCAGCACTTACAAAGAGGCGGGACCATGAATGTATCCTGTATCCTGCCTTTAGCCATTCCCTGTCAAAAGCACGCCGCTCTTACTATTTCCTTCTGGCTTTAAGGCATCTGGGACCACAAACAGGTTACCGCAGAATAACTGACTTACCTAAAACATAGCTAGCCAATGTTTACAACTGAGATAAAAAATATTAGGTAAAAAATTATTCCTTATAAGTGGTGCAGAAACCCTAGCATTTCCTTGGCAATGAAAGATGGAAGTTCATGGAAAATCTCTGCTAGGAAAGGCTAGGGAGTATAAATGTGTGTATGCTGGGGAAGGATGCTGGAGCCCCCTTTCTCCACATGACATATATATCATGTGGCCAGACCCACAAATGAGTAGCAGCAGCCTCTCAGCAAGCAGAAAGCATGGGACAGAAGAAAGGCATTTCAAGTGAAAGCTTATGTTAAGAGAACGCTAATAAAACTGAACAGCAATAATGTTGCTTCAGAGCTACAACTTACTACTAATATGACCTTCATTTATGCACTTCATCCACTTCCCGCCAAAGCAAAAGGAATTTCACTGGGAACTGCATCTGGTTTTAGACAACTTCAATTGTGCAAAAGCATTAATTAATCAGTGCAACACATTGCTCGATCTGACATAAGTTAACGCAACCGCATTGGTGTGGGCAGCCTGCTAGACTCCCAGGGAGGCATGCTGAAGCAGACAGGGACATGATTGAAAGAGCAGTCAGGTCTTTCCAAAATACATCCCTCTGAATAAAACATGGGCAGACCACAGTGCTGCGCCTCCTACCTTCAGTGCCTGAGAAGCCCAAAATATAAGGAATATTTTGGTGGTCAGAATGGAATTACCTACTTGGGAATAGAGCAGCATGTCTGAGTTAACAGCCTTCCAAGCACCTGAAGCACTAAAATTGGTTGGGAATTTACTGTTAGAAGTGAGATGAATTAATGTATTTCATTTCCACAGAAGCTGGCAACAAAAAAGACCCACCCTTATTCTAAATCTGTAATTCAAAACTCAAAATCGTCAAGATTTCTTTGAAGGGCTAATTGAATTTGCTCCTTTTTTGACTTGACCTCATTTTATTTTGTATTTGCTGTGTCACTAAAGTTTATGTAAAGAATTTACACTTTGATAATTAAATCAGAAGTTAGAACTCTTAGAGATTTTTTTTGTTCTAAGAATCCTAAAACAATTTGCAGAAGTTCAATAGATTATGAAGAAGATTAGGCAACCAAATGAAAGAAATTCAAATGATCTTCAAAAGTTAGCCTCCCCCCATCTTATCTTTGAGAGTGGATAAATCCCCTTTGATACTAGGATTTAATAAAAAGATCAAAAAGTCCACATGCTTATATCTGATGTTATTCAGGTAATTTTGTTGTTGAAGTAGTTCTGAGGATGGAACGTAAGCCAGGGTACATACATCTGCTGCTTCTCAGCAGTAAAACATTAGCCCTATATTTGCAGAACTCCTAGGACTCGGGGATACAGGCAAACATAAAGAGTTTGGAGCTCATGAATACCTTTTTCTTTTTTTAAAAAGAGTGTTATAATCTATCACTGACCAGATACCATGTAAACAGCAAACAGCCTTTCCACATGATCAATTAGATATAAAATAACTCGTATCTTAGGTTGAACAAGAGATGATCTGAAGGATTCAAGACAAGAATAAAGAAGCAGGAGGGCAGAGGTAAATCGAAGACAAGACTGTAAGCCACTGTGAGTCAAAAGAATATGTAAATGGTTGGCAAATATTTTTATTCATTACGGAATCAGAAGAGAACAAACTAATTTAATTTTATATGCTACGTCCAGTATTTGTCTTGTAAATGTTCTAAGAGACAGCACCGAAAATACTAATTCTGTGGTTTCTTATAAAGGAACGAGGGAGAACAAACAGGAAGAACATCCTTGAATGATAAAATGTCTGAGCGATCTGGTGGGAATTCTTCACATAAGATGTATTCTTCTTTAGGGAACAGGCGTAGATGTAAACAGATGGGCTTATATAAGTAGAATTGGCAGATCCACAGATAGCTGCTTTCTTTTATATATGATTTTTCAGACTCACCAGGGTATTCAGGACCACTCTGCTTAATTATTCTTAACATTTTGCCCATTTCATATGCTCGCTATATAATGGCCAAATATAAAAATAATTTAAGCAAATCGCAGTTTAAATCTCAATGGAAACAATGCATTTTATTCCAACAAACCACTTACAAAGGGAACTGTCTGTTTTATGAATGTTGGTCCATCTGTTCACAATAGCTCCTTTGGAAGTATTTGTTTTGCTTAGAAATACCAAAACTGATTATGTATGTGGTGGTAGATGGGCTGAGGTATGTTTGCTGCTTTTAAATCACTGAGCATATAAAGATGTTTTCACTTTTGTTAGTCTAGTACAGCCAAAGAAAGGAAATGCTTGAAACCGTTTTCACTGGGCTACACTGCACATATGTTCTGTACAACAACTACTGCAGGTATTCCTCTTCTGGAGAGGCCATACCAACAAGCATTGTGTTTCCATGATGATGGCCAGGCTGTACTGGAGTATGGTTCTCACCTCTGCTCCACGAATTGTAAGAAGAGAATGACTCAGATAACACTAGAGAAAAGTCCAGTGCAGCACACTTCAAATACATGTGTGCGTGGTACAACAGTGCTTATAGCACAGCTGATAGAGCTATGCTAGTAATTTTACAATGGCAGGATCCTAATGATCACTCTGCCACATCTTTACACAAAAAACAGCTTCACACACCTAACAGGGTTATTTCTGGTAATAAAAACTCCTTGTCCAGCCCTTGGTACATCATTCTAAAAAGGCAAAACAGACTATGAATATGTACATTAAGAGCAAAACTGTACAGGGCCAAAGGACTGTAATCTGCATGTAACTTGCACATAAGGTGAATGTCAGCTCTATGTCAATGGGTGTGATTGTGCTTTCATCTATTGAGCAACCCAGTTTGTGTCATTTTGGATCCATTCCACTGAATTATTTAGACATTCACCTCAGTAGTACTAAACTTATAACTGCAGAGAACATCAGGACAAATCACAGAAGTGAACATCAAATACAAGAACAGAAGAGCTTTTATAGCAGTAAAAGGAAAATAATAACAGAAAACAAATGAACAGTGAATGAAAAGGAATTATAAAATATGTAACAGAGTCCCTGGTTAGTGTAAGAGTTTGAAGCAGGTAGCCCCAAGAGCCCTCAGGCCAGCAGCATGCGTGCACAGAGGAAACTTAAACTAGGACTCCCAGTGAAGCTGTGTTTGAAAAACATCACGGAGCTGAGATGCCTGACCTAATGAACCCCTAACAGAGTAGCCTGCTGCAGCATTCAGACAGTATCTTCTTAGTTGGGTCCCCTACAATGTCTCAGAAAATGTCCTGGACAGACAGTCTGATGCCTGCTAGACAGAAGCTGGCTGAAGCTGACTAGGTTGGACTATAGTAATAATACCCCAGAGCATGTTGTGTCAGTATGACAGAAATCAAGAAGAAATCCTCTATGGAGGTCTGAGGGTCAGACTTCTCTCCCCTTGAAAGACTCACCGAGAATCAAGATGCCCTCTACCTTGGTCCACCAAGTCTGAGCTTGGCACAGAGAACCTGCTGCACAAGGTATGCGATGCCATGGGGACACTCAGCACTTCCTAGCAAATAATATGTCTTCTCTCCAAACTTCAGATCTGTCTATTAGCTAAGACTTTGAGTGACATTTCAGGAAAACATCTTTTTTGTTTTGCTGGGGGATTCTGAGTGAGGTAGTGTTTTATAATTTCTGTGGGGTTGGTTCTCCTTATTGATTTCCTTTTCTGCTTCCTTTCCCTATGTTTTGCTCTGATGCCAGGGAAGAAGTGTTCATTGCACTCAATAACCTTGTTTTCCTTGATTTTGTGTTACCATTCCTGCAATGTCCTAACAAGCATCAGAGTTGTCTGCTAATTTACACAAATACGTTAAGAAAAATCTATAATAAATGTGTTAATTCATAATTAAAAAATACAAGAACGTTACATCAATCACAATGTCTGTACCATAAGGCTCAGCAGTCCCAGATTCAAATGCTTCACATCAGATATAGAAGCTGTAATGGGAAGGCCGTGTGTTTCTAAAGCCAGGGAGTTCACTCAGTCCTGGCATTTGTAGCTGTTCAGGGAAGAAGGTGGAGGAGCCCTCTCGGCCACAGTGCTGAGTGAGGCCAGCACTGGCACAGATCTGCCCTCCCTGTGGTGTGACTCAGAGGGTTCATCTGCTTAAATGAAGCCCATTATTTTGCTGGTCCATCAGCCAATGACCCTAGGCAACTCTTTATTTTGCCAGTGCCTAAACTTAGCTTGCAAGCACAGCTAAAATATTAATCACTAATTACAGTCACTACTATAAATGTCCATTATACTATCGGAGACATTCCCAGTTTCATTCAGGCTGACTAGCTGGTGTATGAGATTGAAGGAAAAAGAATACACAATAAAAATAAAAAACTCAAAAGACTGGACACAAAATGGAAAGGGCTAGTTCTACTCATGTAAGGAAAGACCTGTTTAGCCAAATACACAAAATTGTACATTAGAGTTTTAAGTATACAGCTGTGACTGCAGTTTGGAATACAGAAAGGGATGATTCTGAATATCCTGTTATCAACTACTACTACAGTTCTGGCAAGGAAGCCAGAGAAGGCAATGAATTTAACAGGCTATGTTTTAAGCTCTGCTTTTCTATGGAATGCACAATGAAATTCTCTTCATTCAATCTTGCATTCCAAGCACAGTGTTAACAATTTAACTCCTGATCTTAACATCCAACTTTAACGTTACCATCCAACTTCAGATGCACATCCAGCTGAGAAACCAGAACACCTTATATTGTGTAGATAGATGCCTTTGAAGGAATTGCTGACTATTCCTTTACTGGGAATAGTCATCCATTTCTTTAAAGATGAGGTGATGCAAAGGAAGCTAGGTGCCCCATGTACCAAATGCCTAAATCCCTCTCCTCTAGGATGGATTCCAAAGCTACCTATGCATTGTTTCAACCCTATCCAATCAGCTTCAACCACACCAGCAAGCAGAACTATGCAGTAGCTGACTGCCTTTGTAACTCCTGAGACATGCCTGAGACAGCGTGAAACAGGTCAGGCTGTTTAGGTTTTTTAACAGGAAACAGAAGTCCAAAATCTTAGAATAAAGTGATTAAATGCTTGCCAGGATCAGAGAGTATTCAAACTGGAGTTTTATAAAACCTTAAATATGAAATTAACTGGAATAATTTCTGAAGTACAAGACCTGTTGCTTGACCTGGTCTAAAGAGCAGAGGAATGGAAGGTGGCAAACATTACAGCAACTTCTGAAAAGAGCTTGAGAAACTGTCAACTGGTACATCTGATTTCTTTGCAGGTCTAATAAACTCAATGGTATAATAAGGAATGGATTTAGTTGATGTACGGGGAAATATAATACCATAGTGAAGAGCTAATGTAGCTTTTACAGCAGGAACCCACAGCCCAGAAATCTGTTCCAGTTCTTTGATGGTGCTGAGAAGCATAGGAGTAAGGGTGACCTGACAGACATGAGATACTTGAATTCCTGAAAGTTTTTGACAACCCAAGTGGGGAGGGGGAAAAAAGAAAAAAAAACAAACAACTTTCCAATAGGACATAGTCAGGAAAATACAGGAACAGATTACCAGAAGAATGTAACATCTGTTCTGGGACCTGTGCTAGTCAGCATATTAATAAATATTTTTTTAAAGGGTGGGAAGGTGAACATCGAGGTGACATTCACTGATAGTATAAAATTATTCATGTTTTTCAAGAGGACAGAACATTTCATAGACTCAGTGAAGAATTTAAAGATGCTACCAGATTAAGTAATAGAGTGGCAGATAAAACTGAATTCTGACGAAACACAAAATGATTCAAGTGAACAAAAATATCCCTGATTATACAAATCCAGCAATGGATTGTAAACTATCCTTTGTTATTCAGGAAAGAGATTTCACATTTACTACGGATACTTCTTTGAAAACATAAACTTGATATAATGTCAAGATTTATTGTTGGGAAAAAAAGAGCAAGAGAGCAAAACCAGGAAACTTCATTAGGCCTCTATTTAAAACCATGATTTAAGCACATCTTAAACAGATCATACAGGCGCTGTCACTCTCCTCTGTTTCTAAATGAATAGATCTGAACTAAGATTTACAGAAGGACAAGAAATGAAGAAAGATGAGGAATGGCGTATGTATCCAGGAGATTAAACAGACACGGACTCTTCAGCTCTGAGAAGAGAGTAGAGGAAGATGTATCAGCATGAAGAGGTTGAACAAAGAACAATTATACAATAATTCCCACAGTATGAGAATCGGAATGTATCATTAAGAGATTTAAAGCAAAGGCAGGGAAGTACTTTGTCACTGCTATGGGATCTGTTGGAAGCTGAAATATAAAGAAGGTCCAAAAGAAAAGATCAGACGAGTTTAATAGAAGAGAGACCCATGAACAGCAGACAAAGTGCATGAGGCCTCCAGCTCTGGGAGGTCCTAATCCACAGGGCATTGGAGAAGAGTAGCAGAGAAACCTCAGTGTTTACTCACTTTGGTTTTATCTATTTTCCCTAAGCATCACCTCCTGCCCCCCGCCAGAGATGGGATACTGGCAAAACAGACCTTTGCTATGACCCAGAAACGCTTCATTTTTGCTCTTCTGTGTTTCCAGGCAGGATCACTGAGGTGTTCCACACATACTCATTTACAACATAAAACATGAAAAGGGGAATGATGTTTGACATGAACCCAACATTAAAGAACTCTCTGTCATCACCACCACTCCCTCTTTTGCTTTATTCTAGAAGGAAAAAAAGAGGATTAATTAAGATATTTCCTTTTTTCACTCAATTTAATTTAGAGAGGAAAGACTACAGGTAAGTGTATTTTATCCCACTCCCCGAGAGCATGTGATACTCAGGGAGATAACAGCTCTACATAAAAGATATTTTCACAAGTTGAAAGGCAGGCAAAGAAATAAAGTTCATTCCAAAGGAAAAACCAAAACAAACAAACAGTTCAAACATCCAAGCCAGGCTTTGGAGGCTGTTTATAGAATTTCTTTTCTTCCTTATTTTCCCATTCACCATCATGTATAGTATTTTGCCACAGAAAAATAAAGGGAACTAAAATACTTTGTTTTGTTGCCCAAAGGTCTCAGTACAAAAAATGTCTTTCTGCCCAGGAAATGGCCATGTACTTGCTGGTGTGGGCCTTTACAAAAGGACAGGCAGTATTTATGACCAGTTTGAAGGCTTCCTAATGAATATCCATCTGAAAAAACTGGATATGCAAGTTTTGCACTCTCTCCTATGTCAGTAATCTAATCCTAAAATTGCATCCAATTCTCTCCAAGGGATAGTTCTGCATAAGCGTAAGTTAAATGCCTCAAAGGCATCTAAATCATGATTTCCTTAAGAGTGGAACGGCATTAAAAACAAAGAAATGAAAAGCATGCTTTCATGACAATGGGAATTTTGTCTCAGGCCTCAAATTCCTTTCAAGCCAATGGGTTTGTTTTGTTGGCATGCAGGCCTGAAAAAAAGGGGCTGGCAGATACTGTGGTAGGAGTAAATTTCTAGCATTTTTTCCTTTTCAGAAGACACGGTACCTCTCCTTGTGCATTAGACCACCATTTCAGCCAGTTCTGACTGCTAGCAGCAACGGAATAACTGCAGAGATGCCCTGAACTTTGTCTCACTCACCTTTTTCCACCTGGCCCATCAAATGCAAAGACGACTCCCAGATTGGTTCATAAAAAATAACAAGCACTCCTAGGACATCTGTATGGAGATTATATTGTTAATCAATTTATTTTGCATAGCCCCATGGATCACTTGCTATTGATGATTAAGCATTTTAGCTCCTGTGACAATTTGTCAATAAAATAAAAATAAAAAAAGGCTAAAGACAGCATATTTCTAATTTAAAGACAATCTCTTTCTTGAAAAGAGATGCCACTTTCCAAGCTCTGAAAAGAACTAGCTCATGAACATATTTCATTTACCAAGTGGAAGAGCTGTTCAAGGAATCAGAACTTTGTTGGTAATTACAATACAGGTATCCATGGTGAGTTTACTAAATGAGATGTGAATAATTTTCTTTTAGAGTTCAGTTACTTTGAAAGATGAATATTGGAAAAATAGCAAGTTTGATAAAAATGCAGGTTTTGATTTACTGAGTTATTCAAACTCAACATAGACTGGCATAGTTTTTACCCCCAAAAAAGCAGATTGTTTTAAAGATTTTTTTACATCATAGCCTCTGACATTTTGTTTCAAAGTTTTCATTCAGAATATGAACTTTGCTTCTTGAAAGGGAAAAGAATGGTGGGTAAACAGACCAAATTACCTAAATTATCCTAAGTTTGAAACAACATACTTGAGTTACTTAGGTTGCCACAAGAATTATTTTTTTCTCCAAAGCATCCAATCCCTATGGACTCTGTCTTCTTCTCTGTAAGTATTTGCCTCCCTTAAACAAAAACACCCAATTTCTTCTTTTCATGAGCATGTGTTCTATGCTCCCCACACAATTCTGGATCAGTCCACAAAGCTACCAGCTAACTAATGACTCTTGGTTAGTGATGAAAATATATTTCATTTCAACACTGACAAAGATGCAAATCACTGTCCCCTTACAGATTTCCTGACCTATCCAGTCCTTGGCAGAGAATGTCATAGCTGTTCTATCTTGCATGTTTAACATATAGAAAGTACACACAAACACTAGATCAATATAATATCTTATTTCAAAAATCCCTTTCTTTTATTACAGGATATGAATGATAAATACAGTATTGATTCATTTCCTTACATACAATACAGATGCTTTACTCAAAACACAAGACCTGGATAGCTGTCGATATTTAAGAGGAGCTTTCATGGAAGAAAGGCTGTGATGACCTTCAGAGGTCCTTATTCTCTGACTGTCTGCAGGAATAAACTAATCAGGAGATGAAGCTTTTGTATCTAAGCCAGGCTTGAGATGGAGCTGTACAGTTTGAGTGAAAGAAAGGAGTTCTCATTCAATCACTGTAAATAAATTCAAAGTGAAAATTTGCTAATTGTAGCATTCTGGAAGCTGGAATTCATATAAACAATAAATGTAAAATAAAACACATGGACCTAGTAAAGTTACCAAAGCAGTAAATGCTAGAGATGAGATGTTGAATACATTATTATTTTGACTTGTTCCTAGTTTAAATGGAATTAGAAAAACCCAACCTGTTGCAAACCATTTTAATTCAGTTTGTGGACAGCTGCTGGAGAATCAAAATTTTGATCTGCTATGCACCACTTGGGATGCATAAACCTCCAATTTTCAGCTTCTGTTAGTTTAACACAAGGATGGCAAAAATCATGTGGACATTCCCTTCATTTACTTTTGGAACAAACAATTTGCTCATCACCATGCTTTGGCTGACTGCCTGAACAGCCAAAACTGTTGCTTCTCCTTGAAGAATAACATTTAACCAGTCAGATAATAATCCATTCAACCTGGGGTCCTCAAAAAAACCCTGAACAGGTCAATATATTGCTCTAATGAGGCACAACCTTGGCTTCCAGAACAGTGTTTTTATGCTGGGTATACGCAGGCAAGTGAGATGGGAATATTTAGTACTACAGTAGCTACTTGAAAAAGGCTGGCTCTATTAAATAGCTGTCCATCTTCTTGCACTCCAGGGAAGGAAGCATTCCTCTCTAACAAAGATGAAGGGAATATCAATGGGGCTAATCTCTTCAAAGTGCTCAGCGCTCAAAGCGATTGCCTGCAGTAGTACACAGTCCCCACCCTCATTAGCTCAACAAAGAAAACACAGCCAGAGACAAAATACTATCCTGCAACTAGGGCAAAAATGTAAAATAAGGGGTTTTCAAGCCACTCCCCTTTCTTTTCCAAAGGACAAATATTTTATACATTTTCAATTATGTGTGTACTGAAAATAAAGTAATATATTTTAAGAAACCCTTTTCTTTTCTTTCTAACATATTTAAATATTGTGGAGTTTGCTCATATTGAAAAATAGTCATGACACAACAGAAATACTGTGTGGCACAACTCTTCTCCTGATCAACAAAATGGAAAAATTCGTTGCCAACTTTTTCCCGTTTGAAAAACTGCAACACTCAGAAATAAGGAGAGTGATAGTTTCATACCCCCATGAAACAAGGAGACTAAATGATCTGTCAATCAGTTTGTATTTGTGTAAGTTCCCATCTACCCACTGCCTCCAAATTAGAGGATTTTATGGTCAGGAAAACAGATGTTGAGAATGAGAGAAATGAAATACAGCAGCTCTGAGGGGAGAAGTGAGAATTATGAGACAAGGAATTACTGTTGAATGATGTAGTCTTCCAGCACATCCTTTTACTCCCATGCTGACCATAGGAATTATTAAGGATGGTCAACAGATGTTGTAAGCACTCCTCAGAGAAAGAGGGCTGACACGGACATGTTGCCAATCTGACTTCCAAGACTAAGCAGTATGATCACGACTAGAAAATAGGTCATGGGTTGTGTAAACCAACTCAGACCACACAGGAACCTCTCCAGAGAGTCCACTAATGGATTCATCAGTTCAAATACGCAGGCTGGGCAGGCTGCCTAGGGACAAAACATCAATATTGGTGCATTGTCTAAGAGCTCACAGTTGGGGCAACAGCATTTGCTTATTGCAAAGCTCTGCCAAAGCAGGGATTTCAGCTTGAAGGACAAAGCACGAAACCTATCTACTAGTGTGGGTGAGATGAACCAGCCCACCACCATTCCCTCTATCTGAGATATAATTTTTGAAAATCTTTTGCTTGTATAAAACCAGCTTGGTCAACAAATGGTGGACCTGAAAGTTTATTTCCCACAGATCAGGTTAAAGTAGGGATGCACATTCAAACATGGACCAAACACGTCACAGACTTTGAAAGTGTCTTTCATTCTCCCTGTAATGTTTGTCTGATTGTTGATTGACGGTTGCTTTGTTAGGAGAAGTTTTATAAAGGGATACTCAAGTTGGGAGTAACAAGAAGAAGAGAAAGAGAGAGATGGACAAGACAAAGGGGAAATGGAGACCCACCACTGCTTGCAACTTGTCAGTGTAAAGTAAAAGGCTTGACTTTGGCATTTAGCCCTATCCCATTTTGGAAGAAAGGAAGAAGTGTTTTTCATGACTGATTGCTAATTGGCCCAGTTTCTGCAGAAGTGTCCCCTGTGCTGGCCTGGCAGAGGAGGCATGCACGAGAACAGCGCTCAGACACAGGGCATTGACACACCACTTGGAGACGAGCTGAAGCCAAGGAAGTGAAAACAAACTAAAAATGCTGATCACCAAATAAGGAATGGAGAACTAAGAGATGTGGGTGGCTGCATTTGTGCTCATCAAAGTTTTGCTGAACTTGTAAGAATGTTGATCAATTATATTTAAAAGAAACAGAACACATGAATCCTTAGTTTGTCTAGAAAAGGGTGTGTAAGAATGCAGTGAAAACACACAGATCTTGCAGTGCTGAACCCGTAGAGAAGAAAAGGGTTCTGATGGGACAGACATTAAATAATTCATGAAGGGAGAAAGGAGAGGAAAGAGTGATGTACAAGATTGTAGCTTATGCTTTATGAATAGACTTGAGAAAAACCTGAATGAGAAGCAAAGCAGGCAGCAAAATAAGGAAGAACTAGTCTCAATTTTCTAAGTAAAGAGCAAATGTTTCAAAGGAATTGGAAATATGTGTTCTAAAAACATGGCTTGATCACCTTGTTGCCCTGTTAGGTGGAGCTATAGCACTGTAGCTAGTCCAAACTGATTAATAACCAGAATTGGGAGTTGTCTGAGCTCTGTGTAAAAAAGCAAGCGTTTCCAAAGAATTATACCTATATGTATTTCAATCTATCTACATATCAAGCTCTCTTTGCATGTTGGGCACCAATTTGCAGTTTACTACATTCATGCATGAGTGCCCAATTAATGCATGCACAAGCACCCAATTAGTTCACACATGAGCACCCAATTATCTTATGCATGAATGCCTCATCAGTTCATGCATGTGTGCCCCATCAGTTTATGCATTGTCACTCAATTAATTCACACATAAACCCCCTATTAATTTACATGAGTGCCTCATCAGTCCATGCATGGATATACACCTGCCTCAGGGCAGGGACACCTGTGGCCGGTGGGTGACCTACAGTGAAGCAGCAACAGCCTGGAGCAGTGAAGTAAGAGCAGTAAGGAGCATAGAGGAGTGGCAGGTAGAAGCCATTACACACACACAACTCCAACCTCCCACATCACCCGTTGCCATACCAAGGGAACTGGCATGATGGAGCACAGCCCACAGCAAAAACAAGGGAAGCAGAGACTAGGAACGGAGGAGATGACATGTTTGTATTAACCTGAGACTGGGAAAGGAAAAGCCTTTTCTTACGTGCTTCTTTAATCATGTTTTCTTTTTTCCTCAATACCCAGAATCCGTGATCAGAAGTTTGCGTTAATTGGTAATAAATTAAGTAAAAATTTCCCAAGTTGAGACTGTATTGCCTGGGACAGCATATACATAGTCAGGATTGAGGTAGGGACTCAGGCATTGAACCACAAGAGGAAAAGCACCCTAAGGAATCAATTTATGTTATCAAGTAATCTGCCTTGGAGATTAAAGAACACAGAGCAATAAAATGTTGTAATGAAAAAAGCTTTTTACTCAGAAATGGGGGTCAGGGAAAAACACACATTAATGTCAGCACATAAATGCACTATATGGACAAAATCAGATGCCGCTAAAAAGATTAATGGTAAATTCTGCACTAGAGGAATTTTCTTCCATCAAGCATGACTTTAACTGTAAGCAAGAGGGAGACAAATACAAAGAGCAAGCTTCAGAAACTGCAAAAACAGGGAGATAAAGAGTCAAGACCTTGTCCTGACCTGGTTCTCTTGATACTTGGACCCAGTCCCCTCCTGAGATCCGAGAGGGGCAGGTGCATCCCCTGCTCTCCCCACATCCAGCCACCAACTACAAAATCCACCATACAGCTTTCCAGCAAAGGAGAGTTTCTTCCATCCCCAAAAAATCCCTCACCCTGCCAAGATGAAGCTTCACCTACTCAGTGTCACTTAAGGGGTATCAATTAACCAAAAATGTGAAGGAACAAAGGAAAGAGGGAGAAAAGACAGATACCTGGCACCTCAATACCAATTTGTCTTGCAGCCAATATACCAACCGAAATTGAGAAAATCAAAGAGAAAATTGAGTGGGCATCTCACTGCAAGATCAAACCTCTAAATAAATGAGACTGCCATATAATAAATCAATATTATTTATGTTTTCCTTAAGAAATAGAATATATACTCAACTAGGCACATATGAATTTAAAAGTACAATTTATCATAGAATCATAGAATGGTTTAGATTGGAAGAGACCTTAAAGATCATCTGGTTCCAACCCCCTTGCCATGGGCAAGGACACCTCCCACTAGACCACATTGCTCAAAGCCTCATCCAACCTGGTATTGAACACTTCCAGGAATGGGGCCTCCACAGCTTCCCTGGGCAACCTGTTCCAGTGCCTCACTACCCTCACAGTAAAGAATTTCTTCCTGAGATCTAATCTAAATCTACCCTCTTCTAATTTGAAACCATTACTCCTCATCCTGTCACTAGATGCCCTTGTAAAAAGTCCCTCTCCAGCTCTCTTGTAGGCCCCTTTCAGATACTGGAAGGCTGCTATAAGGTCTCTCTGGAGCCTTCTCTTCTCCAGGCTGAACAACCCCAACTCTCTCAGCCTGTCCTCATAGCAGAGGTGCTCTAATCCTCTGATCTTCATGGCCCTCCTCTGGACCCGCTCCAACAGGTCCATGTCCTTGTGCTGGTGGCTCCAGAACTCGACACAATACTTCAGGTGGGGTGTCACGACAGTGGAGTAGAGGAGCAGAATCACATCCCTTGACCTGCTGGCCACGCTGCTTTTGGTGCACCTCAGGATGCGGTTGGCCTTCTGGGCTGCGAGCACACATTGCCATCTGATGTCGAGCCTCTCATCTAACAACACCCCCAAGTCCCTCTCCTCAGGGCTGCTCTCAACCCATTCTCCGCCCAGCCTATATTTGTGCATGGGATTGCCTCAACCCACATGCAAGACCTTGCACTTGGCCTTGTTGAACTTCATGAGGTTGGCACGGGCTCACCTCTCAAGCCTGTCCAGGTCCCTCTGGATGGCATCCCTTCCCTCCAACATGTCAACCTCTCCACACAGCTTGGTGTCGTCAGCAAACTTGCTGAGGGTGCATTCAATCCCAACATCCATGTTGCCCACAAAGATGTTAAATAGTACTGGTCCCAGTACCAGCCCCTGAGGAGCACCACTTGTCACTGCTCGCCACTTGGACATCAAGCTGTTAACAGCAATTCTTTGAGTGTGGCCATCCAGCCAATTCCTTATCCACTGAGTGGTCCATTGGTCAACTCCATGTCTCTCCAATTTAGAGACCAGGATATCGTGTGGGACAGTGTCAAATGCCTTGCACAAGTCCAGGTAGATGATCTGTTGCTCTCCTCTTATCCACCTATGCTGTAATCTCATTGTAGAAGTCCACCAAATTTGTCAGGCACGATTTATACTTCTGAACTTTTCCCCTCAATTTACAAGGACTATTTCTGCCAGTTCTGTTCTGAGCACAGAAATTGTTACCAGATAAGGAATCCGAAAACTGTAATTCTGGAACTTTACCTGAAGACTCAGTATCAGCAGAAATTCTAACAATCTGAGGTTTAATCTCTATGTCTCCATCCCTCATGTGGCCTGTGTGGATCACCTGTTGCTTTAATATTATCAGTAATAGCCTAAATAATGTCATGTGCAAATATTGAAAATGCTTCAGCAATGGCATCCCAGTAAATCCCATCAATAATTCTGTATTCAGTAAAGGGTGGGAAATACAGAGAAACAAATTCTTTAGACCACTATTTAACACCAAAACCAACTCCACACTGAACAGCAAACAATTGTCATCCATTGGACTAATGGCTGTGTCATGGTAACAGTCCCGTGTAATGTCATGTGATGCGTAACTCAGCAAATTAGGTTGCTTTTAGACAGCAACACTGAGCAGTTTCCCTGACCCCACCATGGTTGACAGTGGTACCATTTGTTTGACAGTTACTTCCTAAAACAATCTGTCTCCTGCACCCCCAGAATTCCTATCTCCTAAAACGTATCAGTTTGATCAAAAGGTGATCTTGATCCTGGCATTTCTCCACTTTCATATTAACTTACAACCTTTACATTCTTTTAATATACTCTCCCTCTAAATAAAATAGGTACATATTGCCTTTTGAGATGTTCAGAGGTGTTTTAAGCCTATTTATTCGTGCTCTGGCAGAAGAATCACATACCTTTCACACCTCTTCAACACTGAGAGCATTGCCCAGCTTGGATGGGAACAGGTTAAATGATAAAACCTCATAATATCTTCAAATCTCAAAATAGCAGTATATTTTTCCAAATATTGTTTGCTTTCCTTTGTCCTTATTGTAACTGCTATTGATTTTGGACTGTTGCTATTGTGGGATTTGTCTGGTTTGTTTGTTTTAATACATTATGATAGTAAATAAATACGTCGTAGCACATAAACTAGAATCCTCTACAGCTTCTCTAACTTTTACATACACAACGCTGTGTTGTGATTAATCGTATTAAGTACATTTCCTAAACAGTAACTGGAAACACAAAAGTTGATGACAAGAGGGTGTCTAAGCGCCTCATGAATGCTACACAAGGATATAAGCACATGGAGATGCTGGTTAACTTGCATATGAAAAAATAAAAGTGAATTTAGTTAAAAAATCACTTAGATCCATCTTACACAGTAACCACAATTGGTCCTCTCTCTGAGACCATTCACAGCACGCAGAATTCAAAGGACACATTCTTTTGTATTTCTGAGATTAAGCATACTGTTGAAGATCATGGCCCCCAGTGGGCTAAGCCTCCACCAGCTCTATCACCACCTCTCATTGCAAGACCATAGGCTAGTTTCAGAAAAAACAAGGGAAAGACGAAAATCCACATAAAGTGCAATGCTAATTAATCATGTAATTAATTTCTCCTCATTCACAAGTATGCCATATCAGAAAGTCCAGCTCTACTCTGAGTTAAAGAAAAGCTCAGGCAGAGTGTAGGTAAAGCAGAAAGATTTATACACAACTTTTTTCATTAACTTATTTAAGATCTGAGTGTGGCTCTGATAAAGCAGAAAATGGCTTTATGGTCAAGCATTTATGCCCTGAATAGCATTCAGATCACTAGACTTCACAAGGACCATCCCCAATAATGCCATCAGGAGAAACCCTGTAACTTACAAACTCATTCTTGGTACTAGATCTTTGTTAAGCAACTCCCATCCAGTCCATGTCATACCGACAAAAGATAGTACCACTTAAAAACAAAAGGTAAGATGTCTACATTGTATTTGCAATGATAATTACTTGAAAACAATACAACAGAAAACCAAACAAAAATCTTCCATTAGTTGGGGCCTTACTATCTCTGGCCTCAATCTCGTTTGCCGATACCACCAAACTTTTTGTAAACCTCTTCTATCATTATTAGCTATAATTTAAATAATAACTGGGCAGAAGAAAAAAATCGGCTCAACCATGGCTCTCTAATCTAGTCTTTAAATTCACCTGTAAGATGCTGAACATCTTCTTTCCAGCATCTATGATTATTAATGTAGTCAAGTATTTTACACTAGGTGGTATCATCACCAGGAGAGACTGAGGGCTACAGCTGGAGATGAAGCCATATTTTGATAAGGTCAGAAAAATCCACCCAAGCTTCTCCAAAAACAGAGGTCCCAAATGAGACAGATGTCCCATGCCCAACAGGCTGTTAGTTAAACATAGGATATATTCTCCCATCACCATTTATTTTTGGAGTATTCTGGCTGTTTGACTTATTTCAACATGGTTATTATTTTCAGTTAACTCCACTCAAACCACTGAAGAGTTCAGATTGACAAAATTATTGAATTACTGTTTAGACAAACAATGCAGGAACCTGCTGAATCATTTTATCTAGCCCTCTGCTGTTGCAGACAAGCACATCATTCAGCCTCTCTCATTGATGTATCAAGGGCCGTTTTAGGATTACTCAGGCTAACTCTGGTTTAGCTAGCTTGGCAACTCTGATATTAGCAAAAAAAAAGCTATGACAACATGGTGTCGGCATGATTTAAACATCCACAAACCCAGGGTCCCAGAGATATTCACCTCAGATTGGGTCCCACACTGCATTGCTAGCAGTAACCAAACCAGATGCACCCAAGCTAGGCCAGGTTTGCTAAACAATATCACATCATTCCCCCCAGATGCAGTGCAGAAAATGCATTCTTCCAGCCACTCATCAATTAAATTAAATACTACTCTATAACAAATAGATATTAGTATGCTTGTGTTTCTGCAAGGTACCTATTCAGAACAGGCATTGCCTTTTCAGTCTGTGTGTGTGGATCGTTCCTGGTACGCCTCGCCCTCTGTCCCTAGTTAGGTGACATAGGCACTATCTCTCTTCAAACAATAGGAATTGCAATAGTCTCACTTAGCTAGATATTTTCCTATGTTTAGCTACGTGCAATTGCATCCTGTTGCATTATGCCTCATTGTGATCATCCATCCCAATTTGATATCTCTGTTGTGTGGTTACTCCTGCAGAGAAAATTTTGGATTTTATCCAACTGATGGAAAAATTTGCCCATTTAGATTACCTGAAGCTGATAACCTTTCTACTGGAAAGTTCCCATCTGGCTAGAAATATTGCTACAGCATTTTTCAGGGATGCAATTCCTTTGCAAATGACCCACCATTATACTCCAGAAACAAAAATGCAAAACTCCTTCAAATCCTTCTGAACAAAAAATGAGCTCTTATTCCAAATTACGCATATAAATAGAATAGTGATTAAATTTGTCTTTTGGAAGCTGCCAAAAAAGGACAGTGTCAATGCACCTTTTTTCCCTTGGAAATGAAAATAGCTTATTTAATGGTATAGCAGAGAGATCTGTGAAATCACTATACAAATAGTGTAGAATTTGATGGCAAAGTTTTCTGCCTAGTGACTCAATAGATTGATATTATGCATTCCGCAGGATTTGGAACATTATGACAAAATATCATACTATTATTTTTGTTTAATGATTCCCTAATCATCTCTCATATTCTTTTGAAGCATTGTATTTTATGCACATAACATGTAATGCAAATGGATACATATTTGTTAATATACCTATATATATTACATTATGTATTATTGTATTATATCATACCATATACTGTACTACCTTTGAGTAAGAATTATTTCCTAAGCTAGGATCTAATTCTGTGCTGCAACATGAATGCTTGCCTGTGCTTTGGAATTGAAGATTAATCTTGGGTTTAAAACAAAAAAAAAGTGTTTTATGACAGCCCCTCTTCAAATGAAAATTCACGTTCACTCACAATATTGCTGACATGGTAATACATGGTTGATGATGAAAAATAACTTTGTGCACAGTAAGCAGCCCTCAGAACACAATGAAGTTCTGAGGCAATTATAAGAGGACTTAGTAAGATTGGTTATGAAATGCAACTATGGAACTAGCAAATAAAAGAACAAACAGTAATGGAGAATAAATATTACTAGAACATAGGTAATCTCACTAAGTTTTTTACCCCCAGTGATCAGTACTGTGTTTTATGTAATATTTTTATAATTAATTGCACTTTTTGTTATTGCACATTTTCCATTTTATATAAATGGACCATTGGTCCAGTTTGCCAATCTAGTCCATAGAAAACAAATGTATCGCTCATTAGCACAATCAGGTGTCTCTTCTTTAAAATTAACACATCTATGCTGTTTCACACATGTTATCTGGCTTCAGAATCAGAGAGATTAGGGAGATTTCAAAATAAACCACATCTTAGGCAGAAAAAGTTGTTTTAGAATCCTACCAGAGCAATCAAAGATGACTTGGTTGGCAGGATGTGGGCCTGCATCTACGGGTAAAAAGGGATGGACTTCCAAATGTCCCAGAGCTTCATCACGCCGGAGGAGTCACAGGAAGCAATCGTATCAGCCTGTCAATGTTAGAAACAAAAAAAATGCATCACTTTTGTACTTCTACAAAGAAGAAAGCATATAACACATGGCTGGATACCCACTGATGCCAGACATAGTAACTGTACATATTTAAATAAATGTAAGTTATTACATGTGAGGTTATCACAGTATCTTAACAACTATGTTGACTTGAATAGGTACAATACAATATGACTTTTAAAGAGAACAGTTCAGGAGAAACTGTGAGTAGAAAAGAGAAAAGAAGTTATTTTGAATTCTGATACCAGTGTCCCCTAAGAACATGGTTTGTGATTATACCTTTTCTTCTCACAGAGACACAGAAATGGCCCTTTAGCCTTGATTTTTAATTTGTCTACTCATGTTTTCTATGTGAAGCATAAGATTAGAGCAGAACAGACACTCCTTCATTGCTATACATTCATTAATAGCCATGCTACAGACAATCTCACTCACTTCGGTGAGTCAGAACCATGCAGGGACTATCTATGCAAGGAAAGACAGCAGGACCGCGTCCTGCATGCCTCTCTTCAATATTAATTAAAAAAAAAAAGAAAAAATCCCCAAACCTAAAAAAGTAGAAGTATTTTGAATATGTAGCAGATGAACAAATGCAAAAATCAAAGGCAGTGCAAAGGATGCCCAAACATAACTCTGTTTAGCTAATTACTGCCACCATAAGAGAAAGAAACCCCTAGCTACCAATGTAGAAACATTTACTTTTCATTTTAACCTCCTAAACAAAGACTCAAAATCCTAAAACCAGCTCAGCTGGTGTGCACTCAGCATTATCAAAGTCAATACCTTTTCCAATTTATGCAAGAGTGCAAGATTAGATTAAAGGATATTGTTTTGAAGGAGAATCACAGTGGTATGGAACTAAGATGCCGCATCCATGACTTTTTTTATATTCAGTTAATTTTTACGTTTTTCACGTAAATAATATCTGCAAGAAAATGTGTGGAGTTATCTAGCAAATTAAGATCTGAAAATATCCATTGCCTTCTCAAGTAGAAAGTAATGGCCTGCGAAACACTATCATGGTATAAGTATAATGAAATCTTTAGGTTCATTTGGAGGAGATCTAAAATGTCAAAACTCCATTCTGGCTTGTTACAGGGACTAATACAGAGTAACATGGAGAAACAAAGTAATCATTACTTGGAGAATTCAGCCCGCAATGTGTAAGCTCTGAGCACTCACTCTTTTGCAAAAAAGCTCAGTAACCGTAATGACAATTCACCTCAACGTAGTGGTGCTGAGCATTACGGAAAAGCTATTCATTTAACTATCTTGCCAGTTGTACTCACCTAATTCTCTTTCATTTCATCTGGCTCCTTTCATGAAGTTCAGCCTATACAAGTGACAAAGTCAAGCAGGCTGTTTGGGAAAAAAAACCAACAAAATGCCAAATACAACAGCTACGCTCCAAATTGTTGCATGGCTTGAACTGGATCTCGATAAAGCAAATTTTTAGTGGAAAAAAACCCGCACCATCATGGATATAAGACTGAAAGAGTCATCAATCCAGTTCCTTACTCTTACAAGCAATACTTTCATACGATTGCCATGATAAAAGTACTGAATTCCAGATTAGCAGCAGTTCCCTCATCCACTCCCCACTGCTGATCTAGAACCTGCCTGTCCTTGCATTTATAAATCTTTCAGTCCATAAGTATAATATGAGAGTTTAAAAGTTCACATGCAACCTACATCCTTTAGATTAAATACAAGGGGTTTTTTTGCAGAAATACTCCTCCCTTCTTCCCTGTCACTGATGCATTTCACTTACAGTATCATTCATATCCCCCCTCGGACACTATTTTCTGGGCTAAACAGCTGAAGCTCTTCCTTCTTTCCTCCCCACACTTTTCCGATAGCACGGAGTCTGGATTAACTACGAGTGTACCCATCACTGATTTTTATAAAGTAACTCTTGCAAAACTGACCACCAATTTTGGAAGCCCATTCTGAGATCCTTGTAACCTGACTTTCAGAGAGGTTAAAGATATGTATCTTGGCTGAGCAGAGGTTTCGGTGAAGCTGGCACACAGCAGCAACTATGAAGTGGGAGGGTAGAACATGCATGATCAAGTGGCACATCTCCTTTCCTTAGGTCGTTATCTATCATGCCACTAAAGGGAAGAGGAACTGAGTACGTGCATGTAGAAAAATCCCTCCATTCCTCAGTGTAAGTACTCAGCTTCTCGACCAGTACTCCACACCTCACCATCCCCTCGGTTTTCACTTTCTTCTGCAAAGATTATGTCCATCACTATCAACAGTCCACTTAGGAAACCACCAGTATCCCTTACACACGTTATTTCATAACCTCTAATATGACTTTGACATATTCTTGCATTTTACTCCTGATTTGTTTTTCTATCCATAGAGGCATTTTAGAAAATAATACCTTTGGGGGGGGTTGGGGGGTTGGTTTTGGTTTGTTTTGTTGTAGAATATGCCTGTCTTCAAACTTGTTCTGTATGTATGCAATACACTTCAATTCAATAAACGGTCCTTAATTACAGCTTTGGTAACTCAGCAATTTTGAACTAGATCAATGGACAGCTCATGTGGGTAAGACTGCACATAACCCACTCAGTGTAGTTACAGAAGACACTCCAGAGGGTGCTCTGTGACTCCTCCTTATGTCATCAACAGTTGTGTCCATGGATTTTCAATATGACATTTCTCTCTTAAGTAACAGCATGGTCTAGCTAATTGATCATAACAGCACCAAGAATGCCTCACTGAAATAGATATTTGCAAACATTGATCAGGGGCAGTCCCTGCTGCAAAGTGACTGCAACTCTAGAGCTGACTTTGACCTTCCCACTGGCCCTGATTAAGGGATTGTTACTAGTTGCATAATTATGAGGAAAACAATCTGATCTACTTTTATTACAGGTCCTTCCTTCTATGAATTAATTTTCCTTCAGTAGCTGGCACACCGCAAGAGAAGATCCATACCCCATCCTCTTTCAATCTTGCCATCCTATTCTCTGCCATGTTTTTCTCCCGTTTCTACTACAGATCCCTAAGAAACATAAGGGTAAAAAAGCCTTCCCTCCCACAGGAATTTACACAATCAAATCATTAGTAGGTACCAGATACACTGAACCACCCTAACTTGTTATTTAAGCTCTCTTTCACAACGTGATTTGTGGCCACATGAAAAAGGATGAGCCCCCCTGATCCATGCAGATGCTATTTGAACAGAAGCAGCGGTGGAGAAACCTGGTCTGGGACCACCACTGCACTGTGCTAGGTGCTGTGTAAACAAGCTAGAGAAGGTGACCCTGCTCCAGAGGGTTTGCAATCTATCTTAGCAGCAAGACCAACCAGTTCTCGCTGTCAAAACTCTGCACACTTTCTAACAATTTCCTTCCAGATACCTGGTAAAACATACAGTGCATAAAATGCAACACCCAGTAGCATATGTGGCCTGATCTCAATGAAAAGGCAGTAGACCTTATCTGCAAACAGATGTAAGAATACACAGGGTTCTGATGGTAACACATCAGCACATACAAACAGATATTTTACCAGCCTCAGTGTACTCTGTCCACAGACTTATTATTAAATGCATTAATTATTACTGATACCTAGGCAGCTGCTACACTAAAAACATAGCAAAAGGATTTTGTTAATGAGCAGGTTATTACATTTCACCACTTCTTCGCTTGATGTCATCTCTATTACACACCTTTTCTAAATCAAGTGAGCTGGAGATGTGGGGATAACAACTTTTCAATAAAGAAATAAACCAGGAATGTAATCAAGCTTAAGGATAATTAGAAGCTACACACCATTCAAAGAAAAAGAAAGGGATAAGTCATATGTTAAATGAACTCATTTGCATCTGTCCATGGGCCATTTTCAAAAGCTTTAAAGCAGAATCACTTTGAATTCTCGTATGAGCTTTTGGCTTTTTCATTTCTCTTACAGTTACTATTTTAGTTATTCATGGAGGAGCCCTCTGCCTTGCTCTTCATTTTCTTTTTTTTGTTTCTTGCCATACTAAAGTATTTTTTATGTTGTCATTTTGATGACATATTTTACTGAACAGCAAGCTGGACCATCAGGGCTTGACTGATTTTCCTACACGTAAAAGGAAGGGACAATGAGATTCAAGGAGAAAATGTGCAAAAGCAGATTCCCATTGTACCGATTTTCATTTACACTACATTTTATGCTACAGCAGCCACAGCTCAGTTCTATAACTTCCTCTAATCGAAGAGCATGTAGAACGATTCATAAAATTGGTAAGACTTGCTTCCTATTCTATATAATCAAGTTGGCACTTTTCTGTGTATACGCTGAAGTAATTAAAGAATTTATACAAGGATTCAATTAGTCTGGATTCAAAGACTGATTCTGTTTCAGGCTCTACTTAAAGGATTTGCAGGTCCTTTAATTGCCTTTACAGTTCCACCCTCTACTCTTTACATTCCCTGATGACTTAATGAACATCTTTGTATTACGGAAGATCTCCCATTAAAATGGGTACAGTCAGCCCCATATACATCATAATCCCAATCTCAACTGGCACTTGCAAAACATTGTAGTACAAATAATTATAACATCAGGAATTAACAGATTTATATGATTTCCAGGAAGTTTAAAAAATCTGTTTTTTTCTTTCCTTTTTTTAAAATAGACAATGTTTTCTTCTAAATATTAATAATGATTAACAATGGGACTAATCACCACGTATACTTTAGGCAAATACTTCCTGAAAGCTGCTGTTTCACACAGCAGTAAGGATAACAATTTGAATAACTATGTCTCTTGCTTATGAGCACACTTCCGGATTTATTGCTGAAAGATCAAGAATATATGAACTGCAACAAGTGGCTTTATCTAATTTAGACTGCAATAAACTCCTCCCAGGAGTATCCTCTTCAAAGTTTAATTCTGAAGGCAGGTCAGTAGTTGTTTCATGATCTTTGCAAATATTTTTAAAAAGCCAAAATAGTGAGTGAACAGGCAACTAATTTTCACTATGACAAGTTCATGTCAAATCAGTCAAGTTTACTGATTTGCAAGTCCTTTGTTTTCAAAACAGATGTAGCTGTATGAAGTGTATTTTATGGGACTCTTAGGGTGACTAGATGTCGTGGTTTAACCCCAGCCAGCAACTAGGACCACGCAGCCACTTGATCACTCCTCCAAGCTGGGATGGGGAAGAGAATCTGAAGAGTAAAAGTGAGAAAAAACTCGTGGGTTAAGATAATGACAGTTTAGTAGGCGGAGCAAAAGCCACACACGCAAGCAGAGCAAAACAAGAAATTCATTCACTGCTTCTCTTCGGCAGCCAGGTGTTCAGCCATCTCCAGGAAACCAGGGCTCCATCACGCATAACAGTTCCTTGGGGAGACAAATGCCATAACTCTGAACATCCCTCCCTTCCTTCTTCTTCCCCCAGCTTTATATACTGAGCCTGACATCATATGGCATGGAATATCCCTTTGGTCAGTTGGGGTCAGCTGTCCCAGCTGTGTCCCCTCCCAACTTCTTGTGCACCCCCAGCCTACTCACTGGCAGGGTGGTGGTGAGGAGCAGAAAAGGCCTTGACTGGTTAGGAACAACCAGAAACACCAGTGCGCTATCAACACTATTTCCCATCCCAAATCTGAAACACAGCACCATACTAACCACCAGTAAGAAAGTCAACTATATCCCGGCCTAAACCAGGACACTAGACTAAGATTTTCATCAACCTTAGTGGAAATAGATTCAAGCTCTAGACCTCTTGCTAACTAGAAAGAAGCTTGATAATTATTTTCCCTTTCCATTACTGTTGGGAATCTGGTTGACTTCTGGCATAACAAAAGGCTGATGAGCTTGTAGACCAGTCTTACCAGTCTGGTTACCAGTCTCTGAACTAAGTAGAAACAGTTTGTTCTGTGTACATAAAGTGTGGTAGAAACTCCTTGCCATTAAGTGCCAGTAGACAAAGTGGCTGCACGAGGAAGAGCTTCAGCTACCACAAGCTGAGAAAGAGTCTAATAATCTGCATTTCTAAGATGCTCCCTGTGGGACACATCCTAAGTCACTTAACTCTACCACCACTTTATATGCGTTAAAGTGAGTATTTTTAAGAGAAGGAATCATTACCTCCCACATTTACAGCATGAAGCACATCAGAAACCTGATGAGAGTTACTATCTCAGGCTTTGGTGTAATGCAAAACCTAACTACACTCAGAAAAAATAGTGGGGCACGCACAGCAGACAGAGTCCCATCCCTGTGCCACCCCACCCTGAAGGAGGCAATTGGGCTTTCTACGCAGCAGTGAGCAAGGACAGAGGGATCTCAAGAGAATCCAAGAAAGGGCAGGTGAATCTGCTGTAGTTGTTACAGGGAAAAAGACTTTAATGTCCAATTAAGCCAAATAATTTATGTAAAATATTATAAAGATGGAGGAAAAAATGCAGATGTAGTCCATTATTAGATTGATGACTAATCAATCACCACCCATTTTTTAAATATCAGGCTTAAATCATCCCAGTTTCAAATGAAAACTGCATCTTCTTAGAAAGACGTGGAATTACTTAGCCCAGCAAAAATACAGAGCTACACTGATTACAACTTTGAAAGCGTAGTGGTCTATTTTTAATAATTATTTTCATCAAGAATGGGGGAAAAGGGGTGATTAAGGGTTATTTACAGGCAGCGCCAGTGTTTTCCCATCTGCTTTTTTACTAGCTTTTTCCTTTTATATTTTCAACTTCTGCATTGCGATCAAAGTGACAAAAGACGATTTATGTTTCAAAGCAACTGAACACCCAGACCTCAGGCAACTGGGGTCTGGTCCTCACTCCCTGTGACATTTTTTACAGCTTTGAATAGACACAAACTGGTGAGAGACCAGCTCTTCTGGAGGTGAGGTGAATCCAAGATATTGATGCAGAAAGAGTCATCTTAAAGAGCTTCACTATTGGTTCCTACAGAAGAACCCTCCAACTTTATTAGCAGTTGTCAATGAACAACTCCTAATTTTGTACCATGTAGAACTGGTACAACTTGCTGTAAGAATTTGTCTATTTTTGCTATACATATTGTGACTACTGATCTATTGTAATCCCTTGATATTATCGTTCAATGTGCAGGTTTTGAGAGTGCACTGACTGTGCATGCTCCCTCCTAATCCAGCTCTATATGCACTGTGAGCATTTGAACAAACAGGTAATACAATATCTATTATTAAAAAACCATTATAGACAAAAAACTATAAGAATCTGTACCAAGGTCTCTCTTAATCACACTTACATGGCAGTATCAGCACCTACCTCAGTAGCTCAAAGGATACACCTCAGGATAACTGATCTTTCATGCCTGTGGGAAGCAGGGTTGATTCCTGTCCCAGCTCAAATTCTTTTGCTGGGTCTTTCTCCTTCAGGTGCCTCAGCAGCTGGGGTCCATAATGAATGTAGTAAGTCAAAACACACTTTACAAACATAACGGGGAAATTCTGTGTCAATGCTTTCCTCTTTCATGATGCTGCAGTCCAGAACACAGACATAGTGATCACTTACTGTGACGAAGGTGAAAGAATGTTAACTCATCAGAAATGCTGTAAAAATGTAGGGTTCTTCAAGTTAGATACTCTAGATTATGGTCCAAGATTAAATACTTTGCAGTTATCGCTGGTACATGCTGGGACCTGACCAGCTTCAGCTATAACAAGAGGACTGTCTGCAGGTACTCAGAAGCATGCGGTTGGAGATGGCAAGTCCTTGTGGGAAGTGCAAAGGGGAGAGATGCATGTGGAGAAGCACTGCCTGAGGGGTGAATGCTGTTAATGCAAACAACCAAACAGAGCAAATGTAACAACCAGACAGCCCGCAGGAGAGGTTTTGAGCAGGAGGGAAATTTATTACAGAAGGGTAGAGGCACACAGATGCCTCTTTAATGTGACCAGTGACCAAAAGTATATTGCTATTAGAAAGCGGAGTAGAAACAAATAAGTCAAGATGTGGAATAAAGATGTGGATGAGATGCCTGTGGTGATAAATGAACAGGTATGTGGGCCATCACATACTGAGAAACTTAAAAATATCAAGAGTGAATTTTTTTACTTCTTATCCTCATTTTCTCAGTGATTTTGATCAAGATGAAGAATATTCTAAAAAAATATTCTTTCTAGATTATTAATATATTTCTTTCAGAGTATATGGAGACTCCTAAAGAACACCCCTTGTGTGCTCCAAAGGAGGAGCTCCATTAAAAATAATCAATGGAAATGGTAGAACTTTGTTGCAGCAGAATTTCCAGTTCTATCAACTTTCAAAAATAGTGATGGATCATGGGTCTCTTGTTTGTTTACATGCACTTTGCAGGGTTTCCTCTTGCTGTGTGAAACAGAGGGAATCTCTCTTCCCTTTGCCACATCAAGTAGCATGAAATGCCTTGTGGTGTTTGAGGAGAACAACACATGCTAGGCTTGCAGAAGCCCTTTGCATAAATTTACATATGAAACCCAAGATCACTGCACTCCCTGCAGAGTTACTGCTAGCCATAGTTGACATTGCACTTGAAACGGTACTGCAAAGAGAGCAGTATCTTTTGCAGAGAGGTTCAAAATAATCAATTTTGTTTTTCCTTTCTAACCATCAAAGAAGTGCCTTTGAATTCTGGGAGCTGTGCAGTGAGAGGAGGAGATGAATGATAATTGCCATTACTGGCTTTTCTCAGTATTTTGAGGGATACTATGACTAAAGTGAAGTTAGATGCCATCATTACCTGATTAGACACTCCTGAGAGCAAGAAGCATAAAAAATTCCTAAGGTACGCCATGTTCATGTACAGGGATTTTATTGTCATTCAGTTCCTTAAAGTCTAAATAAGTACATTTTTTAAATCTGGGTTAGTATCCATTGCAATAATGTTAAAATACAGATGTAATACATACTTTCATAAATTCAGAAATTAGTATTAGTGGCAATAGATCTATTGCTGAAATGTGAAATTGTCCATTTTAAAAACACAGGACATCTAAGTCACTGGAAGAAAATAGGTGTCAGTAGACTACATGTGCTTTTTTGAAACAGGAACTATCAAAGGAACATGTATAATGAAAAGTTCAACTCAATATTTGGCTCTTTATCTTGTCTTTGGGCATTTTTTAAGGGAAACTAAATGCATAAAGAAGAAATATCAACAATATATAAAATGTATTCAAGAAGCTTGCCCAGTTCTGAACTCTGGGAAGTGTATGAATGTTTCTCCCAGTTTCAAAGTATTTCAGGAAAAAGAATGATCAGTTCAACAAGTCTCATCCCATTACTTCCAGAACTACCTCACAAAAAACCAGCTAAATATCAAAATAGAATAATCTGCATTCCTATCCCTGATGGACTTCAGCTGTGCATTCTCAATTATTTTCAGATTAAACCATTCTGATATTCAAGTACCTGCTAACAGTGATATTTATTCAACTACAGATTAATTGCATTTTCATAACAGAGAGGCCTTTCCAAATTTGGCCCTACTTTCACTCTTGCATAAATTCATTTTAAAATCAACTTGGTACTGTATAAAGCCAGGTACTACACAAGCATGTATACAGCACTCTTTCAAGCACCCTGCTTCCATTTAGCCATGATTTGATAAGTGGTAAACAGTTTTAGTCCTCTTACCAAACACAAATTATTGGTCTAAACTAAACCCACTTCTCTACGCCAAATTTAGTTCAAGCCCTGAAGAGTTAACTTTGCACAAACATGTTTGTTGTTGGAAGAGCTGTTACCTCTCTGCTTGTAACCCATGCAAAACCATACTGATGGCATCTATTTTAACAGGTAACCTGGCTAATGTAACATAAGCCCCTGTCCACACCTGGCCACAGCAAACTGGGAGTGCTGGGTGAGCTGGAGGTGAGCAGGCTCAGCGTGAGCAGCCACATCTGGAGCCCCAGCCTCACGACTCAGCCCTGAGCGTCTCCTATCATTCCCATTCAAGTCAGTGATAACAACAGCACTGTGGATAAAAGTCTCACAATTTATCAAGAAAATGACTGTCACATGAGAGAGTTACAGAATAGAGGGTAGGGATGGTATGCTACTTTCTCATGTATTTTAAAACATTATTTCCTGTGAAATATCACAGAGAGGCAAGTTTGACTGCATTGCAGGTGGGAAATTGAATTTAAAATAATCTAGATGGATCTTTATATTCTGATTTTGTTTGTTTCGGAAAACACCAAGTTTAAAAAACAGCTGTTAAAATAAAAAATTAATTATGCTGGGGCCTGGACCCACAGTGTACACCTGCCCAGAAAGTCTGGTGTGCTGGGCCAGGAGATGCAATTTAAACAAATTCGTGTTCCTTAGGATACACAAATTAATTCCTCTCCTCTAAGAAAGAAGGGCAAAGTTTTCCACACTGCTAGCAGTTTTGCATGCTAAGCAGTGCTTGCTTCATGTATTGTATCCACAGAGGGTCACATTCACTGCAGAGCACACAATTAAGCAAACAAAATCACATTAAAGGAGATAATCTATTTCTTTTGGTTATACTTAGGAACAAATGGACATAACTATGCTTATATTTGTAAATATAAAGTCTGAAAACATGTAAGAAAATACTGTGTGGTCAGTTAATTTTTTCTGCTGAGGATCTTTCCAAGGCCCAATCTGATCTAAAACATGCAGGTTTTTTAAAGTTATGCAAAAGCAAATTATGTCAAAGTTAGTTAAAAAGGATGCCACATTTTCTCTGCTTGGGCTTTACAGAGCTGTCAAAAATCCAAATGTCTATGCATTACCCCAAAGTTTTATCACAAAGAGTTGAGACAAAGCTTCATCATATGCAAATATTTAAATGAGAGCAAAATCTGATTAAAAGCTTCAATTAGAAATGTTAAATATTTAATTTACTACTGGTTCAAAACAAATGAATGAGACTGTATGATGGCAGACACCTGCCCTGCTTCCTATCCCACATTCCTCATCTACACCATCTCCAGGTAGTCTGCTTCTGGAGCACAGAAATCTCAGTGATCATGATTAGAGACTTTCAGGCATCTTGGCATATGCAGCTTGATCGCAAGGGAGAGCAGCTGTCCCTCAGTTATTTCATTTTTGCAGAGTTCAGGTACCAGTAGACACCACATTAACCTAAGGTATGTCTTGCACTCACAGTACCGAGACCACGTTGAACTACTGGGATCCGGCACAGAGTACACGCCACAGCGAGAGGACTGGAAGGACTGACCGGGTAGGAACGCAACGCCTCTTACAGAACATGAGGCCTTTAGGTAATACCTGCAGACAGGCAGATATCCATCTTGTAATGCCTGGTGACAGAGAAAGCTGAAAGTGATGTCTCTACAAACGTCATTATTAGGAAAAGGTATAGTCCTTTTTTTTTCCACGGCAAAGCAAGAAAAGAGAACGCAAGGCAGTGGCTTTTTCAGAAATGATCAACATTACAGTAAGATACTTTGCTTTCCATTTCTTGGTGGGTTTGAAATACTTTCCTAGAACCTACCAGCAGGAATAAGAACAAAAGAAGGTTTTGCATGTTTGTTTGGGTGCATGTTGCAAGATACTTTGTGATTTACTGAGAGTACCTGCGTGGTGACCACAAAGAGCATCAGAAGGGATTCCTGGGTTTAAGGAAAAAACAATAATCAACTCTGTGGTAAATGAAAGAAAGATATAAACCCTGAGGCTGGAGGAAAGAGGTCCTCTGGCAGAATAATACAAAGTGTCAAATGCTTAAAACAAAAGTAGGTGAATTTTCTGGACATGTCATTTTTTTCAGAGTTAGTAATCTTGACAAGACTGGGTTTAAAATCTCAAACAAATAAACTACACAGGGAAGAACAGAAAGGTTTGTTAATTCCAAGTTTCCAAAGGCAACTTGGGATTGATTAAAAAAACTTCAAGACTAAAAGAAAATATATATTTTTAAATCAGAATAAATAATAACTGGGAAATTGATCCAAAAATAATCCAGGAAGCCAAATTTCTTCCAAACTAAGACAGCAAAGGAACTGCATGTTGCCTGATTTAGAAGTGCAGACGTAAATTCCAGGGGCAGTTGCTGCATTTAAACACTGACACCGAAGATCTCTCGGTCACAATCATCTGCTATGCATGAAAGAAAAAAGGATTTTTCTCTGTCATTGACTTATCAAGGTGTATGACACCTATTACTAAGTTTTTCTTTGCAAACAGTCTCTGATAAGAAACTAGAAATGGTAATGGGAAACTGAATGACACTGACAAGGTGTGACATTTAAAAATCAGGCTTGGATCTTTTTCAGTCCCATTGACGCACCTTTGATAAAAGACTGTCTCTTTTCTCAGGGAGACAGAAATACAGCACCTTGGGAGAGCTACCCCCATACAAACCAATACAGCATTAATTTCCTTGGCCTTCTGAACATGGTCAGATAAGTCCATACATATTAGAGCTTCCTCACAGGAAGAGCTGGAGGAATTTTTTTACTTCTAGGGTATATGGTAGACATATTCTTACTTGTTTATCCAACCTTCTATATTAAGACTCTGATATCAGAGCTGGATAGCAAGACTTTAAACTCATCAAAATAAAGATGGATCTACTCAATTCTTCTAGAGTGGTTTCGGAACACCTTATCTGGTCTACACATAATGCGTAAAACAGGCACATAGTTGCTAACTGTAGGGGTCTGTGAACACCAATAGCATCAGAGATGGTGGGAAGGGATTAAACAGTATGCCTGGCCAAAGGAAGAGAGCATTCCAGGAAAATTACTTCCAAAAATAGGGAATAACATGAGTATTTCGGAGAATGGATGTGGAAGTGGATTCTAGCATGGTTTTCTGAGAATTTCACTATTACCAGAAAGAGCTCTTTGGCAATGAGTGAAATGAGAGTATTTTTATGCAGATTTTATTTTTTGCCATGACACAGACAGAATAAATTTATTTTTTTTACTTCTAACAACATTCGCTGGCCTGAAAATGGTTAACTAATGATACTAAAATCTGTATTTAAAATGTAATTCAGTTCTGTAATTATATTTCTTATGCACAGAGACAGAAATAAACTAGAGGAAGAACCTATTAGCCCTTTTGCATGTATAATTGAACACGTTTGATATTACTAGGTAACCTTTGTAAGTAACTGGCTTTGAGTTTATGCAAAGAGGTGAACACTCTGAATACATAAATAACAATAAGAGCAGATAGGTTTTTGATTTTGTATTCTGTTCTTTTCTTGTTTGTGTCTGTTAGATGCAGTCAGACATCCCTGGCTTTATTTGGCCATCCATAGAAACATCTGAAAGATCTGACTTTTGCATCATTTAGGTGCAGTAATGAATAAGAACTGACATCAAATATCAATATTATTGGCCCAGCTAAATGGTAGCTGACATCCAACTGGACTGCTGAGGAGGTAAACAAAATTGAAATTTTGTTTTTGTTTAAAAACTGTCTGACATTATTTGTCCTTCAGTAAATCAATGGAAGAATGACCTAAATGTTGTTTGCATTTTGGCTTGGGGAGGTAAAATTGGGCAGTTGCTATCAAGCGTATTTTTTATAGTCTTTTAGGTTTTCCTAATATAAACTGTAATTCCAAAAACTACTTTTTTGTTTTAAGGAAACTTGGTAACCTCTGTAATGATTTCTTAACATGCAAACATCATACAAAGACAGCATGGCAGATACAGACAAACACAGGTGGATGATAATCATACTCTTATTTGAACAAAAACACATATATACATACACATACGGGAGCAAATTTCATTCTACTTTAAATTCACAATGATTCACCAACCATCTATAGTCTTTATACTTCATTAGCATACAGTGTTTTGCCAAGCTGGGAAAACACTGTGCAAAGTACAAGCAAAACTTATTTCAAATGCTATTTAGGCCATACTTAGAGTTTGTATTACACTATAGAAAAGGTTTGCCAATGTTCAAGAAGAGATCACCACTCCTTGTATGAATTCTACTGTATGAAATGGCATTTTTTCCCCCTAGTTGTTGATGAAAAACAAGTACATGAATTATACAGATGCATAATATCTCTACATAACATCCACAAGAGAGATGGAGAGAGCCAGGGCTGACTTGGTTATCCCTGCCTTAAGCTCCAGATGTAGGCACTTTGGTAGCACAGGGGCTCCCTCCATCACCTTTTGCCTGCCATGAGCCTACATTTGTGCAGTCATATTACATCCAACAATTAAGTGGGGTCACCTCAAATCCCAGTAACATTCAAAAGCTGGGAAAGTTACTTTGCTTCTTAGGTGCAGTCTCACTTGGGTTTCCCTAGAGCGCATATCTTTGCTTTCCTAGGTAAGGTATGTTCAAATGTATCTTTTACTGCACTCACAGCCTTTGAAGAGAATTGGAGCACACACAGTAGCCTCTAAAAAACCATCCTTACAAGCACACACACATGTTTCTACTCAAAGGCTTAGCCCTCAGTGGAAAAGAAACATCTGAAACATTTTTCTCTGCAAAGTTAGTTGTGTTACGAGGACGTGGGAGTAAAAGGGATAGTAACATTAACTTTCAGGAGGAAAGATGCATTTTTCTACGTCTTCAATTCAAAAGCAGCTATATGGATTTTGCTCAAATTTTCTCAAATTTTCTACAGAGAACCAACTTGAAAACCCACAGAATTTACACACTGCTGAAAGCAGTATCTTTTAAGTCCTGATGTAACCACAACTACAGAATTTAGAGCAGAGTATCTATCAGGACAATATGACTACCCGCCAGATTCTCCAGAAAGTTCGTGTCCCAGCAAGACAGCCTCCAACAAATAGCCACATTTCAGGTGCCAAACTGGCAGTTATATTCCATAGAAAAATTGCTAATTATGGACTCTGAACACTATTAAGATTTCTGGCTTTAAACATCACCCACTTAACAAAAACTATTAACTGCAGTTTCAGAAGCATGTTATAGTAAATAACTCAGATTTAATCAGTTTCACAGAGTTTAATGAGGATTTACTCAATTTGTATAAATGTATTGGGTTTTTTTCCTTCTTCCTCGTACATACTCTTTGCCTAAAATATCCATTCATTTTTGGACACACTGCCTGAATGGCTTTCTGATCCAACTGGAAAATTTGTTCTTTTTTCTTGTATTTTCTCTACAGGAAACTGTGTAATTAGAATTTCATGTTCTTTCGAAATTCCTGTAGGCACCAAGCAGTTTGAGACACAACTATCACAAGCCCACTGTAGTGACTTAGGAGCCTACTTAAACTGACCTATATCCTAAGCAGAAAACGGAGTGAATCTCTTGGGATCTTTCACCATTACACCGCTTCACCCACAGAGTCTGACCCTATAGACAAGACTTCTGACAAAGCATGGGATCTGCAGACCTGTGACATCAGGATATAAAAATAAAAAAAAAAAAAAAAAATCCAGGTAGGATTCTGTCAGCAATCAGCCTTCTGTTTGGCCATTTCAGACTTAAGAAACAAGACTTTTCAACAAATCTTTGCCTGGCTGCAAAGCTTCTTTGGCCAGGTCTTGCTATTAGGCTTTCTGTTCGCTGCTCTGGAAATGATGTCACACCTGTGTCCAAACACTCCATGCTCAATCTCCAAAATCTTTCCAATGAAAGTATTGTTGAGAATACTAATGTTTCTATAAAAAACTTTTTTCCTCATAAAAAATGCACCTTTTAACAAAAAGAGTTAACAAAAAAATTGTCATTCAAAACACCTTAATTAGCTGGCTTAGGGTAGAATATTTTAATTTCTTAGTGGGCGAACACTAGAGGGTAAGAAAACAGTTCTTTGGTCCTATATGTGGTTGAAATACAGCACTTGCTTTGCTAGCCATCCAATGTGACAACTGTAACTTGTACAACTCAGGACCAACTACTTAGTCTTTTCAGTAGTTTTCCAGTACATAGAGCGTTAATTTATATAACTGCAGTTACGGCTTCTGAAATTATATTCCTCACTGAGTTTAATCAATGCTGCACTGGATGTTTCCATTTTTACTAATTCAATCATTGAGAATGTCAACCAATGATTTTAGTCTAGAGTTTAATGCCAACTATAATATTCTTTATCAAAATAACATGCTTATCTGGAAGATTATCAGCACACAGTCTTTCAGCTTCCTGTTAATCATTATAAGTCACAGGGCACGAGGCTCTTTGTAAATACGTTAAAGACAGCATGATAGTATTGCTATAGTATTTCCCTCACAATTCTTGCTACTGTTAAATATTCTTTGTTCTACACCACAGTGTTTCAAAGTACTGAGAGGCAGGTTGTGCTTGTCAAATATACAGATACACGCATGTGGCCAAGAAAGAATCAGGATGCCTTGGGAATTCCTATTCCCCTTCTTGACATAAGCTTACGTCACACCCCCTCATTTTTACCCTATAAACACATAGGGTTGACAAAAGCAGATGGTAAAGCAGTAGCTGATAGTGAGCAAGAGGAGAATATTCAGGATTTCCTACAGTAAAAATTGGAACCTTGCTCTGTAGTGAGAGTACAGGGAGCTTGAACACTGTTAAGATACTTTTTCAGGAAAGATGGGAGAAAGCTGGTCCCTGAGAGAAAAGAATGCAACTGTTAGCAGACACCAACACATCTCACCGCCAGCACATGCCTCACCACTTCCACACAAGTTTTAAAGACCAGTGTGACCAGTAGAGCTTGAGGAACCATACATCACAAATATCTTAATTATTTCAGAATATTTCATATCATCTCAGAGAAACACTTTGGAAAAATTACTTCACTTCCAAAATTAACAGGCATTCAGATCACAGTCTCCCGCTGATCCCGATCAAAACGATCCTTTTCAGACAACAACTATAAAATTAACCATCCAGGAAAAGAACCTAACAGCAAATTTCATTTAAGTAAAGTAACTAAATGATCATGACAAAGGAGAATGGCTTAGATATCATACACTGATCAAAGGAAAAAAAGAGTTAGGCGCAAGGAGGGGGCAGCTTTATTGTAATAGTCTCTGGGACTCTACTCTGGCTGGCAGGTGTGTGTCATACTGATCTGCTCTAGAAGTCATTACTAATACTGAATTCAGCCGCAGAGGTATCTATATCACCAAAGTGCATAACAGTATTTACCAGAGCAAGGAACGCAATGATTTAAAAAAAAAAAAAAAAAGGAAATTCGTATGCAGAACTTAACTTCACATTGAATGTAGCATGATTACAGGAATGCAGGAGACCATAGCATGTGTAAACACAGACACCCTAGGAAGAAACAGAAAGAGAAATCAATTAAATAAGTTATATTGATATAAATTAGTCTATACCCTTGTAAACAGAAAAACCTTGATGTTACAGCTGTGTGGAAACCAAGGCGCTTTGTGTGCTAAAAAACAGCTCCTGGTTGCTAGAACAGGAACACATTTCTCACAATTGCTAAGGATATATATCCTTACTTCACATAATAGATAGCGGAAAAGGTACATTCAGATATCATGAAGAAAAGCCATCTCCCTTGCCGGAAGGTTTGAATTACAAGGTGTAATCACTGCTTCCAAAAGACTGAGCTCTTGCTCTTAGGCAGTGACTTAGTATATGTCTCTCGAAATTCCACACACACCATTGAAGTCTTCTTTAAGGAATCACAAGCATGAAATCAAAATTAATTATCTTTTGTCATCTTCCACATTAGGCCATAAGTGACCTACATAGTGCAGTAACATATGTCAGATGTCATCACTGATATCTGACTTGTTTTCCCAGTACAGAAGGCATCCACAGTATCTCCTGCTAAAATACCTGAAGTCTTCAAGGTGGGTAGACAGAGGTATTAAAAATAGACGCACTTCTCTGTTTTCATAAAAATCACTGGCTTCATTGGTAACAGTAACAAAAATACTTTCTATTAAAAGTAAAATCCAGCTTTGAACAGTGTAATCATATCCTGAAGAACAAGTTTTCAGTCTGAAAAAACATTTTATTGACACTGGAATTGAAAGACAATTTGTTGTATTTTTCTGGAGAGACGAAAAAATCCCAAACTGAGATCTGAAATTCTTCTACTTATCCTAGTAGTCCTTCTTTGTACTTATTCCAGCTTGAATCAATCTCTCGGGAGCAGGGGCAACACAGGTTAATCATACCTCTGTCATGCTTAGAGTTTATACCATCAGCTTAATTCCATTTTTATTTTCCCAATCTGCAAAAAATAAAATAAAATAAAATAAAATAAAATAAAATAAAATAAAATAAAATAAAATAAAATAAAATAAAATAAAATAAAATAAAATAAAATAAAAATCACTCCTACTCTGACGTAAGATATTTGAATTCTCTTTTTCACTGACAAAATCTCCTATATTTTTACCATCAGCATGCTTTATCAGTATATTCTCACTGTTTGCAACAAGTCCTTTAAGGAAAGTAGTTAATGAGGTTTGTCCACAAAGTAATTCTGGAGTGTCACTACTCGATAATACTCTGTAGTTCATATTACATCTCTGAACCATTTAGAACTCAGTCCAACAAAACAGCAGTTAAAGGGGATTAGATTGCTGTTGTAAATATCTCAGGGGTTAAGAGCAAAGAGGGAAAAGAGCTATTGAAGCTGAAGAGCAGTGTTGACGCAGGAACATATGGGTATTCATTATCTGCAGATAAATTTCAGTTGGAAATTAGAAGACAGTTCTCAAATGGTGACATTCGAAAACTCCCCTCCACTCCAAGTAGAAGGGATAAAAAATTTCTCATTAATTTTAAGAAGCTGCTGGAAAAGTCTGGAAATAAATGACCTCCTGCATATAATCTTTTGCCTGAACTTGGAGACCAAGGAGTCTCTTTCCAGTCTTGTTCATATGGCATTAGAATACAAATTTCTGATAAAGCCCAGCATTTAATGCTTCACAGAATCCCTTTTGTTTAAAAAATGTCACCAAAAAATGGAAGCACGCTACTTTGTCAAGCACCATTTTGTTTCTTATTGTATTTTTCATTTACCCTTCTGTCTTTAAGTAGTCTGTGCTTCAAGGCCGCTTATACTATTGAGGTCAAAGTAGGCAATTAGTATTATTCCCATGGAATGATTGCAAGACAAACATAACAAGAAAAAAAGGCTCTGGACTATTAAAAGCAATGCATCTTTAAAGAGCAAGCATGCTGTCCACTTTAAGCATGTTGCCAGAATGCAGTTCTTGAGTCCTCCACAGTTTTCAACAGACTTACAGGGGGGAAAAGTGCTAAAAAAACCCCACCCAAAAAACCTTGTATATTTACATGATTTCTAAATACTAAAATATGAACCAATAAATCCTGATAAAAAGAGAATTTAAGTAATTATTACCCAATTATAAATTCACTGTTGGAATAGAAATGTAATTACACAAAATTCCCAAGATATTGACAGGCAAATTAAACTTGATAAAGATAACATAACAGGAGACAAAGATAACCAAACACATATGAGCAGTCTAAAATTTTCAAGGACGTAAAATCTACCTTGTGGTTTAGCAGCAGTATCAATTGTACCCAGTCCATGGCAACAAGCCAAATGTTGGTACATGTTCTGCATGCAAAAAATAGCCCTTGTAAAATAACTGCTGTCGCTCAGCAGGGCATAGTATTTACCCTCAGACACTCTCAAATACCAATATATACACAGTAACCTTTCCACAAATGCAGAAAAAGCATGCTATCACAAACCAAAAGAAAAAAAGAAAACCACAGGGATGCCATGCCACAAAATGAATGTGAAATTTCTGATTTCCCTTCCATAAGTCAATTCAGTATAAACCACCTGAAAAAGGATTTTAATAACAGTAATAATAATAATAATAATAATAATTAATAATAATAAAAAAAAACAGACAAAGGCAACGGTTCTGTAAAGTGTTTCTCAATACTATCACTGAAACTTAATTTCCAAAGTGCTACTTTATTTTTATTCAATATACAGCTAGTGTTTCCTTTACTAACAGCAGGAAATCTGAGTTTTGCAGACTTAGATGCCATAGAAACAAAACTGGAAAGCTTACTATTTAGCTCTAATGTCCTAGCAAAATCAAACAGTAATAAATATTCTCTGGATCAGATTACATGTTAAGTTAGCACTGAGCTTTCAGCATCAAGAGCTCAGGAATAAGTTAATGATACCCCTTTTGCACATGCATTCTGCTTTTCAGTTTTTAATTATAAAATAATCTACTATAACACCACCAGGAGCCCTGCTTCATTCAGTGTGAAACCGAACCAGGTGGGAACAGGGTGTCCAAGTCCCAGGCTTAGTCTTCCTTGGAGTGAAGGTTAGAGCATCTCTTCTTCAGGAGAGTTTCACTGGAGGGCCTTGCAAATTTGTCCTTGGCTTACTAACACCTTCTTGTCATCCAGGAACCAGCCGTATGCATCTGCCATTTAACCGAATTTCTTTAAGGTTCAAGACGAGCAGGGGCAACCATCTGGGAGTGGTATCATGAGGAAAAAAGTTGAGGAAAAAGGGGGAGCTTGTCTTATTGTTAGGGGAGTTGTCAGTTAGGGAAAATTACGCTCGTTTGCTGCTACCTTCAAGGTCTCACTGACCATTACGACACTGACAGAGGGAACATTATCACAAACAGAGAGTAGGAGAAACAACAAAACACCAGAGCAGAACTCTGCAGCTGTAAAAAGGCCTATTTTTTCCACATTTAACCCATGGGGTCTATCCAGTCTCCTTGCATATGACACCCTAGCAGTATAAAGCGCAGTAAATTATGGAGAATACATTACTGTTGTTAACTGAGTCATCAGGTCTTGATTGAAATATTAATGGAGAAAATCTCAGTTCTATTCACTCCTTGAGCTATTGCCCAATTACATTAATAACCATACATTCTTCCTCTGCAGAAAATACACAGATAATAGTGTAATAAAAATTCAAAGAAAACAGAATACGAAGTGTTCTGCATTGTGGGTTGTTTTTTTTTTAAAAAAAATGATTATTCACACATGCACACACACATATAATTTTCCATTTTGAAACCCACAAATTAACATTAGAATCAGCGGTTAGAAACACTGTGGCATTATGTTATGGAGCCTATCAACCTCTCAGCTTCCACTAAGCACAGACATTAATTGCCTGCCTTGGACTGGAGCTATCTAAAAGACTTCAGATAGAGAAAACATTTATTTTTTAAAAATGCAATCCAGGACTGGAGAAAAGCAGCCTGCCTGACCTTCGGAACTACAGATCTGTGAACAGTAACCCTGTTGCAAAGTAGTTAAACAAGGACCCTGAAATCAAATGATTTTTTTTCTTATTTTCACAGGATAAAAGCCCAAGATTTTGGGATCAATAGTGAAATTCTGCTGTAAATCCTCTCTACTGTGTCCATATAGATACATAAATACCAGGGCAAGGCAAGACAAGACAGGCTGAAGACAGTCATAATTAATATGCTACAGCTTCTTTGCATCAGTAGAATTAAGTTCAACCATTAACTATGTAACACAGCAGTTGAACCTTCCTATACTTATTTTAATTACCAGTTTGGCAGCAACAACAAAAACCCCCAAACCTAACAAGCACCTCTGAAGAAAACACACAGCCAAAAACTGTTGAGCACAATTTTAAAACTATTCATGTTTTTTAACCTCTGCTCTTTTGATTATTTTTCTGGATTTTGAATGCCCTGCTATACATGAAAGTCTGACACAGACAAACATACTCTGCCAAGTTCAAAAATCAAGATAACACATCCATTAGATCAAGCTGAGTGTAATATACTAGGTGCAATATGTAATTATCTATATGAGTTTGATATGATATGAACTTTTAGATAACAACATCCGAGTATGAGATCTATCTAAACAGTGTTCAGATAAGAGGTTTATTTGTAATTTCTTGGTTCATTTAGAAATTAACTCAAAGAAATATGTTCATTCAGAAGGACTGAACTAAGAAAAGTGTTCAAACCATGAAGCACTCTACAGTGGAACTGTTCACCTCATTCTCTTTACTAAAAACAATCAAAACCTCCCAACGCTTTTTCCTGAAAGGTTTAATTTTATTTGGGGGAAAAAACTAGTATGTTGAATGAAACGTCTGATCTTACATAGGTAAAATTTTTCCAGAAAGACAAATAATCTAATGCTTAGAAAGCTCACTTCACTAGACTTGAGATTTTCCTAAAAACAGTTGTCATGTTAAGTGTACTGTGATTACTGGCTATTGACTCACTGGGGAAGGTCTAACCTTTCCCTCAATCTCCCTTGCTGAATATGGCCAACGGCTTCCCTTTTTACAGCAAAGTGCAAAATTAAAACCATGACTCCTACTCAAATCCTCATGTTATTCATGACATGGTCTGTCTGTTTGGTCTACCTGCACTTCACATCAGCAAGGCACTAGCAAGCTCTGAAGGAAATGTGTGACATCTCCAGGCAGAACTGTGGGCTCTGAAGTCAGTCCACGCTGCAGAATTGCCTGCATTCTTGTCTTGAAGTAGGTGCACTGGAAACATCAAAAGGGATTTGGATCTCTTTATTAGAGCACAAGCTACAACAAGGTAACATTTAAAAGAGAGAAAACTCATTTTCATGGGATATGACAGCTAAACACAAAAACTGGAGGAAAGAGTCTAAAAACACCTACCCTCTCTATCTGTCACAAGACAGCCCCTTTCTTTTAGTCTCTCCTTTCAGCTCAGCCCGTAATAACTCACTTCAGCAATTTCCTGCATCACACAAAGTCTGTGTGTGTCCCCCACAAGGCCAGCCCAGCTGCTCGCAGCAAGAGCTGCTCGTCTCCATCTGCCCCATCCCGTCTCATCCAGAGGGCACCACTCAAAGCAAAGCAAAAATGCATCCATCTCCCAGCTACTCTCTCACAGAATTTCATGAGCACATGACATACAGTATCTGTACAGTAAGCAATGAACAAATTTGGAAAACAATTTTACCATCTGTCACCACAGGTTTTACTCAATAAGCTTGAGCACAGAACCTTCAGCACGGAGTTTGCTTCTGTTGTCCTTGCTTGGAATAGACGCTGAGGGGGAAAAAGTCATGTAGAGAATACTGTTTCTTCATGTTAGACCAAGGGTAAGGCCAGGACATTACTCAGATGTTTTGTAATTCTGTATTTGTGGAAGAAAACTAACTTGCAATGGTCATTTGTGTGCCTTATTACACAAGGTTTCCTAGATGCAGGCACGTAAACCAAAGTTGAAGTGTATCAGCAGTTGGGCTCTTTGCGATTCTTAAGGTGATCTCCCTTTCTCACAGACAGCCCCAACCTGCCTTTTGTTTTTCTTTTTTAAACTTTATTCACTACATCTTCCTAAAAAAATGAAAAAGAATTTTGAATCTCTTTAAAATGCATGAACTTATGTAACAACTTTCATACTCTGAAACATTAAAAACTTGAGAAGCAGAGTTTTTCTAAAGCTGGTAGGTAATGGAAACTAGAAATAGAGCTCTCTGCCTGCCAGCTAAGCCTAACGCCGTGCTTTACGTCAGACCAGCCTTCCTTTCACTTCAGAGTTAGTAACACCCACTATTAAAAATATGGAAAAAACCTAAAGTAACCTTGCTCTGGGACAGGCCTGAACTACCTCATTTTTCTGTGTCTGAACTTTCACCTGAACGTAACATTAATATGTCTTTTGCACTGAACATGCAATCATATTCATTTTTCTTAATTGGGAGGAAAGTATGTTTCTAGGCCAAGACCTTGTCTGCTAAATCTGTTCAAAGTGAACCTCTAAGGCTCTCCTAAAAACATTAAAACCAAGAGTTTATAGTAGAAATGCTGACAGATTATATTCTTGCCAGCATAATATAACCTGACTCTAAGATAAATGTTTCATGAATTAAAAAGTTGAAAAAAGCTCCTCTGTTCAGCTTTGTTCTCGAGATGAAAGTGAATTATCTTTTTGTCTTCTACTGACGCCTGGATTTTTGTACTGCAGCCTGTGGAAACCTGTAACCACAGGCAGTATTTAAACCGACATGACTGTGTGGGATTCTCTCCTCACTAAACTCCTGTAAGAGACATCAAACTTCTAACTATATAAGGAGGAGAAAAGGTTTTATAGCAAGCAGATACCTTCCTGTAGCTACTTCTGTAAAGAGAGAGAAAAGTCATCTCTACTTGGAGAGATCACACATGAGCACAGTTCCGCGTGCACGGCCATGACAGACCAGTCAGGGAGGGGGAGGGAGAAATTTCTTTGCTGAACCCATCATTCCTTTAAAAGGAAATAAATAGATAAAAAAGGCCTCAAAGATACTGAAATTCTTTCACTAAAAGCAGACCTGTATATTATTCCCCTGGTTGATATTGGCAGATGGCTTCAGTAACAGAAGCTACAGCATCTTAATAAGGATTTGTAAGGCAGGTGAACATACATCATCCTGTCAGCACTAAAAAAGCCAAATTTAGTAATTGCATTCCTCCTATTCAATGTAACTCCTGCAGTTTAAATGGTCCAGTGAGGGAAGGATCAGCAGCGCAAGAGCAGGGATGGCCAGGGAAATCCTGTATGCTGAAGCTCATTAACTGCAGACTTCTCAGCATGGGATATGGCCTTTAGCCCCACAAAATTAGGCAGCCCGTTTCTACCATAACTAGAGTTTACTTTACATTAACCTGGTATTCCAATACTTTGCAAAACATGCCAACCATTTTCAGAGAGTAATGCCTGAATGACAGAAACCTAGGAGGACTGTCTGACATTAAACATTATGAGCTCTATCTCTTTAATGTAAAAAAGATCAAAAAGATGAGTTATAAATGAGTAGAAGTTGCTGGTGGAATATAACTAGGAAATTTACAAGTGCAGTGAAAGCACAGAAAAGGAATATGAAAGAATTTCTGTTGGCTTTGAAAATGAAATTACACGAAAGCAAAATAAAATGACTACATAATTCAATTATATATGAGGAAAAGTGAGAGGGCTACATGGGAAACCTTTTCTTCCTTCCCACTTTTAACGGCAGAGGGTTTGAAATTTAAGTTTCATGCCTGTAAAGTTTTTACTTTTCCTCTGTTCACAAATGAACAGCATCTGGCCTGCAAGAAAACTACAAAAAGCATAAGAAGCTGTTCAGTTGCATATAGTTCAACTTCTGCACGCATACGGCTTCTGTATCTGAATCTACCACTCCTGTGCATTGTCTTTAGTGTCTGCACTCAAGAACTATGTTTCTTCACCTGCTAATCTGATTCTGCTCCTGTAACTAAAGTCTTAAGAAATCAGCAGCTGAGCAAAGCAACATGATGCAGTATCTTCTGATCTTATCTGAAGATAAGATGTTGTGTATCAGTCTGAAGGATTTTAGTGGTCTTAAAACCTGAAGCTCAAATTTGGCCCAAGTGCCAAAATGTTGCCGTATGTGATTTCATACCAGAACACTGGTTATTGTTCCTAACAAGAGCAAGGAAAAACTAAGTGTTTTTAACTGAAAAAGACAGTATAGAGGCAAAAGCAGGTACATATACAACTGTGATTATTAAGTAAGACAAATGAGGTGGTCCAAAAGTTTTTTAAAAAAAAGAAAAAAAGAAAAAGCCGAAGAATTTCTTCCCTTCAAAGAGTCAGTGTAAATCAAGAGTAAGCCAATAAGATCAAAGTTATTACTTGTCTGACAGCCATTTAGAAAGTGTTTACTTCTATTGGTATAAACAAATTTGTAAGCCTCCTGACTTCGCACTGTGAATTTTGTTCTGGCAGTCATTATGCACCAAATGCATTTCATCGAAATTTAAAATGTCAGATGCACAGAGAAAAATACCAAAATAAGAAAAACAAAAAAGGGCAAACTTAACAGAACATGTCTGCAGTGCTCTTTTGTTAACCTGAAGCTGCTGAATAGCACTCTTGAAGTCAGGTCCTTCTTTGGTCTCTATTTTCTCCATTAACAAACAGGAAGGGATTGACTAGTTCCCAAAGTAGGGGTCTTGCAAAGAAACCAGGATCAACCAGAATCAGAATGGAAATGGAAAGCACATCACTTGCTCACCGTGATCCAGTTTTCCCAACTACTGCAGTTTTGGGAATAATAGTATCAGTGACCTGAGGGACCAAGATCAGAGAAGAGAGTCCAGACTATTTGGTTAGAAACATTGAAGAAGAAATCACTGAAATAAAAAAAAACAAAGAAACAAACAAAAAAACCCAACAAAAACACAAATGGTTTCATTTTAAAAAGTCTTTAGATTTCAAAATTTGAACAAAACAAGTATCATCAGTGGAAGAGAAGAAAATTTTGAAATCTGATCTTACAAAACACACTGTCCATAGATGCTATACATCTGTTGTGGTTTGGGCCGGACTCGTCACTAAGGAGAATGACAGATGCTCTCCCCCACCTGTCTCCAAGGAGAGAAGGGAGAGAGAGAAAAAGACTTATGAGCTTAGGAGATTCTAAACTACTTAAATGAAATATTAATAATAAAATAATAAAAAGGAAATAATGAAATATATACAAAACCGTATCAAGCTCCCAGGATGATGTCACCAGCAGGCATTGGGAAGTCCCAGACTGGACTCAGTGACAGATGGGAACTGGATTCTGCATCTGGATTCAGGGATGCACAGATTGGGATCAAAGGCAGACAAACAGACGGAGTCCTCCTCGGACACCGGCCATTGAAGAAAGAGTGTTGACCCTTTGATCCCTCAGCTTTTATACTGAGCATGAGGCAGATGGGATGGAATACCCTGTGGGTCAGTTTTGGGTCACCTGTCCTGTCTGCTCCTCCCCACAGGTGTGACCCCTCTACGCTTTTCCAGTTCTGACCCTCCAAAGGGGCAAATAACAAAGTTGGCTGGCCTTGGTTGTTATAGCAATAAGTATAAGCAAGAGCCGCTCTGCGTACCATTCCTTGGCATCAACTATAAACACAGGTCTCATCACTCTGAGAGTGAACAGTTTCTGCACAATATGCTGTTAATTTCAGTAGTTAGAAGAGGCTTAGCTGTGAAGTAAAATTACTGAACAGAAGATTGGTTCTGTTTTCCCTCAAACCAGGACATTCCACCCCTTAGTCCATACCATTTGTGTCTTGCTCAGATCACTATTACCTCAAACCAGGACAACACCAGATCCTGCATTCACTGTCCACATATTCTGAATGAAAGGAGAAAAAAGGATTGTAAATGCCTGTCAAAAATATTCCTAATCTTCTGCAATTTCAAATTCAGGATTTTGTAAGTATTCAAAATCAAATTCATGTCAATATTTTCAAAAGTGAGATTTTTCTAGAGAAGAGAGAAAGTAAAGCAGGAAGATCTGGGTAGTGATGGAAATAGTTATATTTTTTAATAAGTCTGCTGGACATCTAAGTTTTATTTCGCATTCAAAGCACAAATAATTACTATCTCATTATCTCAATAATATGATGGTTAACTTCCATTACATTTAGGAACAGGCAAACTTTGTCTCATAAACTTGCATGCTTTATATGTTACAGGCCTCACATATTTTTTGTCTCTTGTTTAGCTGAAATACAGATATCATGTGAGAAGGCATCATCCTTTTTGTCATTGCCTTACACTACCACAAGGACATATCACAAAATGAAACAGATCTGGGGCCTACTAAAGCTAACGACAAAATTATTTCCAGTTTCACTCACAGAATAAAGACACTTGGTAATGACTTTCCTAGAAAAAAATCTTCCACCTGATTTGAAGTTTCATTCCTTATGAAATCACCTATATCAATAAATATGCTTATGCTCAGACCAAAAGACGTGTAAACACATAGGATGAGGAGTAATTATTTTAAACTGAAAGAGGGTAGGTTTAGATTAGATATGAGGAAGAAATTCTGTACTCTGAGGGTGGTGAGACACTGGAACAGGTTGCCCAGAAAAGTTGTGGATGCCCCATCCCTGCAAGTGTCCAAGGCCAGGTTGGCTGGGGCTTTGAGCAACCTGGTCTAGCTGGAGGTGTCCCTGCCCATGGCAGGGGGGTTGGACCTAGATGATCTTTAAGGTCCCTTCCAACCCAAACCATTCTGTGATATGATTCTACGCATCCTTCTGACTTTCGTCATACAGAGCATTCCCATTGGAAGTACCTTGCTGAATCTCAGTCTAAGGATTGCCGATATTACTCTTTCACCACAGCACTGCTCCCGGTAGAAACCTGTATTCAGTCTCAGTGGGAAAGGAATTAGACAGAATACCAATTTTGAAAGTCCCACCTGCTTTATAGAGTTTATTGATCATTTTACAGAAAAATTATTTTAATCATTTGTAATACACTCCAGTGGTTTAGCTTTGTTAAGTTTATTAATATTTCCCAATAAACTTAATGACAAATGAAATAGGAATAAATATATTTTTTAATCTTTCAATACTGGCACTGTATCTGGTGACTGGACTTACAGGACTACAGAGTATGTAAATATTTATGTCACCTTCAAAGAAACACATGTAGAAGGCTGAAGCCAGAAAATCTTTACTGGGAATATCCCACAACAAAACAAATGTCATAGTAAGTTATAAATGCATACATACACATATACACAAACACATAGTCCTTCATGTGCAAGAAGATGAGTCAAATAACGAAAACATTGAAAAAATTATTCGAAAGCAATATGAACACTTTCCCCAAAATGTTCTTGTCTGGTGCTAACAAGGTTATTGGGGGCAGGGGGGATAAAAACTTTCAGCATCTGAGAAATGAGAGCTCTTCATCTGTTTCAGCACCATTTTCCCAAGATGCTCACATCATGGCACAAGACCATAGCAATACTGAAGAGAGGTAAAACTCCTGGAAGCCTTTTCAGAGACCTCTTGTAAAATTACAGCATGATTATATTACCTCTTAAATTAAAAAAAGTTTCTTACAAAGTTCGGCCTAACTGTCAGAGTTACCAGGATTAGATCTGGGACCAAATGTATTATGACTAAGCTCAGTGCTGTATAAATATTAGATCCATTATTCAAATAGCTCACAGGACACCATGAGCTTGATTTTATATTGACAAAAACTCCCCATGAAATATCTTTTCTGGGATTTTTCCCTAGGAAGGGTTTTGGCATGGGCCTCTATCTGAGCAGAAAGAAAATGTAAAGAGCAGGTTCCCATTAAGGAGTTATATCATGTATGTAGCCTCTGACAAAAGAATTCCAGCACTTGGGTTTTGCGAGTTATTAATGGCAGTCTGCTCTGTAATTGTCGGTGAAATAATCTCATTGACACATACAAGTTAGGAAATAGAGGTCTCATTAACAAAGCCTCTAGCCTTTATTAGATCATATAAATAACCAAGAGAGCCTGCAAAAGATCGATTACAGCCTTTAAACGTTTACAGAATCAGTGTTTAATTAAGACCATTTTAATATGCAAATCAAGCCTAATTATCATCATTTGTTAATGTTAGTCTGCCTGGGCTCTAAACAGCCTCAGCTGCAAATATGGTAACGGTATCATATTTTTGCTGCTTTTTTTTCCTAGGAGGAACTGCAGAGAAAACAATGAAGTTGTACTACCAGTACATACGAAGGCTTTCAAAATCACATTTCCATTTACCATTTTGAGATGAAGGTCAAAAAAGTGCTCAGCGTAGCATAAAATCTAGCTGAAATGTTATGCATTTCTTCACCCACTATTTTGCAGAGTGTTTTAATTAATGTATTTCTTTCAAAGTAAGTAACCCCTCTGGGAGCTTCTTTTGATGAAAATCTGCCCTTGTTCAATGCAGTGATTGAATAGATGGGTTTCTAACACAGACCACTGTCACTCAGAAGCTGATATTGGGACTTTTTTTCTTCCTACCTCCTCCACCCTGGGAATGGTAACCCTCCTATGCTGAGAAGCCACAGCATTACAGCAAAGCCCCTGGAAATTAAAGTGTGAAGCAAAACAAGAGAAGAACACAGCCTTCAGCAACATGATGGGAGGAGCAGCAAGGAAGGAATACAAAGCAGCAGGGGAGAAAACAAATGTCTGTGTTCTGACTCTTGAAGAAGTAAAATTAAAGCCTCAAAGCCCCTGTGAATTTATTTTTGGAAAGAGGGTGGGGCAGCTGCAGCACAATCCTGGTAAAAATCATTCCCTTTTCCTGGCACTGCTGCACTCCTGCCACCACGATGAGCTGCACAGATTAAACTGAAGAAAGAGAACCACTCACCATAGGGCAGTATTGATTTGTTGTTGAATGCTTACACATTGACAGTGGGGGAAATATTAAATGTTTCTATTTGCAACATTTTACAATACAGAAGGTCACTTCCTTATTTTTCTTTGCCATTATATTTCCTTTCCTCATATTCCCGACACTTTGAGCCCTGTAGCTGCCAAGCCCTCAGCTGGTTGAGGGCAAAAGAAAAGCTTTCTACTTTTACTTATTCTGTAATATATTCGGTATTTCTAAGTAAATTAAGTCCTTATAGAAAGAAAAAAAAAAGGACATGCAGTTACAATAGGCAATGAGTCTTTCAAGACAGAATGAATAAAAATGCAATAATCAGAGTAGAAATAAAATACAAGAGACAACTTGAAAAGCCCCCAATTCAAATGGGAGCAGAGTGGCTTTCACCCAGCATCTTGACTGACTAGCGGATGAAAGGACTTCACTTGGGTTACAGCACAGAGCCATGGCTGGGTAGAGATGTCAGGCAATCACTTCCCAGCTCCTTTTCGAAAGGTTCTCTGGAGACGGTATTGGAGAATGGAGTATGTTCAATAAAACCTGTCCATGCTATTGCTGACACAGCAAGTCCATATAGAGGTTGAGCTGGGCTAGGGAACAAATCTGGGCTAGGGGACAAACCCTTATATAGCAGGAGTCCCTAACACTTGTGAACCTGCAGACAATGAAGAATCGAGCCACAGAATACAAAGGGGCAGCCGAGACAGCTGGCAGGCGCTGAAGCCGGATTTATAGCGTGTTCCCACTGAGAGCTGTGTGCAAAGGCACAGGGTTCCTGCACAGACTAATAATGACTGTGGGAGCTGCTATCATTTCTGCGTGAATATCCAAACCTGAGAAAACCACAAGAATTGGAACTAACCATACATGGAAGGGAGCACGTACAAAGTTTAGTTTTCTAAAGCTCTCTACCAACTATAATGAAAAATGTTGACACTTTCTTACTTGTTCTTCATTAAATAAAATAGCTGGGATTTTCACAGAGCCTATGGAAGCTTGAATTTCAGTGCAACATTGTATGATGAGTGAAACAATTACATTTTCAGGAAATACCTGCAAGCCCAGGAGCAGGGAAAAAAGGCTGGAAAATAAATGCAAACTAGGGCACATGTAGCAGGCTTAGTGGAGAAGTTTTATGTTCAGATACAGTACACATACAGTTACACCACTGAGCTGCGAGCTACACCACCAGGGCTAGGACAGGGAAGGAAAGAATGGAGGAGTACTTCAGAAGTTCAGTTCATTCAGTCATTTACTATGGTGCTGCAAGGGTGCTCCATTGGCTGGTTTTGCCCAGTGGATATTTTCCTAAAAGTGGAAGTCAACAGTGCTGATGCGCTTCATATGGACAGTAAACAACCAAGACAATACTTGAGTCACTAATTCACAGCTGAGGGTTCACAGTCATTTTCCAGGTCACCTCCACACTACTTACTAACATTGGATAAGAGACAGTCCTTTCTATCCCAGCTGAAACTTCCCAAAGCGGGGGAAGTGCTGTGCCCCAGTCTACCTGCTCCAGTTTTCCTATCCAGTTGCACACAAAACCAGCTACTTCTGAAGAAGGTTCTCTTATGGAACAGGTGGTTATGCTGTCTATAAATACTATTTCGTGTTCTCCAGTCTAAACTTTCTATCCATATTCAAAATATACGAAATACATTTTATGTTTGACACATTGTGTGGTATCATGATACATAGAAATGTCCATTCACTTTTGTAACCTGTGAAAGTCTTGGCATTAGTGTCTGAAACTGCCTGCAGCTCCAGTGATGGAAAGTTAAAAACATTCCCAAACTCTTTTCTATCTCTCTAAGTGTTGTCATGTGCACTCAGTAAGATGAAAGAGTACCCGAGTCAAACACAGATCTGATAACTTCCTAAGATACATAGACACATCTCAGAAAGCAGATATTACTGGCAAAAACTAAAGAGTTTTAAAAATTAATTCCGAAAAAAATTATCTGCATTAGACATGCACATCAACAATCCTGCTCCATAACAATGTTCAGGCATCTACCAAATTAAATGCTACTTCTTATGTAGTGATCTTCTCAGTGTTCAATCATTTGAACATCCAAGCTTCAAGAACATTGTTACAAGAACTGTCATAAATAAAAAGTAGTACTTACACAGCATTTTACACCCTAGAACAGATTGAGCCTCTGTTGAAGTCTTACTCTCCAATGAGAATGGAATTAGTGCCCATTTTACAATGTGGAGAAAAGGAAGTACACTGGCATACATGACTGAAAGCTGTAGGAGGAATCCTGACACTATGTTTAAGCAGAGCAGAGCAAAACAAAATTTCATTCCATTTCTCCGTACAGTGAGCTCTCAGCATGACTCTTGGCCTATTATATATGTTTTGCAGGTCAAAAGTTTCAACCACATGATTTCGACTACTAAAGAATGAAATACAACTCAAAGTTTGTCTTTCCAGAAGACACCATTATATTCTTTTTGAAATGAGAAATACCTTTTCTCTTTTCTGAAAAAATGCTTTCAGTGCAATTTGATTATAAAGCCCCAACAAAGAGAAAACACTGTTTTCTTTTTTGCTCATTCTCCTTTCCTGTCTCCTTCTTCACTAGGGCCAGTGTAAGTAGCTGTTCCTAGATCTGAGAAGCAGAACTCTCTCATTAGTTTTATTGGTTTTGTAATTTTTCAGTTTAAGCCAGATCTTTCTTGATTAGTGAAAGAAAGACAAGTAAGGATATTTTTTAAATTATAAAAAAAATGCATTTAACAAAAAGAAGCTCAAAAGGAAGACACATGAAGCACTTCAAATGCAAATGGCCTATAACATTCCATTCTGCAAATTTTCAAATAAAAGTTTAAAATCTCAACCAAAGTGCCTTGATTTTGCTTGTAGCTGGCTCTGCTGAGCTTGTGTCCTTCTTACCCTGATTCCCTGCAGGGAACTGCAGGAAGCAGGATGCCCTGGGCTTCCCCTCCAGCCAGCAGATGCTCCACAGCAGCACAGCCTGGCCTGGGTTTGCCATCCCTGATATGGCAGGGCTTTGCTCTTCGTGCAGGTCATGCTGCTGTACAGCAGGGTCACTGCAATGACATGGCAGAGCTAGTGTCTGAGCTCAAAAATAAACTCATGCCCTTGCTTGTCTTCAAGCCACACGCAGCACCTCTTATCCACCATAAGAATACATGGCCAGAATAGCCTCTCGGGTCTCATCGGGATGTATATCTACCTACTCTACAAGACAAGATGGCACAAGAAGCATTGCACTATGAGATATCACGTTATGTTAATTTTCTCTTCAGTGAACTGAACTGCAAATAAATGACTCAGGAACCAGCGTGAAATGAGGACATATCACCAACGGGGTTTTATAAACATTATTTGTTAGAAGAAGTAACTCTCTTAACAATATACGACCCATGACTAATTTCAGAGGGTCAAGGTGATCTTTGCCCTCCACTGTGTAGAGTATTATTCTTCTTTAAAGAAGTTCAGAGGTTAATGAATAAAGTGTCAGCAAAGAAGAAACGAGACTAAGCAAGAAAATGCTTGTTCTTGGGCTCTGCTATAAATAATGCTCTCATTAAAATTCTGCCTTGGAAGAAAGGCAAGTCCATTAGTCTAGGAGCTAATTTTTACTGGCTCCTTAGATGTATGCATATTAAAAATTCAGCTTTTATAATTGCCAGCCATCAACCACCTAGTCAGTGCTGTTCTTGGAGTTTTTAATTATTTACTTCATTTGCATAGACACTCCAATTTATGATCAACCATTTAGTTATCAAGGGACAGTTTTAGTAATTCCTCTTTTACAGTTTTATTTATTCCTTTTGTATCCCTAGCAGGAGCGCTGAGAGGGCCTTGCCCAAGCTGCGTGGCAGTGGGACAGGCCCACCCCGGCACCTGCAGCCCACCACCGTGAGGCATGGCCGCACTTCCCCGCACCCTCTCTGCCTGGGCCAGGGCAACATGTATGGTGCAGCCATGCGGCATCTGCTGAACGCCCCGTATCCCACCTCAGAGCGCCACAGCAGGGTGTAAGGACAGCCCTCCTACCCAATACCTTAACCTCCTCCTCTTCCTCCTCATCTGCTGCAGGCCCCTGCCCAACACCTTGGCCCCAAAAGAGGAAGGAAGAGCTCACATCTGGGAACATGCTTCCTTTCTGCTACGAGTGCTCTGGCACTTTGCCCCAAAGCTGTTCTCCTCTGGATTTTCAGTTTAGGGCTGGTTTTCCCTCCTTCCACAACCTTGCGCTGCTGTCTGAGGATACCATGGCTGTCAAACCTCCACCTCAGCTCCAGTACCACCCTTCCTCATTACGAGCAGGTCCCAGCCTTTTCTGTTCATACGTCTGAGCAGGCAGTACACGCTTCTCCTCAAAATGCTGTCTGCCCAGCTCCTTGGACACACAAAAAGGAGAAAAAAAACATAGGAAGACACAGGCTTTGAAAAGGATGAGTTCTGCAGTTGCACAGGAGCACGCCTGTCCCACCGCTCCCCCCAAGCGCATGCCGTGGGCAACCAGGCTGCACCACCACCAATGCACCCTTCAGTTGGACATCATCCCGCCAGCCACCACCGGCCCAGCAAAAGCAGTGAATCTTGAAAAGCCACCCAATCTTTTGTTCATCCTTAAAAACAACTGAATTATCGAACGAAAGATGTGTTGTCCGTCTTCAGCGTTCAACAGCAGGCTCCAGCAACAATGGGAATGATTGATTTGTAATCCCTGGTATCATTGTGCTCCTCCCCGGCTACCATCTCTGACGGCATTTTGCAGACAGGATACCAGACAGCGAATGTGAAGGGAGCAAAGCAGCCTTGCCTGGCAGGAAGGGAATTGATTACCAATCCCTCTTTCTGCCAGGCAGAATTTCTTTGCTGCAATTCATACTTTTCAATGGGCTGTCTACAGAAAGCCTCCAGATGGCTTTGGGGGAAAGTGAGGGCAATGACACTAGAGATTACAAATCAATCACTATTATAAAGCCTTTTATTTGGTAGAAGCTTCCGAGCAGAAAACAGATACCAAAAATATATAATATGTCCTGATTTTTTGTTTGCTGTTTCCTTTCCTTAAGGTCTTTTATGCCCTCTTTTCCTCCTGACATCTCTGCTTTCTCTTCTTTCACTGCTTTTACTTTCATCTTTCTTAGTACATATTTCTCATTTATACTTGATTTTATCCTTCTGTCATCTTTCTAACCTACACCAGCCATAGTTACCTGATACGGAAGTAAAACATGATCTTTCTACTCTATGCTGTCATCCTCCCTTTCTTTCACACCCAGATCCCTCTTCTCAAAAAATGGGACAGTAACACTGACAGAGAATGGAGCAAGGTCTACCTAATTTTTATTGTCTTGAAGCCATCTCATATATCATTCTGACTGGTTTTGCTCATAGCAGGATGCTGTGTTTAGTACGATAGGATCCACACAATAATGAGAGAAGGTAACAGAGAGTCTGCCAGAAGATGATTGTAGCCCCTTAGCCACAATATAAAACATCCAGAGAAAGCTCCCCGTACGTCAGGGTACATCCACACTGCTGGGCACTGAAGCCACGGCTGCCATATGTGACACTTCTCATCGGTGCATTAATTTTATAAGGGGGATCATGGGTGGAGTCCAATCCAGCCAGAAGAAATTAGAACATACAGTTATTCCAGAGCTTTCATGTGAGAACAGTACTGAACACCCAGCACACAGGCCTGATTTTACTTGCTTTTATGTTTTCTTTCATGTTTTAATTCATGTCTTCTTATCAACAGAAGGGTTGGCAACTGGAACAAGTGAGGTAGGTATTGACAATATGTTTGTTGGGGAGAAATAAAGACTTTTTAAACAATAAACCAAATCAAGATACAGGTCAGTTTAAATAAACCAAATGACATGTATTTGGTAAAATAAATATCAGAGCTGCTGAAAATCACCTTTTAAAAAGTTTTAGCTTACTAAGTCAAAACAACTTGCTGTTCTAAAATGTTAACAAGTTTAGATTTAAGTAGATTTTTAGAAACTGAAGAATAGATCAAAATTGTCAAAGGAGAATATTTCAAAATTCTGGTGACACTACAGTTTGCTTCTTCAGATCAGAGATTTTATCCATGTATTGATACATAGAAAGTTTTCAAACTATTGACTTTTCGTGCTAATCCAAGTACGAAGTTTTTTTTCAAAATCTCAAAAATGTGTTTGATCATTAAAAAACCACTTCTTCCCAGGAAGGATGTCACTTTATTGTTGTTCAGAGATCCAAAACTAGGGTAGAAAACTTGGATATGCCTCTCTCAGAACCAGTATTTCCCCTGCATGAAATATGCATTATGAATTTCCAAGTACACCAGCTATCACGAGTGACACTTCTGAGTTATGACACCACTACTGTAAGGTAGACTACACAACTCAGTTCAAGTCAGTCATGTTCTACCGTCAGATGGATTACTACAGCCAGAGAGTAACACTTTTGTAATAACACAAGAGCACAAAGCAGTGGGCTAAAGACTACAGAGGAAACACTTTCCACCAGGGTATGAGAGTGCCATGAAAACAGCATGGCTTACACAGCAAAGAGTGAAGCTGAGATTTGAGGTGTCTTGCTAAAGAAATCAACATCGTGTCCCCTCACACCTCGTTCACCTCACTGGAGGATGTGTTTTTTACTTAAGTTTATTCCATTTTGGTATATCTCCAGTTGCACAGTATCATGCTGAAGTCAAGAAGTGAAAAGAAAAAAAAAAAATTAAAAAACCCCAAAGCCTGCATGACTCATTTTATGCATCTAATACAAATTATGGGGAACCAAATTTCTATTCATGGTACCTTTTTTGACAGTATCAATGCCAGTCATACTTGGGCTCCCCAGGTCTTCAGCAGCAGAGCAGCTCTTCTGCGCAGCCCATACCAGGACTGCAGACTCCAAGGTCTGCACTCTACCCACCTCAGAAGCCCTTCTTGGGGAGGCTGGCACTGAAACTCCCTGGATCCCTCCCAGCGGACGAAGAAAATTTTCCCTGGGATGCTGCCTAGCATATAAGAGAATCTTGTAAAATGAAGATGTTTCCACAGAAATATTTGGGTCAATCAGCGTTTTACGATTAAATCCTCTTTCATCAGATAATTTTCAAAAAATGTTAGAAGAGATTTTGTGTTTAGGTTTGTAACACATCCTTAATCTCTATCATTATTTGAAAAACTATATACAACGATAATTATGTTTACTCTATTGATTCAACTATTGGAAATCTTGAGATTTTGACAAAATATTTCTTTTTATTACGCCATTTCTGACAGTTGAATATTGCTGAAAATAAATAGCAGGTGATTATTTTAATACACTCCTACTGCACATTACTTTAGAAGATTGTTCTAAGTTGCAAAATACAGAATCAGTTTATCTAAGCAGAATTATTTAATACCATAATAGCATTATGTAGTCAGGTAGGCAGAAACTATGGATAGAAACCACAACTCTTTTTCCCTTTCTTGTCTTAAACTAAGAAGCAGAGGGCTGCTCTAGAACAAGTCAAAACATAGAATTTATAACAGAAAGAATATGTCCTCCCTCAAAATCACTGGTAATTTGGTGATACTCATAGAGCAATTTGGTGATATTCAGAAAGCTTATATTATTAGACACTATTTGCAATCCAAGTTACCTGCACCTGAAGGCTTGATCATTTTCTCCAAGCTCTTATACACAAGGGAAGAAAATTTATAGAAAAAAACCCCAACACCTTTTTTGTGGTTTTTCACTGCAAATGCTGGCAGTAAGCCACTGTTTTTCTGAATCTGTAATTTTTATGCCTCTATGTTAGGCAGATGTTTATCTAAATCATTTAAATCTCTGTCTTTTCTGTTTTAGACACATTTAGTATTAAGGGATGCTCCCTGAGTAACAGCATACATTAAAAGTTAATTAAGAGGAAGTAAAAGGAGAAGGAAAGTAATTACTTTTTTCATACCCCCAACAGACATTTATTTCACTTTGGCAGGTTAAAAATGAGAAAATTTGGAATAAAGGTGTGAAAATTGGCAATACATTTTTTCAGGGAAAAGCTTTATTATCCATTTCCTTACATACTAATTAGGAAATGCAATCCACTTGCTAATGTTGAGTGAGACTAGTAAGTACTATAAGTTGCTTCATTAATTTGTTTAATAACCAAACTTTTCAAAAGTGGCATGTCTACGTCAAATAGTAGGCAGTTATGGGCTGTCATCACAAAACCCATTTTTGAACATTACACTAGCAGATACTATTTACTGTTTTTTTAGATATTATGCAGTGTCAAATAATGTCGTCTTTTTGGACAGGCTGCCCAGGGAAGTGGTGGAATGGCCATCCCAGGAGGTATTTAAAAGATGGGTAGACGTGGTGCTGAGGGACATGGTTTAGTGGTGGTTTTGGCAGCGTTAAGATTATGGTTGGACTTGAAGATCTTAAAGGTCTCTTCCAAGCCAGATGATCCTATGATTCTATGATTTTAGGTTTAATACAACTATTTACTCCTGACTACTGATTAATGTTTCTGAGAGAGCAAAATATATTTAGAAAAATGTTTACACACATACTCCCCCACACTCGTAGACACACACTTTTTAATTTCCAGGTATGTGTTCAACAATTGTTTAACTCTCATTTATAGCAAGTCACACTCCACTGAAAGCACCAGGATCTAAATTAAAAACAAAATCTTGACGTCAATATGTGCATCTTTCCTCCAGAGAAAGAGTAGTTTTTGGATTTAAAAAAAAACAAAACAAAACAAAAAAACCCCAAAAGAATGTCACAAAGGAAAAAACAATCAGTCTTAGCCACAGCAAAGCTGCTCTATTTAAAGTAGGACAACTATTCTTTTAAAATAAAGCCCTCAAGCTCCAAAGATGTTATGTGCCCTCATGTCAGGTCTCAGAAAGACTGTACTGGAGAGGAGTGCATGTGTGCCCTTAAGGTTGATCAGCTGCGGGGTGTGCTCAGCCGACCCTGGAAAGGCAGTCCCCCATGGGGGAACGTCAGCCCTCTCCCTGCCTATGCTCAATTGAATCCAGCTGAACTTCATCATTATGGGTCACGTCTGCTGCTGTCGGTGGCAAGGGGAATTTGAGACATGAGGCTCTGCATTATTCAGAGAGGAACTGACAGAGGGCTAATTTTTAATAACATGATTAAAAGGGAACCAAAAATGGGAATACTCTGCAAATCCATAGCAGATCTTGCAACATCCATTTTCCAGATTTGGAAAGGAAAGATTTTAGAAGGAGCCAAATTCACGAAAAAAACCCGCAACTAAACCAAAATTATTCAAGCATGTTACACAGTTTTTGCCAGGATAAAACTGTGGGAGTTTTTTTCTTTTTTTTTTTTCCCTCAAAAGATCTTGCATTTCCTACCCTATTTCCTATGAACTTGACATTTTTTGAAATTCAAATTATACTCATTACAAGTAAGACTGAAGTCTATTAACACTTCACCTGTGAACAATAAAATACTTGAGGCCAAGGTTCTTATGTAAAAAGGTCTGACTTAACTGGCTGCTCATGGCTTGGATGGGCATACTCTTCGCTGGGTAAAAAACTGGCTGGATGGCCAGGCCCAAAGAGTTGTGGTAAATGGAGTCAAACCCAGTTTGTGGTCGATCACAAGTGGTGTTCCCCAGGGCTCAGTATGGGGGCCTGTTTGCTTTAACATCTTTATCAACGACCTGCATGAGAGGATCAAGTGCACCCTCAGTAAGTTTACAGATGACACCAAGTTGGGTGGGAGCGTTGATCCACTTGAGGGTAAGAAGGCTCTACAGAGGGACCTGACCTGCATCACAACAATCCCATGCAATGCTACAGATTTGGGGAAGAGTGGCTGGAAAGCTGCCCGACAGAGAAGGACCTGGGGTGTTGGTTGATAGCCAGCTGAATATCAACCAGCAGCGTGCCCAGGTGGTCAAGAAGGCCAGTAGCATCCTGGCTCGTATCGGAAAGAGTGTGGCCAGCAGGACTAGGGAAGTGATTATCCACTGGTGAGGCCACACCTTGAGTACTGTGTTCAGTTTTGGGCTCCTCACTACAGGAGGCACATTGAGGTCCTGGAGCACGTCCAAAGAAGAGAAACAAAGCTGGTGAAGGGTCTAGAGAGCAAGTCCTATGAGGAGCAGCTGAGGGAACTGGGGTTGTTTAGCCTGGAGAAAAGGAGGCTGAGGGGAGACTTCATTGCTCTCTACAACTACCTGAAAGGAGGTTGTAGTGAGGTGGGGATTGGTCTCCTCTCCCAAGTAACAAGTGATAGGACAAGACAAAATGACCTCAAGTTGTGCCAGGGGAGGTTTAGATTGGCTATTAGGAAAAATTAATTCACTGAAAGGGTTGTCAAGCACTGGAACAGGCTGCCCAGGGAAGTGGTTGAGTCACCACCCCTGGAGGTATTTAAAAGTTGTGTAGATGTAGTGCTTAGAGACATGGTTTACTGGTGGACTTGGCAGTGCTACCTTAACGGTTGGATTTGATGATCTTAAAGGTCTTTTCCAACCTAAATGATTCTATGATGCTATGATTCTAAATTATCCCATAGCCCTTCTCTGTGATGGTGGCACTGCAGGAGAGCCACAGGGACAATTTGAGGGTTGATGGGAGAACATGTCTGACAAGGAATGCATCTTGGAATGCAGTGTGCAGGGCGTCCCACCTGGCCTTACTCTAGTTGTGACCACTCCTGCTTTTCTGTGGCTTCTTGCTAAAGCAACTCTGTTGCTTTTGCACAAACCTAGTATAAACAGGAGAGATGAGGTCTCCTAATGCTGCAGAGCCAGTGAGGGCAGCTCTCTCCATTTCTTACTTAACCAAAGGAGAGAGCACGATGGCCAGGACCAACACAGTTATGATCATGGTTAAAATATTAACTGTGTGACTGTATACAAATTTTCACTAAACATGGAAGGAAAAGAAAAGAAAAATTACAGAAGTCTGTAATTGTCACAATTATAAAAATAAACTTCAAAATAAATAGCAAGTAGAGTTAACATAAGGGCATTTGTCAAGAGGTTGCATACTTCCTGAGGCACGCGATCTGAGACAGACGGACATGCTACCTGCATTTCCAAAAAGCATCAAGTCCCAGACTCAACTTTCTAGGGCTCCATCTCAACTAGTAAAACCAGTTGCATGCCATTACTGGATGGGATTGGAAAGGGGGGTGGGTTTGGCAGCAGGATTGGGGTAGATCTTGGAATGCAGTGTGCAGAGGGTCCCACCTGGCCTTACTCTAGTTGTGACCACTCCTGCTCTTCTGTGGCTTCTTGCTAAAGCAACTCTGTTGCTTTTGCACAAACCTTGTATAAAACAGGAGAGATTTAAGTAAAAAGTAGGACTGTGGCATAGTCGTATCAGCATACATCACTGAGCACCTCCTTTACTGTGAGCTTGTTCACAGTGGAAAATTGGACCATTGATATTTATTCTAGTCACCAACAGGGGAAGATTACGTACAAAGGCTTTGTCGTATTGCTAAATTTTGCTTCTTGCCTATCAGTTTTGTCCCAGTGTTTCCAATCTGCGTGTGATAAATGTCTTCTTTCTGAAAGATTATTGCTTCTTTATAAAACATTTTTGAGGAGAGAGAGAGGGGAAAGAAACAATCAGCTTAGTAAGGGACTGGCATGTAAAATACTATCATTTGCAAAACACTGGCCTGAACGCACTTGGAGGCAGAAAAGCTGGGCTTGAGCCACAAAAGAGGAAAAACAGGAATGCAATAATCACATATTTATTTTTAGAGAAAACAAAAAGTTAAATAAACTGTAAAACCAGTGTTTACCAGTAAATCCTTTTTGTCCTGAAAACCATGCCGAGTGATGCAGGAACAGTCAGTTCTCAGGGGATCAACTGGTGGTACCTTTTTGGCAGCATCTCATTCCTCCTGTGTTGGTGCCAGGACACTTTAGGTCCTGAAACAATTAATTTTAGTAGTGCCGCAGCAAACTATTGCCAGAAATCTGAACTTGAGAGACAACGATGCTGCTGCTGAAGCTTGTTTTTCTGTCCTAGCTCTGAAATCACCTCACAATCAAGAGGGCTCTGAGACTGCACTCCTGCAAAGAAGTTGACGGACCTTAACCTTCCAGGAAAGTGGAACACAAAGCATCCAGACATACCATTTGTGAAGGGATTAGTGCATTCATGATTGTATTTGGCATGGGATAGCATATGTGGCTGGGATTTATGGTAGGGATGAGGAATTGCATGCTGACCGCTTTGGTAAATGTGCATCTGTGAGGTATACTTAATTGTTCTAAGAAAACAAAAGAGATACCATTAAACACAGGAGGAGAAAACACACAGAGGAAATTTTGTAAGTGATCCCACAGCACTCTGAGGAGAAGTTCGCCTCCAGATGAAGAGCCTGGGTAAATGTTACGATGCAAGAAAATCTGGCTGTTAACTAGAATGACACAGCAATTCACACCACTGATTGGAATACCGTCCTGTTGTTAGGACTGGCATGGTGACGGAGACAGATCTCTTTTCATTGCTTCACATAAATTACAGCATGTAATTAGCATTGTATTCATTGCTGCTGAGTAGGGACACTTAGGGTTCTCAGGATAACAGAACGGACAGTTCTCCAAAAAGTGAGTCACTACTAGTTTTGACAATTTCACCATTACAACACAGTTACATTACCATGTCTGCAAGACAACAAAAGAACATGCACTGCTATTTCTATAGGCAATATGAAATCCCATCAGGGTAGTCTACCGGAGCAATTTTAAATAGAACTGTACAACACAAATTAGGTGCTGCCTCATTGCTTCTCCTCTCCAATAGCCCATGCTGATGTCTCCCAATGTCCACATCAATACTGTACAACACCTGAAGCCCCTTCTCAGGACAATTCTCATATATTTTTCATTCCATCTCCACCATTTTAGCAACCATGTCTATCTCTCATTTATATCAAATTAATCCTTTCTGCAGAAAAACCCAAAAGACACGAATGGAGAAAAAGATTCCAGAAAGAGAGAATCGAATATGTTCATATTTTAGGACCTCAGATGAATCATCTTTAGATTATTAGTACAGCACCCTGTGAGATGGCAAGACTCTTACTTTTTAATGTGTTTTTTTCACACCCTATGCTGCAGTCTACATCAATAAGAAAGGGTGAAAGGGGACATGAAAAAAAGGTGACGTGATACGCCAGCTACCCATAAGCAAAATCCTTGCTGTGTGAGGAAGAGAAGAAGCACCCCCCAAATTTCATATCAGTTTCATATCAGACCAACCACGCTGCCTCTTAACATAAAATGTTCTCAAATATTTATCATGTTTATAAATGTGGAATCTGAATTCAATTATAATCAAAGAGTTGCATTTTGGCCTTGGACCATAAAATGTGAACAACACCTCTGTGCTGTTGCCTTGGGGATATCAGAGCATAAAACTGTTTTAAACCTGTGTCTTCCTGACAGTTCTCTGTACCTTAAATACATACTACAAAAAAACTATCATATGGAAAATATTTGAAGTATGAATTACCACTGCAAACTTTCATTATCCATTGACACTTCATGGGGCATCCTACTCAAAACCAATTTGACAGTCTACAGCTTTTCCTTCAAAACTAGAACCCTCAACTATTTTGCAGATGACACTTAAAATTGACTATGTAAGTTTTCTTAAAGCAGCAAGAAAATATTTTTAAGTAAATATCTTGCAAGCTCTGAAATTCCAGTTTTTTGAACACATAGCTGAAGTCATCCCAAAGGTCTGCCTGCTCTTCAGTTCAAGCTGTTTCCCAGGCAGTATCTCTTTTGCTGTTATGAAAAGGATGTGTGACCAGGAAGTCTAAAGAAGTCACCCACTGAGGCTGTGGGGAACCAGAATGGAAATAAATCCACACACAAGCAGTAGCAGTTAGAAGGGAGTAGTCTATACAAAGACATAGATTGATTCACCACCAACATTTTGATTCAGTATTTACCAAACTGGAAAGCTATTTATTGAAAATATATTACTTACCTCACAACGTTATTGTTAGTAGAAAGGAAATTGATTTGTAAGGTTTAGGGTTTATCTGGTTTTTAACAGATCTTTTTGAGAATGCATAGCCACAACCACCATGTCATCAGACTTCTGAAACTTAAGTTCTTACAGCTACATCTGGGAAGGGACAGTGGAATGCATGGTCTGATATATAACAGCTCATGCCTGGACTAGAGAGTCTAGTGTAATCTTTGAATTTAAAAAGTGAAACCCCATCATAGCATATTTTGTGTAGACAAGTGTGTCCAGACACCCTACTTCAACCTGACAGAACAGCAGCTCTGTACTTAGTAGCACATAAAAACAGTTCATGGGGAAGCCAGATAAAAGGAAAGATAACAAACTATCCACTCCTTTTCTACAGCATAATATGGTAGAGCATTGTAGGTGTGCAGGTGGAGAGGTAGACATGCTGATCCACTAAAAGGACCTTTGATAGAAAGTTTATGTCTATAGTCTGTTTTCCTCAATTAATATGTGAGGAAAGAAGATTCCACAATTAATTGTGGAAAGGAAAAAGAGTATTTGAGATGCAATGCCTTTAACTTAACAGGCTAACAGATTTATCTATTTCTCATACAACCTGAATGACGTAGTAATTTTTCCCCCCACTGCCTCATCAAGAATCGGATTTGGTTCTGAGCAAGCGTCTTGAAGCAGAATCTAATGGTAGCAAGGACGACAATTACTATCTAGAGAAAGTGTTTACAGTTGCTGTGCACAGTAACTATTCATGGGAGCTCAGTTCCCCAAATGTCTATAAAGCTTGCAATATCAGATGACTCTTAGATACCCCTGACATATATTTCTTTGATGTACATGTTTATCTGAATTCTGTCTCCCATGGTTTAACGAATTTCCCTGTGCACAGGAATACACATGTTCTACAGGCACAGGAGGTGCTGACTACAGCAGGTGTTTGCTTAGCAAATTTCCTCATCCATGCTTCAAAGTTTGGCTTAGTTTCTGACAAGCGTGCACATGCAAGCAGTATGATGATACTGAACTACATTTATAACAGGCTCCAGAACAGGCTGCCTTCATACCTATGAACTATTGCACCAATTAGCTACTTTTGCAGTGATATGTAAGCTAGACATTTTATACTGAAAGGTGTGCGGCAGAGGGTAAAGTATTTGTAATAGAGCTTTCACCTCAAATGTGTTTCCTTCTCTGGCTTGTCAGGTCATGATAGCTAAATTTCAGAGATGATGCAAAAGCTGTAACTGATTTTACTTCATATAACATTATGAGCACCTTGTGAAAAGCCTGCAGTACAGAATACAATCAGTATGAATCTCGGTAGTTCTCCATTCAGGGGAAGGCAAACAGTGCCTAGCTGTGTACCTTGCTTATGAGTGACTATTTTTTTGCTTGTAGATTCCAAACTTTATATTAGTTCTTAAATCCTCCAGTGTCACCTCTCACTTCTGCTCTGTCAGAGGCAACAGTGTTAAGTGGTCTTTTGAAAATTTTCTGGTAAACGCCTTTGTACTTTCCTTGCTGCTGCCTTTCACACTTATAAGCATCCATGGACCAATGTGACTGACCTCTAGAAATTTCCCCTTACCTCTCATTTTTATAAAAAAGTTGCCAGTAAATAGTCTGTGTAGTACAAAGCATTGTTCATGATGTTAAACAGTAACATAATAGTTTCACTGAAAATTTTGTGCTCTCTTTGGCTAAAGCTTGTGGCTTCTGCCTTGGTTATCAGCTGTCCGGAGTAGAAGCACGCTATGGCTGTGTACCTTCAGCTGCACTTCATACAATGGAGGCCTGGTCTGGGAAGAGAGGTGTTAATATAATATCAACTAAGTAAATTTAGCTATTATTTTTAATTAATTTAGCTATTGTGTGGCCAGTGGTAATCTGGTAGGAACATTATTACACACATACACACACTAAATAGCTTTTTTACTAATGACTCATTTGTTTTATACTTGCCTGCTTCAAAAAAGCGATTAAGTTGAAAATGACCTTTTGAAGATTCTACTTGTGGACCGATCTTTTCATTTTTAATTACTTTCTTTGCTTTAATTGTTACATTAGGAACTATTAAGAAAGCAGCCAGCTTCATAATCAATAATTTAATTAGAGTTTTAGGACCAAGAAGTCAATGCAAATGTTATTCTGTAGTCAGGCCTTTCCCAAAGCCTTTGAAAGAACTTTACTCCCATTTTGTTTCAAAGTGACATTGGCAACTTAAAAATTAAATTCATTCTTACTGCAATATATCATGCACACACATTATAGATATACACAGGCAGCTGGTAAGAAGTTGAGATTCAGGTCAATCTATTTACTGCCCAGACAGGAATACAGCCCGCTTCTCTGACTTCATTTCTAAATAATCAGTGACCGAGCCAAATGCCATTACATCGCACACTGCGACAGAGCCCACTCCCTGTACGGCTTGCAAGGAGCCATGCTATCTAAGTGTTTACTGAAATCTATAGCCAGACTTTTCCCCTGGCTAGAACTTCAAATATTTTAAATTTTTCTATTTATAGGTCACTAATTACTATTAATATTCTAAGATAACAAGCAGCAACTGAAAACTGATCCACTCTAATTCGACAAATGATGAAATCTGATTCAATCTGTAGCAAATTAATACCCTCTTCCATTCCACCGTTGCCTCTCTGCCTGCCCTTGCAAGTCTACAACACTTTGGCGTCAGTGATACATCACAGGGAGCTTTCAGCGGAGCTGTGAATTGCATGGCCTGCTACCTGGAATATGGATGTCCCTTATTTATAATTATAGGCACGTGTTTCACATGACTGCATCACTCCAAAATGCCTTGTCCGGAAGCAACCCCTTAGCTGGTAAGGCATGAGTAAATAGAAACTGGTGCAGTGAGACACACAGTGCCAAAACACCCCCTCGTCATCCATCCTTAGATTAGGGGGGACCATCCTGGGGAATGCGAGGGAAACACAGCACATGAATGAACCAGAAATGAAGCTTTAGTGACAGGCACAAAAATTTACGGAGGGGAAGGGTGGCTGCAGTGACCTCCTAGGAGGAAGGTGGGCAATCAGGCATGCTGGGAGGTTTATGAGCTTGGCAGCAAAGGGGTGTTCAAAGGCAGGTACACCTATAGCTTGCTAGGGAAGGATCAGAGGACTGCTTTGACTGTCGGAAAGGCAATAATACAAGAAAGGAGCCAAGACTCACTCTAAGACACACCAAGACTCACTCTAAGACACACAGCAAGTTAAGACCAGGCCAAGCTGCACTGCAAGAAGCCGTGCCTGAAGGGTGCAATGGCACTTCTAGCTACAGGAGGAAGCTCAGGCAGAGCCCCTGGGGAAACCACAACTATACAGGGACAGAAGCAACAGGCTGCAGAGGACCCTGTCGCTCTCTTCTCTAGTAGCAGCTTAAATTATTGTGAACACCATGATGAAAAGGTGTTACTGCAATCTGACTAAATAACTACATCACTGCCAATATAAAGCCATTTATATATTTCACAGGAATTAGGAATCAAGCTGGATATTAAGCTTTAACATACGGAACGGTCTTGTCTTCTAAAAGACTTCTCCTTGAAATGAAATAAGAATGCAGCTTTTCTACGTTGTGGACACAAGGCAGAGGAAGACAAGGTCTTAAAAGGGGCTGCCTTCCCGCTGGCAAAAGGACTCTGACGTCCAGTGGACAGGCCCACTCATGTCAATGAACAGGAACAGCTTAATAAAACAATAATTATAAGCTCTTAAGAGCCACTAATTCACCTGGAGCTTTGCAGAACAAGGTAACTTGTCTGATGTAAAATGTTTAGAGTCTAATTTACCTAGTTTAACAGGGAAAAAAAAGCCCATGAGATCAACAGATTATACACTTTGTTAAACGTTGGATTTAATGGTTTGATTTGGGAGCAAAATCAGGAAGGCAAGAAAAAGGAGGGACGAGTCAGTAATGGCAGGTCAAATGAAAGACACAGTCATAGTTCCAGTTTGAGGGTAATTCTTGGGACAGCAGCCAAATACAGTTTGAAGTGCAATGATTTCCCTGCCTCTCAGGAAGAGAAAAAACACAGCAAAATAAGAACATAGGATACTTTCTTACTTGCATCTGGGTCAACTGATCCAAATCGCAGAGTTATATGCTCATTATTTGAAATATTTTATTTTAATCCACATTTTTCCACAGAAGTTGTTTTGGAGGAAAGCCAGAATATTGTATTTTTTAAAGTGAAAGTGACCGTATCAAGCTTTTTTCCCAATTATTTTTCAGGATTAGGAAGAAATTAAGATATTTTTCCTCAGCCATATTTTTGTTTTTGAAAAAGTTGACACTAAGTCTCTGGGAAAATGTCCCAAACAGATTTAACACAAACTTCTTTGAGTTTTACTTTTGTCTTTCGTGATATTACTTCTTGGAGAAAACATAATCCTTATTCATAGCTATTTGTTCTTGATTTCATATTTTACTGTGACACATAAATTCCTTTTCATATTAAGACAGGGAGTTTTAAAATATGAACCCATCACTTACAAATACATAGAACTGAATCAGGAACACATAATTTGTTACACTTCATGCCAGAAACTGGAATTATCCTTGCACGTCCCTTATTTACAGCAAAATAATTCAATTACACTAAGAGATTCGAAGTTTGCATGGAAGAGCTCTTCGTCTCCAGTACTGACGACTTCAATCGTTGACCTGCTTTTGAAGATGACTGACTTGAACCATAAACTGCCTGTCAAAAATTTTTTTTAAATGACCCATCCTGTCTATTCACTCAGCTCTTGAATTCATTCCTCGGAAGTTCAAAAGGGTTCAAATAAAACTGACAAATCCAATACCCTGAGGATATTCTGACTGATAATTTTGTGTCTACGGTGTTTACTCAGGGATAAATCAACTGGACTAGGCCAAAAAATGTGAAGATGACCAGATCAGCTTTCTAAATAACCCCCTTTGGCTTCTCTGAGCCTGTCTCGTATGCCTAATCCTTTAACACTCTCACATTTTTCCTGAATTTGCCTCATGAATGCCCACTCCAAATGAACACAGGCATAAAAGCCCCCACCACAGATAGGCAGCATCCCTACAAAGATCTGGGAGTTCCCACATATTTAAAGCTACTGACAAAAAAGTTCTGACAAAACCCATGTTGAAAAACAAGTAGGCTAAAAGATAATTTATATTTCACTGGAAGAAACAAAAATAGAACAGGTTGTTTTAGGGAATTACTAATTTCAAAATTACTGAATTCTGACAAAATCAACACTGAAAAATAAGTGGTCTAAAAGATAATTTCATTAGAAGAAAAAAAAGGTTATATAAGGAAATAATTATTTTGGAACAATTCCACTGAATTCAATCAAGTCAGAGTTAACTAGCTTTCAGGCACAATCCAGTTGTAACAGGAAACACAGTAGGGTTGTCCCATGCCATAGACATCACACAGTGGGGAATGATGGGCTCTATTGTGAAGGAAAAATCTGCAAGACTGGAGCTTAGATCAACATCATAATTATTCTGCATCCATATGAAACACATAAGCAACTAAGCCCTCATCATTAAAATGCTGCACCGCAGCTGGCAACCTTAGCAGAGAGATCAAAAACTAGTGTACCTAGGTATTTATTCTCTGGTATGATACAGTGTGAAAAGTCCTTTTAAATAGCCACTGTCCTTAAATGATCTGTATGCCTTAAATGCAAGATCACGGAAGTGCAAATTACACCGCCCCAAATTCTTGGGCATTTACTCTGCTATTTCTTTGAACTCAGACAGATCATTTCAGGATCCAAAAGTCTGTGGGGCAGATCATGAAAAGCCAAGAAAGAAAAGTCCCAGGCATTATCTTGCCACCACCACCTGTAACCAGCCTGTAGAAGAAGGGCAGTGGGGTTGCTGTGGACCACAGAAAAAGTGGTGCCTGACAGGAGGCCTGAGCACCCACTGCCACTTCTCCTACCACATGGGGCTTCATTTTGGTTTCCCTGCCGTTGCCCAGAGACCTGTTTGCATGGAAACTTAAACTCTATTAAACCTTGGCTAACATTCAAAAGCCATTAGCGAAAATGATAAGCAGACACCATGACTACAGAAGCCTCAATTTATTAGGAAATAACGCCTTAGAAAGGGCTGTACATAAGACTCTTTCTTATCCAATGTCACATTTAAAGAGAAAAACCCTGCCCTAAATAAACACCCAGCTGCCTCGCATTCTTTTCACTGACTACTTCTTCCTAATGTCTTTCTCAGTGTAATGTAGCCCTAAAAGTCCAGCCTGCCCTACTATATAAAGTGTGGCTGTACCACACTCATGAACCATTTCCAGGGGCTAAGAGAGAACCAATCTCTTCAGGCCCACGAAGACATATGCCTGCATGAGCGTGGAAGGAAGATCTGTCTGGATTCCCATTCCCCTCCCAGGCCAGGAGGAAACTTTATAGCAGCCTTTGAGGAGTATGATGGCCACAGCCGGGTTCTGGCTCGATGAGAATGGGTTATATATTTGCTGCTAAGGCAGGACTTTGGACAATCTCATTCTGTTTCTCCTTTTTCCTCTGAGACCGGTGCCTGCATTATTCATCAAAGACCACACTATCTCAGAGCTTCTAACTTTTGATTGTGCTGTATAGCCCACAAATTACTGTTAAGGATAAAATTTGATAGACAGAGCTAAAGCTTGCATCTCGTCAGTGTTCTGCTGTGCTGTCTTACCCCTATTTAAGTCATCTTTGACCCAAACAGTAAAAAGCTGACATGCCTGACGCCTTCCTGTCTGGATGTCAGGAATATTAGTTTGACAGCAGGGTGGGAATGGGATCTTTTCATTTGTGTTATATGCCAGCAGTCTTCTGAAAAAGGAATGCAGAAAAATAGGGCTCGTCTTAAATTGCTAGGCAACATTACATAAAGTCAGGAATATATCCTGGATAATTAAAAAATTAAACTACAAGCACTTGAATATCAGTGATCAGTAGAGACCAAAATGGCCAACAATTATCAAACAGTATCTCAAATACTTAGTATTTCACAAAATCAAATAGAAAAATAGAACATCGTATGAATCCAACTTTTTACAGAGCTGTGCATGCGCTGAACTTTATTCACAAGAACAGTATCACTGATGTGAATGGGACTGTCCAATTAAGTACACACAGAAGTCTTCCCAGTCCTTGTCAGACACATTCTTTAGGGCACTGCTACTAAATGCTGACTTCTAAATGACAGTCCCTGTACAACTTTTTGAAAAATGAAATATCCAGTTATAGAACCTGACATTTCAAAAATCAGAAACCAGATGAGATAGTTACTAAATCAATAAGTTTCAAACATGTAGGATGAAAAATGTGAGTACTTTTTTCCCTCTATTTAATTATTTAAGTGTATAAATATTTGGCATTTTATCTGAGAAAGAGCAAAGATTCAGCTTGGCTCAAATGTTACCCAGACAAATCTGACTAGCCCTAAGAAATTACTCATCTGAACATGGGGGATGCAGATGAGTGGCAGACCGCTTATCATGAGAATTAACCCAGGCAGGTGAACTTGTACTCTTGGGGTCTCATGTTCTTTTGCACCTCTCACATTTATCATTGGACACACTTTGCAATTCATGAGTAGAGATGCTCACTCTGATGTGTCAGCGAGAAAATATTCTGGTGAAAAGCCAGAATATGCTTGTCTTTCTATGAAACTGGCATAAAAAGAAATAAATTCTGCAGCTTATCTTGGCGTGAGAGTCATCAAGCTTTACTGGCAAGAAATTCCTACCAAGGAATTGCAGCGTCAGTCTCATACATCTTATCTACTGGGAGTCTAGCATGGCATGAGGACTGTTCCCACCCAAATCTGGCACCAACTCCATATTTTCTCCCAGAATATATGGAAGGAGCCATAACCAGCTAAATACTATTCATCCTTCTGTGTTTTCATTTCCCTATAGGCAACATATATCTTAGTTTTAAAATTACAGTCAATGTGCTGTAGATTTTTCTGAAGCACTAGATCTGACCCTAGGTTATCCAGGAAAAAAAGAAGAAAAAAAAATAAAGAAAAAAAGTAATGTCATGTGTTTCAAAAGTCTGAAGCCTGCATTATAGCTTCAGCTCAGTAATTACAAACATTTATGTTCCATTCTGCCCCAAATTCAGAGGTCATTGTCCATTCAACTTGCACCACTTTGACTTATAGTTCTCTGCATCTATTATCTTTAATAATAAAGAGTTGACTAAAGTTAATGATTGAAGACCAAGATGTGATTAATAATATGAATCTAATTTATGAGAAAACAAACTGGAGTATGAATTTCATGTTTCATTAAAATTATCGTAAATGTACTCCTTAATGCTAATTGATCTTGCAGAGGTGAGAAAATATTCTGTTCCAAATTAATGGGAGAAAATCATTCATCTTCTTTCTGGAGGGAACATTTAATATCATTCAGTATTTAGAGGGAGATAGCATCTTCACAGTGATTTCACCACTTAAAGTGATGCTTCAATGCGGGCACATATCTCAAATTTGCAAGATTTCCCACTGAACAGGGAAACAATTCAACAGAATAAATACACAACAAAATGCCACGTAAAATGTTTTCTTTTCACAAAAGGTCTTTCCTATCTTAGCAAAATTACCCAAAGCTGAAAAACAATGCTGATGAACAAAAATTGAGCAGGCATTTTCCATAAGTTTACCAAAGAAAAACTCTTTTATAATTCTGTTAATTTGCTATGAACAGGAGATTACTGAGACATTTGCAAGATAAAGTTCCTTGCAGGATTTATTGAAAACAAAATAAAGCAGAAATCTATTTTTCCACTGAGTTTTTCACTTTTGTTTGTATTTCAGTATTTTTTTCTCTTTTTGAATTATTCATATTTAGATATCAAATATTCTTACAAACCAAGACATTTAAGAATAATGAGTCTTGACTGCTTTCATTTTAACTTGTTTTGCTTTATGCCCAGGATTATTATTAAATGACCTTCTATTCAGTCTGTTTCTATAATCCATAAATAGAAATTGCCTAATGAGCATCTCAAATATTCCACTGTCATTTTCATGTCAGTTTTTCTTGTCCTATGTTTGTATAGCTCTGATGAGAATACCTATTAATGCACACCAATAGCTCTTTGCCTCCTTCCTCTCAAATCCCTGCCATGAATACAACCTTCTCTAATCTGAGCTGGAATCTTGTATCTTTACACTGTTTGAGAAATGCAAAGTGACCGTTGTACCAACTGAAGTAGCAACTTGAGAATTTCAAGAGTTGCTCTATGAGAAATACCACAACAGCAGCAATAATTATTGAATTTTCTGATGAAAGAGAAAGAAATTCCTCTTGCATTGTTCTCACATTCTAATTGAACAGGATTTACATATTTGGTCTGCAAAGCAGCAGGGACAAATATATTCTCCAATGTACTAAATCCATTTATACCTATACCAAAGAATGAAAGTAGAGAAGAATAAAGGAAGAGATGCAGAGTTTCTGACACTACCTACAGTGATATATTATGGAGAAAATAATACACATTCCATGAGAAATCAGCAGGGAGTTCTGGGGCCGGGAAGGAGTGGGCACCCTTCTAGAGGAAGAATATTAGACTTCAATGCAGCTTATATTTCTCCTATGGCATTTTCCCCCATTTCCTTTGTAAGTAACTTACAAAAGAAGCCCGACAAAACTGACCTTCAGCTGCTTTATCTATTGAACTGATACAGCACAGTGTGAAGCAATGCAGTCTTCCAGATCCAGACCACCAGTTGCTAAAACCACCAACACCTAATTAAGCCTACCTGTTTAGTGAGTGTTCTCGGTGCATGTCAATTTGTTGCACTGTGGGGACTCAGTTATTTCAGATGTCAAGGAAATGTTATATGGTGATATTTTTTGTCAGAAGATAATAGCTGTGTTAGTGAATATTCTATTGCCACATCACCCTTACTTTCTATTTCGATATTACACTGGCTTTCATTTTTCTCACACCATACATGCCATCACTTTTCTTGAATTCAAGAAGACCAAGAAAAAGCCTGCTTACTGTTCTGACATCCCAGAGAGATAAAGTCTTGTCAGCAGAGCTAGTGAGAACAGTGTTGGAGAACAGAAGAAACTCAATGCTATTGACTGAATCTTTATGGCCACACATCATATATCTGCATCTCTCACCGCAAAAGAAAATAACAGAAGTACAGCACTTGCCATTCAGGATAATAAGAACAAGAGACAAGTTTAGGTAAATTAGTAACACATTTCATGTGTCTTTCCTAGCTACTCTTTAGAAAAAAATGAATGTTGACAGCTATTCATCACCCAAGCACTACATCACAGAGAAAATAAAAAAACCAAACCGGTTAGTATTTGCTTCTCAGTAATGAAGGCTATAGTGGGAAGGTAAAATGAAATGGAGAAGAATTGTAAGGAGCAACAATGAAAGCACCACTTTATGTTGCCTGGGTGCATCCTCAAAAACTTTGTTGATGTAGAATTTAAAAGGAATGTGGACGAAAAGGTAGGATAGGGACAGCACCATTTCCTTTCTAAAGATACCTTATTCCTTCTTGCTTACAAAGGGTCTAAGAAATCTGTAGTGCCATGCCAACATGCACCTTGAAGAAAGCCAGAGAGTGCTGCCAGCCTGACATTCTTCTCAAGGTCTGCAGAAAGACTTAGAGAAACTGTGATGTCTGGGAGTTCTTCACTGAGGGTAAAGTCTTGTCACTGTGGACAACCAAGAGGCCTTTTCCATGAAGAAGAGCTCTCTCAGTATGGATGAGCCCCTAGCCATTGTAAGATGTAAGTTCTTAAAGCAGATGTGAGGAAACAGAGGTGAACACCAAGCATTGAGGTCTTTACCATGAACTGACCACAGCTCAGATGGAATGACATGGTTCTGGAAGTTCTTTCAACGCTGAAGACTTCCAACTATCCCGCCTTCTCCCAGCTGATCAGCTATGAAGTAATACCCTAGAGGTTTTTGTTTTGTTTTCTTATCTTTTAATGAGTTAATTTCTGAGACAACACTATCGATCCTTCTCAGTTCATGGTATGAACCTGATACAGATGAGCACAAGACAGAAGAAGCTTTTCCCACTCTAAGGAATAGAGATGCAACCACTATGACACTGCTGTAGAGAATCAGTTCTCTCACAAAACAGCCTGAAGTTGGCAATATAGTTATGACCTTATCAAAGCTTTTTGGTTTTTGTTTTGCTTTCTGTGTGCACACCAGAGAAGAACTTCCCTTAAACTGGAGTCCAGGAGAAGAGAAGGAAGAGCCCAAGGATGTCTCACCAGGACCGCACAGAAGGTAACAAACAAATCAGGGATTATTCAAACTGACCAGAACAGCAAAGGCTTAACTCCTACAGAAGCATGCCAAGAGGGGAGACAATTGAAATGAAGCAGCATTCACCACTCATTACGGCTGTATACAAGAGTCACCCATGCTCGTATGGGTTTCAGTCTATGATTTCTTTAAATATATGTGAAACTTCATGAATTTGCAGTGTTTGTATTGTTGTACCCTGTGAAAACATTCAGGTAGGTGAGCATACTATGGAAAAACCTAACCAATGTAAAGTTAGTAGCAGTTCTAGCCTCTTTGTTCAGTTGAGTCAAAAATAGTATGAAAAAATAAAAGCCAACAACTCATCATAAATTATTACAGCTTTCAGTGACAGCTCAGAATTTCATTCCCTGCTCATGTGATTCTGACAGTAGAAACACACCTCCTTTGAGCTGGCTGCTGAATATATCATTGGGGCTTGCAAATTAGATTGCCGTGTGGCTCTTAACCGAGAAATTTCTTACAATATTTATTAAGGAAGCTGTCAGCAGTGGTAATTAAAGATGTTATTTTCTTTTTCTTTTTTTTCTTTTCTTCCTGCCTGTATGTCACCAGAAGACTCTCAGAGCTCTTGCAAGTTTTGTATCAACAGCACAGATCAGTATCTGCAGATCAGATACAGGCCAGTAGAGTTCAAGGGTTTTTACGGACACTACCCCAATCACTGATCTAAGAAAGTGATTTCTCAGATGTATTTTAATGCTTTTCCATTTCTCAGACTGAAATGTATATGCTGCGCTGAGCTGAACACCAAGCCTGTCCCCACAGAAGGGATAGTAGAAGGGAGATAAGTTGTTTCTGAGTAGAAGTATTATCCAGGAAATATATTTCAAAGGAATATTAGATTCCACTGATATCATTTCACAGAATCTATGTTTTTGTATTGTAGACAATACATTATACTATTCAGTATTATCTGTTACATAGACTACATGTGTTATTTTATCACAAGGACTCTTTTTAAACTACTCATAAAGTACTGTGGCTGTTAGAGCTCGATGGACAAGGTATCTGATATTCATGATCACTTGATATATGACAATAAAATAACTTCAATGAAATAATTTTTTTGTTTTACAGTCTCATGGTAATGTTTTACACCACAGAATAGGCCTTTTTCATCTCAGATCGTATACTTTTATTTGTGTATAGGTATGCCATTTTTAAAAAGTGACCAATGACTTCCTGCTTGCCTGTTACAGTATAAGGACTTTGAACTGCTGAACAGTTTTTGACAAGCAAAATCCTGCTTGGTATTTTTGGAGGCACTTCCTAGTTTTGAAAACATTGACAACTTTAGATACCAGAGAGTGACAGTGTTCCACTAGAAGAAAAGGGGATATTTTCCTGTAATAACAGGATGTATTTATGTCCTTTTCAAAGGCAGGGGGAGAACAACATCTTCAACCTGCTTGAGGGGGCCTGGGGTGAAAGAATACAGAAAAAGGAAGGAAAGTAAAGGAAAAAAGAATATTTTGTTTGTGAGTCTCTGACATAAGATATAGACCATCCCAGGCAGACAGGCTGCAAGAACAGGCTTGTGAGAGATTAATTAGGTGCCAAAGCAGGAAGGCCCATTCAGAATCCCTTAGCAAGGTGAAAATGGACTAAAGTGATGGACCATGACAGCAGCAGAAGGGAGGGAAATGATTTGTATTTTTCCATCAAGAACATAAACACCCAGACCTGATGCAGTTGTCTGTCTCTCTCCTTGCCACTTCCATATCATTGCGTACTGATGAGCGAGCTCTGGCTCTCAAGATTTAATTTACCACTCTGGTAACTGACTGACTGATATTTCTAAGAACCTCCAACTGCTGCATAAAATAAACTCTTCTTTCCTTCCAGCTGAGATATAATTTCAGCAAGACTGTCTTGTATACAAGCTATCTTTTGGTTGGGAAGTGGAACATTTTATTTAATGTTCTTTTTCCACAAAAAATAAGTTGATATGAAGGGTAGAGCATCACCCTGTTTTTCATGGGAGCTCATATTTCTATCCAATGGTTCAAGTTTGTCTACATTAGAATAAATCTGTAGCAACATTCATTATCTAATGTTTTTTTCTCATGATTAACACATAGCCTCATGGATATAAGCTTCACCATCTCTGAACATTTTAGTCCAGGAAAGAGAGGGAATCATCTATGAATAGCAGGTTAGGCATTTGCAGTAGTCTTGTTGCTTACATCCAGAGACAGAGAAAGAGGTCCTGAATAAATGATGCCATTGTAGAAATACTGCTCAGTAGTTCAGCATTTTGTAGATTGCATTCTGAACCTCATCTCAGACACCGATTCCAACCTTCATCCGTTACCTGTGTTATCACTACTTTTTCAACATAAAACATCAGTTAACACATTTTCTTGATTCATGACTAATTATCCTCAGTGTTCCCTTTTTCTTTACAAAGTCAATTTCCCTTCCCTTAAATGCAGGTAAGGTAATGACGTCCATCAATAAATCAGCCTTTATTCTACCTCACCAGGTTTCGATTTTTCTTAACAGGTTCAAACAAACATGGACAGAGTGTTATAGTTACAAGAAGCACACCTATACCATGAACGCTGGCATTTAAATGAATCATACCATTATTGATATTACTCGCTCAACAGTGATGGGCAAATTTTACTTCCTCAATTTTTAGAGACTTCTCTTCTGAGAATCATATTCCAGAATGGTTCATTCAAATTCAAAAGGGCTTTCAGGAAAACTGCATTGAAAACAGAAGATATGAAATGTTTCCACTTACATAAGACTTCACTGAATATTAACAGGCTGCTGTCTCTACGCCAACGTACAATAGCAGCCAAATAATGCACTAGTTAGATATTTCATCAACTGTACAATAATTGAAAAGAAAATACAGATAGTGGGTAGATTTTGCTTACCCTGTATACTTTCCCATCAACACAGACGGAGTTAGAAGTCAGTAAGGACAACAAGCCGGCACACCCTGATTAGGAACATTTTAAAATTGCCTGGTCCATATTTATTGCTAAAGGCTATACAGGGCACAAAGCATTGGACAATCTGCAGTGCTCCACACCAGCTTAGTACTCATTTCCACAGACACACAGCAAACCAGAGCAACAAGTGAGATTACCTGTTGCCAATTCTTTTGCTATTTAAAAGTGTTTTAAAAAAACCACCCAACACACAACACATGCTTACTAGCAATCCTGTGAAAACAGGAGAAGCTCTGCCTCCGTTCCTGATGTTTTTTTTGAAGTATGTGGTTTCTATGTTCAGCTCCAGTTGGAAAAATTGGGCGGGTGGGGGGGTGATACCATTTCAATGATTAGCTAGGTAGTCATAGTTACTTATTTTATTGCTGTGCCATATTAAATCTCATTTTAAGCATGGTAATTAAAAGCACCTATATAACCAATTGAAATTAATGAGATTTTAAGCATGTACTTTTGAATCGGTGCCTCTACCAAACATCTTTTTACATGCCTTCCAAAGGAATACATTAAATGCACAAACACTCTCAAACTGTACTATCTTTCCCAACAACTAGTCTCTCAAATCATCCCATGGAACGAGCACTAAAATAAACCCTTTCTCGTGTCTATTGAATAACATTCGTCTCTGTGACCTGCAAACACTAGCAGGTAAAACATCAAGGTAAATTACACCAGCACATCACCTGCTATGAACGTGGACACAACATTTCTGAATAGGGTCACACAACAACCAACCTCCAGTCCCATTATAGTGATATAATTGTAACAGTGCAAAGGAGAATACTTTACACAAAAACAAATCCTATCCCTTTCCTATTATAGGGCTTTATCTCCAAAATGTGTTTAAATTAGACATAGAACTTTTCCAGCCAAGATCAATGGGCAAGTATTAGCAAATGGGCTGACTTAAGACATTAAAATGCCAGTTTGGTTTATGCTGTTATAAATGCATCCTATCATGTCTTTACGTTTTATGACCTCTGTTTTATTTCTAGGTAGCTTCATATATGACACACACAATGATTCATGTCAAGAATGTAAAACTACCAGTATTTCAGTAAAAAGTGCCTGCCATCATTTATGACAATGATTTTTTTCTTGACCCATTATTTCACTAAATGTAACACATTTTATAAGACATTGACACGTGAGGACAATTCCTTTATAAAGTACATTTGTCTCTGAAAAGAAATATGCCAGTATGATGCTGTCAATATGAGCCACTGTGTTCAATTATTACTTAGCTTCAATAAAATGAAGCTGTCTTCAAATTGTGAACGTTAATTTGTACCCTCTTTCAAACTAGTGTTTGACACTTTGAAAATGCAGTGTTAAAGTATATGCTACTACTATTTCTGTGAAAATGTAAATATTTCTTCTCCAGTATTTATAAACATTTAGAAAGAAAATATAAATTAAATCCTTCTCTATATAATTTATCTTCATACTCAGCACTTATGGAACACTATCTGAGTGCTCTGCAAAACAAAGAGCAATCCCCCAATTTAAAAGAAGCTGTAAATCAGGGTTTCTCTAGCAAAGGTCAGTTTGCAGAGGTACTCCTGAGTTATTAAATCATGTGAAATCACTTTGTATTGTTGGTTTCAGACAATTTTAATTGTTACACTTTTTAAATTCACAGTGAGCAGAAGCAAGATTAAGTATTAAATCTTCCTGTGATCACTCACATCAGAGACTGCTTTGAGCTCGGCCAGGTAAGACTGTCTGAATCAACAGCATGGTGTGTAAGTCCTGCTCCTACTGAAAGCCACCCAAGGTTTGCCACTCATGTCTGTAGGAGCGGGATTAGATTCAGGTTTATCACCACAGGAGCCTGACAGCTCACACTTTTGGTCTAGTGCACAGTAAATTGAGCATGTAAAAGGAAACTGATCTCTGAAGCAGTATGGACTTAACTGGTAAGTTCAAGGGTGCAATCCTTTCCCTTCCTCTGTCCTTTCTTCCTCCTTCTGCCAAAAGCAAAGCAAAGGCTTAGCAATTAGGAAGTCTTAGCCAAGGAAGAAAGAATCCCAAACAAGATATAAATGTTTTATTAATATTTTCTAGTTATATAGACAAACATTACTCATCTGACTCAGCAAGTTCACAAGTCTGCAATAAAATAGGGTTACAACCTTTTCTTAGACCTCCTTGAGAAATATGAGAACTGAGGAATCATACTGTTTAAACATGGAGGTTCTGGAATGGATCAAATCGCTTCTTTTAATTAAAAGGACATAAGTTAACTGGAAGAATTACATTTTTATCTTGCTTGGTAGGTTTTGAAAGGCTGCAGCAGTTTATTTTTCAGAGTGCAGATTTCTTCTCTGAAATTTAGCAAAGTTCTTTTCCCCCTGCTTTTCAGGAGCTGCTCTGAGCACGGCAGCTTTCCTTTAACTCCAATTTATAAAGACTCAAGAAAACCATCACCAGCTCTGCTTCAGTTCCTGCTGTAATCAGTAATAAAAACTACAGTGATTTAGTAGGCGAACAGACAGCACCCTGCTGCAAGTGGGAACTGTAGACACAATCTTTTTCTGGCCCCGCTCGTATAAGGAACACCTTGCACACATAGGGCAGGCTTTTGTGCTCACACAGGATGCAACTACACCTTCAGGTAAGCCCCAGGTCTGGACCGAATTTTTCTAACATATATTGCAAGCCCTCTGTTCTAGCAAAACTCTAAGAGAAACTGAAAGGCAACGTCTGAGCATGACTGGCCCGTAACTTTGGATCTCATTTTATGACGTTTGAGCACACTGAATGCTCCCCAGCCCAGTCTAGTCCCACATATTTTGGGGTTCAATCTTGCAAGCACCACATAAGTGTTAAAGTCTGCCTACAGCAGGAATGTGGGCCAAAAGCAAGTCCATCATAGCGTGCCCATAAGCTTGTCTGTAAATCTTTCCTCCAACTCAAAATACAAATAGGGACTTCTCTTATTCTGTGATGCCACCTCCGCTAGCGGTGCACAGCCTTGCTACCATTTATGCATTTGTGTGCTGTTAACAAGCTACTCAGTCAACAGCAACACCCGAACAGAACAGGAAAGCTATTTTGTTGTGTTGCGTTGGAAATTTATTTCATCTCCAGGGACCTTGCCTCCTTACATATTTTGCTGTTCTAAAAATTACTTTGTCCTATTTCTCTAACTTGAAAGAGCCTCTTTGGCAAACAATACCCAGAAAGGGAAAATTGAACATACCTGAGAACACAAAAAAAACCCCAAAAAATCACATACAGAACACAAAAAGAGGGCAATGCATTACACTAAATGAAGTTTAATAGCTTGAACTTCAGATTCAGCAACATCTAATAGTGAGGGACATTTGGTCAAAACTCCCCTAATAAATTTATAATTAGCTAGCAGAAAGCAATGCTCCAGTCAGGTTTCTATTCTGCAGTGAAATTAGATAACAGCCGAATAATCACAGTCCTTGAAATAGTGTTCTATAAATGCAGGAGAAAGAGGTCACAAAACTTCATGTCTTGCCTTTGGGATTAAAATGCTTTTTTGTCTCACTTCCTTGTAATTTATGTAACAGAATACATATTACTGGGAAATAGCCAATTATCACTGTATTTATTTTTCTGGAAGACCTCTACTATACGTATTTTAATAGAAGCTGTGTATTTATTGAGTGTGTGGGAACTTCCACTACTAGTGAGATACTGATCAGCTTACTAAGACACATTACTGAGAAAAAAAATACTCTCAGACAAAAAAGCACAAAGGCAAAGTTTTAAGGACACACTGGTTGCTATGGTGTTGAACACAGACTTGACCGCCTGATGCTAGCCTGAGAAATAATAAGAACCCTTATTTTCTACCATTGATTATTGAGCATGTTTCTGCATGGAGCCCACACAGATAGTGGTTGGTTGGGTTTTACAGAACAAAAGACTTTCACGGGTACTATGTTTGGTTAGTCCTATCTAGCAAAAGTAGACAAAAAAGAAATAAAAGCAATTATGTTCTTTGAGTGATTCGAATACTACTCAAAACCAGGATCTATTTTGATAAACATTGAGAATAATAAATATGATTGACAATAACTTTATATGGTTTTTTATGAGTGAAAAGCACAAATTACTAAATTAATAATATTCTACTTAGGCTTTCACTAGAAGGTGTGAAAAACTAACAGTATATGCCAATAATCTATCTCCTTTCTTATTGGCTTGAAACATGAATAATGAATCTGCTCATTATTATACTGAAGATTTAGCATCTTAACATTTCTTTTAACAAGTGTTGTGTAAGAAGTATTATTATTTGCATTATTTTCTGCTTCCAGACAAAGGCTTTTGGGTGTGAAGCTTAATTTTTTTAAAAAGAAAAATAAAACAATAAGGCGTAAGATCTCTACTTAAGAATGGTTTACAGTCTTTTTGTCCTAACTTTCCCTGTTAATGGTATGATTTTATATCAATACAATTAAACCTATATAATCACAGTGCACACTCAAAGTAAGCCTCACTGTATGAGAAGAACAGTATCCACAATTACAAGATCAGACTGATTTCTAAAGCAATACAGTAGTGCTGTAGAATCTTTTACAGACGCAATCTGGAACTAAGCACATGTTTAAATTAAAGTATTTTCTTAAATGTTCAGCTGAACCAGGACCAGAATACACATCACTTTGCCAAACTTAGCCTAAAAATAGAAACAGAAATTAGTACTTCCATAGCTTTCTCAACAGAGGCACCAACAAGTGATCACCATAAGCTGAATCAACCATTTTTTCGTGTGTAGCTGTTCTGGACTGAGTCACAGTAACAAGGGAAGCCAGAGAAGCCTCAATGCCTCGGCAGCAAAACACATTCACCCTAACAGCAGAAAACAGTGTTCCAGTTGCCAGGTCTGTCTTCAGGAGGGCAAGGAATACTTCTATAACATTGCAGTCAGTTTGAAGAGGACAATTGCCAAGATTAAAAGTTTTGCAATATAGCACATACATTTTCATACCAGATTGTAATATATTCTTCATTACCTTTTACTATGTAGGCTCAGTTGAACTCTGTACCTTGTCAAGATTTCTTTAAAATCTCACCAGTCAACACCTAATCGTTGGCAGCACCAGGCATTTTTCAGCTTATGGCAACAGCTGTTGCAAAAGCTCACTTTCCATTGAAATTGGGCTCTAAATCAACTTTGATAATTTATTTGAGCTACTTTAGTTTGAACAGAAGCATGTTACTTACAATCCAAATTTTTCAGACATGAGATGCATTTTTATATGGTTCAACTTTGGATTATTTTGCATTTGAAAAGGGCCATATTTTCCCAAGTTTAGAATCAGGTGAATAAAATGTACTTCAAAATTCAGGGGACAGGAACAAGATTTAGCTATTTATATCCAAAATCTAGATCTTAATAAGCACCCTTTTCAAGGACAATCTTGGTCATATATAGAACTTTGGTCTTGCTTGTAATTATCAGTAAAAGATCGATGTCTGGGAATGGTCCAAAGTATATTTATCCTGACAATATTTAGCAATTTGTAATCTATCTCACCCCTGAACTCAGTCAGAAACAAATTTGTTAACACTACTCTAAGGAACTCAACTTAGTAGGCATTCCCAGAACATCTGTGACATATACCCATGGGATTTGGACCTCACATAAACTGCATTGGTACCCACTCCTAACGTGATGCGGGAGCTCACAGCTTAGATTCCTCGATCAAATTTCAAAATCTAGGTTTAATTCTTCCCTCTGCCCAAGGAAAGTCAACATACATGTATTAAACCATCTGTTCATGGGTATAACTTTCTAACTTTTTCATTGAATCTGACTATGTGCAGAAAATAAATTGTCAGCTGAAGAAAAAATTTCTGCAGACCAATGGTCCCAGAACTCAGAGTGACAAGAACTGAAGCGGTCCCCCTCCAAGGTCAGCTCCTGTATTTCATAGTTATTGAATAAAATACCATTTCAGTCCTTAGGACAGGAACTAGAACACAATCTTGTCTTTCTCTGAGGTGCCTGGGTCTCCCTTGCACTATAGAGAAAGAATAATCATCTATCCCAGAATTATTGACATCAATCCAGGGGCAAGGTGCACTCAGGTTCAGAAAGGTACATGGTGATGCTTATATTATTTTTTGACTCTAACTCTTGCTCAGCACTTTCTGCAAATCAAGCTTCCTTAAGGGATTTTTTTGGACAGTTAAAGACAGAAACACCAGAAATCACTTATTGAAAACCATAGCCTTATTTTATTAAACAATTATCTCCTACTCCCTCAAGGCATATGGGTACTAGATAATCAGATAAGCGCAATCTCAGTAATAATAAAATAGATATAAACCATTTAAGCCGACATTAAACACTGCAGAACTAGTACGAGCATGTTTTCTGCTCAGCAGTTCTGCAGCCGAATAAGCAAAGTCTTGCTCCCTGGTGACAGTGGGTTATCCTCAATTATCATATCAGCTGACATCAGCGTTGAACTGATGTCCTCTTTTTGCAGTCAGTGCAGAAGCTGCCATGTTTTTATTATTTTTGCTTTTTTTTCAAATACAAAAATTTTACAGGTAAAACTTTTGCCTTTTCTGGCTAACCCCGAACAACTAAATCCAGATGTCTGTTAATTCATCCAAGAATGTACTGCTGTTGATTTTGAAAGATATTAATGTATTTTGATGGATCACTACCAAGTGGTTTAATTTTGTGTGTGTGTATATATTAATGCTTATGTTAGAACTGTTCTATTCAAACAGGTTATTGTACAGTTTTAGGTTTCTACTGTTCAAATACAATATTGGGGAAAAGGTGAGCCATCTAAACTTGATATTCAGACCTCTTTTACTGTGCATTTCAAGCACCCTGATTCTCTTCCTTTACATCATTTATTTCATCCTCTAATCATAGAATAATAGAATGGTTTGGGTTGGAAGGGACCTTAAAGATCATCTAGTTCTAAATGCCCTGCCATGGGCAGAGACACCATCCACTAGACCTGGTTGGTCAAAGTCCCATCCAACCCGGCCTTGAATGCTTCCAGGGATGGGGCATCCACAACCTCTCTTGGCAACCTATCCCAGTGCCTCACCACCCTCACAGTAAAGAATTTCTTCCTAATATCTGATCTAAATCTACCCTCTTCCAGTTCAAAACCGTTACCCCTTGTCCTATCGCTAGACTCCCTGAGAAAGAGTCCCTCCCCATCTTTCCCGGAGGCCACCTTTAAGTACTGGAAGGCTGCTATAAGGTCTCCCCAGAGCCTTCTCTTCTGCAGGCTGAACAACCCCAACTCTCTCAGCCTGTCCTCAGAGCAGAGGTGCTCCAGCCCTCTGGTCATCTCCATGGCCCTCCTCTGGACTTGCTCCAACAGGTCCATGTCCTTCTTATGCTGGAGGCCCCAGAGCTGGACACAATACTCCAGGGGGGGGTCTCATGAGAGCAGAGTAGAGGGCCAGAATCACCTCCCTCAACCTGCTGGCCACGCTTCTTTTGATGCAGCCCAGGATGTGATTGGCTTTCTGGGCTGCAACCGCACATTGCCGGGTCATCTACTTGATTATGTTAATAGATAAAGAATATGGCATTATATGCACAACTACTGACTGGTCACACATAACACAGAAAATGAGAAATGTGACAATGAAAAATAAAATTTGAAATATCTTTACACCAGAAGACCAGATAAACTTATGCTATACTGGAACGTACATTGTCTGTTGAATCCTGGTATCTTACTGTGAGGCTGATCTAATCTATTTATTCTGAAAAAGTCACTGACAAATGTAATAAATAGTTGCTTTTTGTAGGATTTTAAGTCTGTAACAGTATATAACAGCAAATTTAAAAAAAAAAATGCTACTCTACTCCTGTCTAAAATACCTTGCCAAAGTCTTCCCTGCGTTCATCCTGTAGAGATCTATCATATCATATTCTCTATAACTTTGTACATTTAGGATGAGATTTCCAAACTCCCCTGACAATGAAGAGTATCAGATTCATATAGCTTTTGGGTGTCTAAATAATCAATTAGATCCTTAATGGGATTTTCAAAAGTCACTATGTGCCTGCTCCAACAGATTTTTCAATCAACCCTTCAGGCACTTTTAAAGATCCAACTCTTCATGCACATTAAATGAAGGAAGCCCACCCTCTAGCCTCTGCTTAGGTGAGAACTTTGTTACATGACTTTACCAGAATTAGGCAGAAGCTGATAAGAAGAAGACTTGTCTTACTGAAGAATAAGAAGTGACTCTCTCGGGGCTTCTGTTTGCTAAGAGTCGACATTAAACCGCATGAATGATGACCTAGGTTTTCACTGTTTCTAAAACAAAATTCTTGCCTTCCTTCCAAAATAATCAGCTGTTGTAAAACTACTGACAAAAGGGAAAAATTGAAACAAGAACTATATAAGAGACAAGAAAAATAAATCTAGAGAACTCAACTATATCCACACAGTTTTTATAAAACAGACTTAATTCAGTTATCAGCCCTCAAAACCCCCCCCTACAACTCCCCCCTCCCCCCCTCAAAAAAAAAAACCCAAACAAGCAAAAACTCCACCATTAATTTACCATGGAATCCATTTGCTGGTCTAGCTTTATAGTGATGAAATTCCATATAAGATAGAGAAAGCTGTATCAGCACTTCATAATTTAATTTCACCAGCGTCTTAATTTTTTTTTTATATGAGATTAGACTAACATCTCTATATCTTCGTTCCAACCCATATTCAAGAAGACTCATGTAAACAATATGGGTAACTTACACTGTTCAATGCACACATAAAGGAACTCTGCAAGCTGTGCTTGTTGAACATAACATACAAATGCATTAGGCACCAAAACTATACCACAGAAGCTGTCTTACTTTTTTCTGATATACAAAAGAAAATGCCTTTATCAAAAAAATCAGATAAAGAAAAATCTACAGTCTCAAATTCAAAAATGCAGTGACAAGTGAATGTTAGAGGCCCCTCTTTATTAATTATTATATTGCCAACCAGGGACTTTAGTCTTCCTCATTTTTCAAATAAAAAACTATTTTATTTAAAAAAACAAACAAACAAACAAAACAAAATCAGTCAGTTGCAATAGTGCAGAGAATCATGAGAGCCTGGGCCAGTACTATGGTATTGTAAATTAGTATGCAGTTACAAAGAATATTAATGGATGGGTTTAATCTGCAGAGTGCAGATTCACTGCATAAAAAGCAGTGTTACTCTTGTTGTATGTTAGTTTATTTTCTTCCATATTTTAAGTTTACTGAAATTCCTTTAGACCTATTAAATGAGCAAATCCTTTTTGAAAACAGTACAACATGGCTGAAATGCAATAAATATAAGCACTTTAATATTTAAGTGAGGAAAATGAATTTCAGTGTGTTTTCAAATTGGTTTTCTTCAGTGCAGAGTTTCTTTATTTGTCCAAATAAAATGGATTTGAGTGGGTGGCAGCTTTAAGGAGATATGCAGCACTATTCAATGGCTTTGTGAACTTGGGAAGATATTATGAATAATGGATTTGCTGTGCCCTTAGACACAGAGCCACAACAAAAACAATATCATTCTAGGTTCTCTAATAAGCAGCTGCTGGAGTAAGGAATAAAAAGCCTGGCCTACTGATTTAAGCCACAGGGGCTAGCATTTTTGTTCAGATCATTGTAGCAAACTATGGGACTGGCTCTGTGTTTTCAGCAGGAAAACTACTCAAACACAGAGTGTGAAGGGCTAGATTCCCAAGACTACCTCCCACCACTCTGATTTGCTGCTGTCTTCTTACAAGCTCATTTTTATGTTATACACCACCCCCACTCCCCCCAAACAGAGCTGGAAAAGAGATATATTTCCCTCTGTCAACAGCTGGAGGAAAAGGTTAACTTGAAACACATGCACAAAATACGACTACTGTTTCCTCCTTTTATACATTTGAACATATATTGCTCTTCTCAAGGTGAGAGTCCTTTGCTTTATTTCGTAACGAATTTAAAATACTTAAATTTCATCAGCAAATTACTCACTGCTAAGCACAAATGGAAACAACATCCAACCAGTTTCAATATAGACAGATTTGACCAAAATAAATTTGAGAAGTGTACCTCTTGGTCCTTTTGAAAAGAATTTGACCTCAGCCTGATAGAAAATCAGAACCGTTTGGGACATCTAATCCATTCTGAACTGTGCAAGTTTTCAATGTGCGACACCACAGGACTGGAAAATGTAGCAACTTCTCTGAGGATCGGACACTTCAGAGTAGGAGGAGGTAGGATATCTACCTATTGCGGTGGGATGATATCCTTATTTTCTTCCCAAACTTGCAAATGCAAAAAACTGTTCACTTTACACACATAGGAACATAAAGTAATTCCTCATATTAGTGTGCCTAAAAGTGTATTGAAGAGAAGCTCAGTAATCAGGATCTCAAATTTGGGTCCCAAAAGCCCAACTGGTATATTTGATAGCCAACAAATTGGTACTTGCGAAGATTTTAATATTGGCATTTTAATTCTAGAAGTTGTGACATCTTCTTATCTTGTTGATAAATACATCTCCAGCAAGTCACTACTAAAATCTTCAGCTGCACATGGCAAAGCTTTGTTTATACTATTGTTGTAGGTGCTGAATATGTAATCAAAGTATCGTCAAGCCATGAGTGATAACCTGATAAGGATTACTTAAAATGATGACACAGTTAGAATTAGGTTTTTGTCAAACCGCAATGTTAGCTGCTAACTTCACACCTAGTATTGCATACTGCGTCCTCAAGCCCATATTTTCATCTTAACCTTCCAAACAGTTAGCTCCGATCTATATTACTATGAAACAAACACTGATATGAAAAAAAATCTATGAAAAAAAATCTATGAAAAAGGCTTTTTAATTGGCAGAACATAACTGCAGAAGATCACACATAATATTTTGATTTTTTTCTTAGACCTTCAGAGGGGATATACAAGTATAACTTTAACAATGTTCACACTGTGCAGCTAACTGGCATGCCCTTTATGCAACAGAAATGGTCCATGACTACCTGCTTTGTATTAAATAATTCACAATTTTTGTTGACATTTTACTGTAGTCTCAATATTAAGACTCTCTTATCTAGAATTTTTGTTTTGGTGACAGAAATATGTTTGAAAGAGATACTAAAATATAAATAAGTTCATTGGTTTTGCATCAACTGGATAATTCCAATACATATTTAATAGGTTTCCCACAGATACACATGCCTTTGCAGGCTCCGAGTTCAGTAAATAGATGCATAAAAATCGCCTTTCAGATGGTGAACTGATTTCTAGCTGGGAAAGATATTGGCCAGTCTAGAACAAGATTATTCTGTGATGTTGTGTCTCAATTCACATCAGAAAACCTACTCTGAATATTGGAAGTGCAGAAGAGAAATTGCCAACATTTTTATTTTCCTCATCCTGATCTTCACCTCCATTAAGGCAAAACCTCCCCCTTATTTTCATGAGAAGTGTCAGGCTATGTAAACAATTCAAAGACTCAACCACTTCTATCATGTGGATATAGCTTTACAGCTTTCGAAGTCTACTCTAAAGATTCTGAGATCTGGCTCAAAGAAAAATCCACACAGGGTACCAAATAAATTGTATTATATGTATGTGGTCCTACCATTTAGGGAAATTTAAGATTTAGGACAGAAATGAGCCCCAAGTTTTTGAAAACTGTCACTGAGTAAAGAAACCACTGTTGGGCTCAAAACAATATTCACTCACATTTTAAGAAGGTACAAACACAATTCAGTGTCTTCCAACTTCAATAAAAGACCCAGGAGACTCTTTTTGTACGTAAGAAGTCATTGTTTAAGGATTAAGATGTGACTTGTGTTCATATTCCAGCTGAGGCTAATCAAAGATGAATGTAGCTTGCTTTAACAGGATACACATGGTAGACAACTAGAGTTCCAGCATTTGGGAGAGAAAGTAAACTGACAATACAGGATTTTGTTTGAAGTCTGAACCCTTAAAAAAAAAAAGGGAAGAAAAAAGAAAAAAGAAAAAAAAAGAAAAAAACAAACCCAAAAAGCATCTCTCTCTCACACACACACACAAACACACACACACACACACAAACACACACGCGCACGTCTCTGAAGACTGCCTGGAGCCAGACGACAAGAATGCAAACAAAAGGAATTTATATGTATAAAGGTGTCCATTACAGCAGACTTTCATTTTGAAATCAAATGACCAACTCATCCAATTTCAAACTAGAAGACACTAGCAGCTAAAAATAGTTCAACGTTCAGGTGGATATGCCTGTCAAAGTACTGCTGCTTGTGAATAGTAAGACTGATTCCTGTTCTTGTTAATTCACTGCAGATAAAAGCAGGGAAATAATCTACAATTACTTGTGTTGCCACACATTGTGATTTTGGGCAGCAGTACTTCACTTTAACATGTATCACAGACTATACATGTAATATTTGCACTAACTGGTACTGACAGAATATGGTTGTGATGATTGAAATACATCATTTTAATGCACTGTTGTCTTCACTGAATTTTGTAATAATATCTGACAGCTTTCACTGCTGTATGAATTACTCTCTGTTGGTACAATTCATTTTTTGTTTTGGTTGAGATACTATAAGACAGTATTTCTAGGAAAACAGGTTAGATAAAGAAAAGATTGCCAGTAATGAGTAAATGTAACAATGAAGGAGAAAGAAAACAACTGGATAATGAGCCTGGATACGTAGTGAAATACTATGCTATGACTTAAAATGTGCTGAATGTCTGCAGTGCTGATTCTTTGCATTTGAATACTGAATGTAGGACAGTGGAAACACCCTGTCAAGATCTGAAAAATACTTTCAGAAGCCATAGTTATAATCCCTGCACACTTGCAAATAAGGCAAGGAATTCAACATGCAGATTGTCAAAGAGAGAAAAAAAACAATCGAGCCTACTACAGTATACACGATCAAAGTGGACTAAGTTTTCTGGAACTGCCAGCTAGTTTGGTTAGGATTTGATGGAAGGAAGCGTAAGTATTACTTTCGTAATTCATCCTGCTCTTGAACTAGCTGTCAGGGAATCTAGGAGGCATTTTGACAAGTAAGGTAAACCAAGGAGAAAGGTGTCCAACTTACAGAAGATCACATTACCTTAGCAGTTCAAACAAATATAGCGTTCTGCTGTCCAACAGGAATCTCTCAGCCAACTATACATAATTCAGGAAATTTTGCATCCCTGGGCAGACAGAGGGCAACTGGAACATAAAAAAACCCAACACATCTAACATTTTTCCAAGCCACACTGGATGCTGAACTAATGGAAGCACGGAAACTGTTGAGACAAGAAAAGGATACATCCTTTTATGCAAATCAAGTGCAAATTTCTTGGCTATATTTCCATAAAGAAAATGGAAATCTCCTGTAGGTAACTGATTGTAGAGTTCAGATAAGCCTACTAGAAATATTTGCAGAGAAGAGAACTCAGACATTTTGGAAAGCAGCTCTGTTCACCACACCCTAGTTTAAAAAAAATAAAGTAGTAACTTGGCTTTTTTTCCCCTCCCTGAATCAAAATCAGTGCTGTGCATTTCAAGATCAGTTGCAGAAACCAGAAAGCAAAGCTCTTACATTTCTGTCTTTTTAATGATTTAGAAAAAAAACTAAAAACATTTTTGATATTTAAAAAAATACTGTAATTTTAGCTACTAAGAAATTCAAATATGCTTCTTATGTATGAGATAAATTGCCATAGACAGTTCCAGTAAAAACCACAGAGAACACTGATTTATCTAGACCTGTAGCCAATGACCACCAATACAAACATTTCAGTGGAAGTTACACAATTCCTGTCACGTTTAACAGTGTAATTCCACAGAGACGTGTGTCTATTGTGTCCCAAATGGTGATTAGTTTGTCACAAAGTCTGAAGGTTGACAGTCTTTGCAATATCACTGACAGCATATGCTTTTAATTTCTCTAAGTATATGTGTGCTGTGAATATTGCTATGTACCTGCAAACAAGCCCAGCATTGCTTTATCACTGCATCCTTTAAGTGACAAAGAATTAATAATCATATAAACATATGTTTCTCATGAATCTGTATTACTACAGAAAATCCAATTCTGATTTTCTTTCCTGTCATCCTGTAGGGAAGTTTGAAGACAATTCATTTTGACTTTTTTTTTTAATGTTACCAAGGAATGGAAAGTTAGGTTTTTAATGATGGCTTCAGTAGTAACTCACTATATGGCCTTAGGTAAAGCACTTCACCTCTTTGCTTAGTTTCACCAAATGCAAATAATTGTATTACTTGCCCAGTTTAGGCATTTCATGAGAATTATGAAGGTTAAGCCATATTTTCCTTGTAACTGAACAGCTATGCTTTGGATACCATTTTTTCCCTGATAATTCACATCTTCAAATTGATTTTTACAATTGCCTCTCTGGGAATTATAACTACTAGATTTTAGACTTTCTTTGGTCCTGAAAAATGTATTATGGAACTCTAGCATAATTATAAATTTGGAGACTTGGGCATAGGCCTCATTTTGATTTGAGGGATTAATAGCAGGTTGTCTCTCCAGTACTCCTCAGGGGATTCCAAAGGGAATTCTCCTTTATCAAAATGGCAAGCATTTCCTGATGTGCTGTCAGCACAGACATTACAAATGACCCAAAGATGGTCCTTCCACATTTCCTCTGAGTTCTTCTACCTGCCTTCTAATTTCCTGGAGGACATTTGTCTTTTCTGAAAACAGATTAGCTTCACTTTTACTGGAATCAATTAGACATGGTATCTGGCCAGAAGAGCTTGTGGCCTGTGTCCCACTGAAAAGCAAGTCAGGTAAGTGTCATCTGAAAAGGGGTATTTTGACTGGTTACACTCCCTCATTCTGATTCAAAATGTGAAAGCATGGCTCCATTTTGAAACTAGACAATCTTTATGAGTGTCTTCAAAGGAGATTTTATAGAGTCCCGATAGGGATACATTTGATGTGGTGAAAAATATCTACAAATCTGATAGTAAATGTTTCATTTAAAAACTGTCCATTGCCTAAGGGAAAAAAGAAAAAGAAACAGAGTATGAATGTAAAGGATGCCAGGAGAAGTTAGGCTAAACTCTCTGCCTTTTCACATTGCTCTGATGGTACAAAGCAACTAGTTTGACCAGCCAACTTGGCAATTCAAGCAATGTTAACTAACTTTTATTTGAGACTAAAGCAAAAAAAAAAGAACAATAGAAGGAATTATTTAAATAAACTAGGAATTAATTTATGTCACATACATCTGACACTAGGTGAAGAAGTGAAAATTCCCAGTCTTGTTTTAGAAAAGAGAAAGGTTTCAACAATTATTTTTGCATGTATTTGGAAATAAGTAAAAGAATATGTTAATACTGTAGTAACAAGATACTATATTAGTGGTTGTACAGGATAATTAACAGTGATCATGATAGATTAGTTACTTTTTCAATTTGCACCTGAACAAATGCACCAAAGGATACTAGTAATGACTGAGGATTGATGTAAACAATTACACTTTTCAGAATTTTACAATAAAATTTTGATTATGGGAGAAATTTCATGGAACTAGACAAAAGTTACTGTGTTAAATGAAAACAAAACAAAATAAGTGATGGGTTAAAAAACAGCAAAGAGAAAGCAGCAATGGCTCCAGTTTGCAAGCATTTATTCACCCTGAGGTCTGCTGCAGGACAGTACAGAATTACATGTCGCTGTGGCCTAATGTTGCTAATATTCTTCACTACTGAAACAAACCAGAGAAAAATGAAGAACTGGTCCAATGACTATATCATGGATAAATTGGAGAAAAAAAATCAGAATGTTCTGACTTTGGTGAAAATAATTTCTCAAGCTTAAATCATAAATAACAATGATTGCTTTTAACATACAGTCTACAGCATATGTTTGCAAAACCAAATAACCGCCTGTGTTTACATGAGATATATGATGTTCAGTTTGATTTGCATATCAGAGATCAGGCTGTAAATCTCTGACGATATTTACAGTTGGATAATTGAAATTAATCCTGCCAAAATGACTTTGACAGTCCTGAATTTATGGTCTGAGAAAACAATCCTGGAACTGTTTGCCAAGCTATTAACATGGCTGGCTATATATTTTCAATCTGAGCTATGCTGATGAATAAAAACCTGTTCACAAATTATAAGCCTCTTCCTTTCTTCCCCCAGTTTGGGTTCAAGTTGCTTTCTATAATCATTGAGAAGATGGGGTAACCTTGAAGATAGCAGGTACGCCTGTGTTATGCTGTTAGGCTTTTTTATTATTTTTCTAATCATGGCAGGTACATTAGTTACACCACCACCACCACCCCATCCTCCCTGGGGTTATGCCATTTTCTTTTTAATTTCCTTTAAAAGCAACCAATTCTCCCAGCAGAAAGCATCAATAAGTTCAAATACCAGAACTCAGACTCCCTCAACTCCTTCAGTAACTCGGATCATGGTTGCATCTCAGCATGTGTTTGTGTCTTCAGGGAAGAAGAAGGTGCTTGGATTTTTGTTTGTTTGTTTTCTGTTTTGGTTTTTAAACTCAGATCATATCTTTAAATAGAAGGCACAGAAGTTGTCAAAGAGAAGAACATTGTTAACTACAAAGCTACCTCACATTATCCTCCCAGTAGGAATGACATTTGTGGCTAGATATATAATAGAAATTTCCAACATATACAAAAGAAAAATGCTTGTGAATAATATCCATTACAAAAAAAAAAAAAAATTCAGCAGTAGTTTCACCTTCCAATAAAACAAAATTCAAACAATTAGCAGGCTGAGTTGTCTTACCATTGGCATAGAATTACATAATTTATTAAAACTGTTGGCAACCTTTTCCTATTTAAGAGATGTTGCACCTCGCATTCTTTGGAATCCAATAATGGATTTCATGATTGTGAAAATTGCCCCTTGAGTTTTGGTGCTAAAAGATAGCAAACAGCCACCCCACTTTCTTGATACCAAGTTTTCAACCACAGAGAACTCTGTTGCAGATATTTCAAAAGCTATGTTTATAGATAAAAAAGTATGTTTCTAATATATAAAAGCAGCTTTTTGAAGTCTGGAAATAAAAAGATGACTGCTACCCATTACAGAAATGTATGTATTTCTATTTGTAGCATTTATTTACAACATGTCTCTTTTAGAAAGGTGGCAGTGACAGCTTCGATATTCATCTTGCACTCTTTCCCCCCCTACAATATGCTGCTTTCCAGGACCATTCAATTTGAAAGCAGGCATCCATCCAAATATGTAATATTAAGGAAGAAAGAGAGCTCTCATTTATAAAATGTTAATTCCTTATTAGTGGAAAGAATAAATCAGTAGACTAAGCAGAATAACTGTGATCACTGATTATTATCCGACCACAAGTATGTTATCTTGTGCTCTGTCCCCTGTTCAGAGCTTGTGCCAACTGGCAGACACCTGGAGAAGGAGAATTCTAAAGATGACAACTAGATAAGTATGTATTCTGTGAGGACTGAAAGAAAAAACTTTCTAAGCATTGAAAACCCTTGTGAAAAGCCTGCTCCACCTTCTTGATTTGTTGCACACACCCACACTGTAGAGTCTGAAGGAGGTTACATATTTATATAGTACCTAGTACAGCTGGCTTCATTCATATCAGAGAACTCCAGGCACATAACAAATTTACAGGTGACTCTCTGGGAAATGTCTGGGATTATTGTTGCCAAACTCAGCCAGTTAGCTTGGCAATTAGTACTGTCAAGCCAAAATACACTGCATGTTCTTTTGTATAGCATTTCTGTATATAAGTATCACCAAATTAACAATCCAGATTGGAAACTACCAGCCTGATTAACCTGTCAATAGCTTTCCCTTATTTCCACATCTTGCCATATCTTCTGTGTGGGTTGATTTTTCACTTGAATTAGTTGACATGGGCATAAGGATCAATTGCAGCTCACTACTCTGCACAGTTAGGTATTTAGGTAGGATGTCTTAAGCTTGAAACAGCCATGTCTTGTCATCAAATCCCTTTTTACAGAAGCTCTTCAAGAGCATCTAATTTTTCCGCCATACTCATTTTACACTAAGTGCATACACCACATACACTTCTACAGCACGTCTTACAAATTCATCTAAAAAGACTAGCTAAACAGAACTCAATTGTCTTTTGGACTTAGTTAGTGTAATGTAAATGAACACATGGGCTTTTATTGTGAACAGACTGGAAGTCCACTAGTGAGGTCTCCAAGTGAGGCTTTTTTATTTCGTACTCTGAATTCTCCTATTTTAAGCATACTACACCACATTTTTTTGCTAACTCCTGCTCCTTTTAGCCACTGAGATTTTTGCATGACTTAAGGTTTCAGTAATTATATGCTGATAGCTAGCCTTTCACATCATGGCTGTGCTCCTTACTCTCTTATTTTCAAATGCAAAATGCACATCAGATACGTTGAAGGTAGAAATAAGAGTTGGTAATGAGTGGGAGTGGGAGGCATGAGTTGGTGATGAAGATTTGCTTTGATTCGTCTGACTACAAAAGCTTCCTCTGTGAAGAAGATATTTTAAGGTGTCTAAACAAAACCTTTGTCTATGCAAATTCAAAACCATTCTGACATAAAATTAAAGCTATTCTTAGTAGTATTTCTTAAAGGTCATGAATATGCCATAAAGGATGATCAAAGTATTAAAATCCTACAACAAGTTAAGAAAAGGGGCAACAATACAGTAGATTTAAGGTGTTTTCATTTATAAGCAAAACATCGACCAATAATTCTTATCACTGATAGTAATGGTGGAAGCATAATCTGTTATCAGAACTGGCTGACAATTTCTGTTATAAAACACCCTTCTTGGTTGTTTTGAACTTTGCCAAACTTTAACTGCTTTGTCTGTGATTTTATAAAAATTGAATATTTGTTTCAAGCTTTTAAGTAGCTGCTCTCAGCTTAGCCAAATTAATTCTGAACATTTCATGAAAGGATACACTGCTTATCCCATTTGGAAAACAATGTTTTTGTTATTATTTAATGCTTCCTTAATTCACGATTTGAAAGCAAGACTGAAAATCTGATAATGACAGAGTTATAATTAGCTCTCAAAAAATCTGGCTGAATTACAACATTTTGAAAAATCTAAACTCATACATGGCTATCAGAGAAGCACTTCACTTTTATGACAAAACCTCTCAACACTCCCACTTCACCAAGCATGCTCCCAAACAGGTCTCTAGGTCTCGATCGCAGGGCTCACTCCAATTGCAGCAGGCTGGGAGTGATCGAGGCAAAAGGAACAAAAGAAGAAAGTCTCCCTTGCTTTTTCAATGACGCTTCTTTCCCTGCAGTGGCCAACAAGTTTGAAGGTATATTTCGCGTCATTCAAATGCAAAGGAAGGAAAAGACTGAGAGAAAATGGAAAAATCCATTAGGACTGGATAATAAAGAACCAGGGAAAACACAAATGAGACTGGAGAATTTGTCTGTGGATTGATGATATTCAGTTGTTAAAAATCAGATCTAGTACAGTACAGTGGTGTCGGTAACACTATTCCTAAGTTATTCAGGAGACTAGAAGGAACAGTTTGGGGGAAAAAAAAAACAACATTCCATTCCTATAAGGTGTAAATTAATCAAAATATGCCACCTCAAATATAACTAAAGAAAGTTGAGGAACTAATAATTAATTGGTAAGCAGGAATACACTAATAGTCTAGAAGCATCTTCATAAAAATATATTTGCATGGATAATAAAGAAAATGAAGAGGTATATGTTGATTTATTAATCAGGAGTCATCTTGCCAAAATATATATAATGAATAAAATAAATTTCCACTTGTCCAACCTTAAAGTGTGTTGGAAACTCATGAGCTAAAAATACCATACAGAAAACTTACTTAATTTTTTGTTCAGTTACTTATTTAAATTACACATTGAAGTTCCACAAAGCTCTGACTTCAAAAAAAACCCCAAACAACAAAATACCAAAAAACCCACCACAGAATAACAGATGCCAAATAAAAGCAAAAACTTATTTTTGGCACTACCTAAGTCCTTCCTAGCTCCCTACTTAGAAACGCCTTTACCTAGTAAATCATATTAAACCCTGTTTTTTGCACCACTCCCTTTGATTTGTCTATGTGCATAAAAATTGATCCTAGACATCTGTCTTTCACTGGGCTAAAACATAAACTAGTGGTTATTAAGTAAAGCTATCAGTCGGCTATTAAAGAATCTCCAGTAACTGTACCTGCCAACATCCCATATTTTACTTGTGTTGTTCATGGAGGCAACAGCCACGAAATCACCACATGAACGTCATGAGCAGTCCCATACAGCGTGGGCATGTCCTTCTAAAGTCAGAATGCATCCACATTTTGAAAAGTCCCATATCCGCACTGTTGTATCCCCACTTGAAGCGACCAGCTGGGTGCCACTGTTAGGAGGAATAAAAATAATGAGTAGTTTCTAGCAAGGATAAAGGCGAAGATTTTTCAAAGTACATAGCAAAATAATTTAACTATGTTTAGAAAGACAGGTTAAGTAGCAATTATTCATTTTACATTAACATGTATATGAAAAAAAGTTATGTTTGAAAAGATTCATATTTTTACTTTACACAGTTTTCCGACACACCATAGATGAAATGGTCATGTATTAAATACACTATCAAAAAAAAAAAAAAGAAAAGGAGATATCAAGCAGCTATCTTCCATGGGAAAGTAAATATGGGTTCCAAAAATTACATTCTTACTTTTTGTAGTCTATTTATGAGTTTATCAGTAAAATAACTTAAGCCCCAAGAACTGCTTTCAAAATAGAATAAAAGAGCTTCAAGGAAGAATATTTTCTCATTTCCCAAATCCATACCATTTTCTACATATAAGTTATTATTTAGGCATCACAATTTTGTCTCTTCTGACTCAATATAAACACTTTAACACATTCACTATCTCTAGGGATCATTGATATGTTACATAAATGAAAAATACAGAGTTAACACAGACTTTGTGGCCAAATCTTCAGATATAAACTAGTATAGTTCTATTTTATTTAATTATGGACATATGGCTTCAGACTAAAAGTCCATCTCGTTCAGTAACGTGTTATACAACAACTAGAAGGGATTTCTTAATAAAAAGAAAATAAGAAGAAGCAGTATGAAGAGTGATTCTCCTACTAAACTCTCCGAGACCTAGCCTGTGGCTCAGGAGTTGAGACAGATCTTTACTTAACAAGCATCCATGGAGGTTTTTTCCCATGACTAATTAATTTTTTAACATACGCAAAGCTTTGGCACCCACAATCTCTTGTGTCAATGAATTCCAAAATTTAATTATGCATTGTGTGAAAAATTACTTTGGGGTCTTAAATACCTTGCTTCATTTCATTTGATGCTTCTAATTCTAACGCTGTGATTAAAAGTAAACACTGACTACACATTTACCTTCTCTAAACCAATTGTGATATTATAGTTTCCCTATTATATCATATTTTACCCGCAAAGCTGAAGACTCCTATTCTATTGACTCATTCCTCATACAGATGTCATTCCATCTCTTTGATCACATTTACCATCTTTCTGAGCACCTTTTGAGCTGGAACATGAGTACTGAAGAAACAGGTACCCAATGGAGGTATACAGTGGCATAGTAGTGTTTTCTGGTGTATTCTGTATTCTTTTCATTTGATTAGCATTTTTAGCACTACTATACAGAGATTTTCAGAAAACTGACCATAGTGGCTCCAAGATTTCTTTCCTGAACGCTAACAACTTGTTTATACGCATTATTATCTATGCATAATTAGGACCATTTTTTCTCACGTGCATTACTTTACATTCATCTGCACTGACTTTCATCTGCCACTTCACTGTTGAGTCAACTGTTGCGACTGGAATTCTTTTCCTGTAATTCTTCGCATGCAACCTTCATTTTTACTGCCCTGACTAATTATCACGATCGGCAAACTCATCCACCTCATTATCTTCTCCAGTAATAATAACAAAAATAATCTTAATAACTCAGGTCCCGGCACAGATCCCTATTGGACTTAAATAATAGTTTCTTCATTCTGAAAGTGACATTTTATTCCTACCATTTCACCAGTTTTTTATATCCACAACATAAATTTCCTTTTCATTTAGGACAGTTTTGCTTCTTTGAGAGTTTTCATCAAATGCCCTTAAGAAGTATTTAGTGAAAATCCAAGTATAGCAAATTTACGGATCTCCCTTGATCAAATGCTCAGCAAGCCCTTCAGAGAACTCTAACAGATTTCTGAGATGTAATTTCCAAAGTCATGCTGACAGCTACCAATGCTTCACTATAACAAACATATCCATGGATCCTGTATTTTTGGGTCTTAATATCATTTCTACCAGCCTTCCCAGTATAAAAGTTAGATAACTGAGCTACAGTCCCTTCATCCCAAACTCTTTCAAAATACTGAAAAGGTTAATGCAGCCTTCTCAAATTATACCAGTAATAATGGAGGTTTTCTATTTTGTTTACTAAAAAAAGTCAGAGGAAAAATGTTTGGGGATAATACACAAAAATACAGGCCAAAAATACTTTAACCTTGGGTGTTCAGACCAATTTCTGTTGTTATCTCACCGATATCAACAAGAAGAACTTGCCTTTAGGATCCAATAAACTCTGCTTTTATTTGAATAATGGAAAATGTGCTATCACAGGCAGTAGAAATCTTTCTTCCAAATCTCTGGATATAAAACTGTGGGAACTGAAAACAGCTCAAGGGTTGATACCAAGCACTACTGTAAAACATCATCCTGAGAATACACTTAGAGATATTTAGCTCATTGTTGCAGCGTAAAAAAAGAAAATCAAAAAAGATCTGGAGGGAAGAGTGTCAAACTCTTTTTTTATATTCTTCCTTTTCTCCTTTTCCAGTAGATGTCCACCAGATTGTTCTGTAAAAGTACCTACTAAGACAGCTTGAAATATATGCATCATTTACCTGATAGATCTTAAGGGGGAACTTGCCATTATGAAATATCACCTACCTAAACTTTGGACTATTTTTAACACTTATGCTTTAGATTGCTATTTTTTGTGAAAATACCATTATAATCCTCATTAAGGTGGATACACCCCCATGCCTAAGACAAAGCTTTGAGTGATTGATCTCTCAAAAATTTTAACACTGCATAGGAATAATTCTGAAGCTTTTTTCACATACACCAAAGCATAAAGGCTTGAAGCCTGAGTAAGGGTTCAGAGGAGACCCTAATTTTGTCAGGCTGCTAAGAATAAATGTGCTTTTATTAATGAAACACTTGTACTTTTAATAACTCAAGCTGGCTCTCACTTCTGGAGACAGATAAAATTAGCGAAATGACAAATTATCATACCCCTTATAGATTTATGAAATAAGAGCTATTTTAAAACAAATTCAGAAGCAGGTATAAAGTGGGACTGATGAAATCTATAATTGATTCAGAGGGTAGTATGTGCTGCCACTGTTGTGAATCATACAGAGAGATTTATTGCTTATGTATTTTTTAATATATGATTCCAAAAATGCTACATGAAGAACTGGTTCCTTGGGCTGAATTTTAAGAATACACCATCCCGATAGTGATGAAAGTCTTTCAGAAAACAGATATGAGCAGGAAGGTAGTTCAGATGCATTCAATTTGGCAATCTGTGGCAAGGGAAAGAGTTACAAATGAGGTTTAGCCCTACTTACAGTTCAAAGGAGAAAAAAAGCAGAAATTGAAAACAAAAGTGTAGCTTGTGGAGGAAGAGTTTTGAGGGACAGACAGTGGAATTAAGGGCAAAAATACTCAGTTATAGAGGGGCCCAGTGCCCCAGTCCCCTGAAACACAAGCTCCCTAATTTTCCCTGGGCATAAAAAAGCATCACTTCACTGAAGAAAGGGGACTTGCATCAGTTGAGCATCTGCAAGTACACATGTATCAACTTCATATCAGCCTTTCTGGGAAGCACAATCTGTTGCTTATAGGAATGACGGCTTTCAGAGCTGTTTTAGCACTGAGGCCTGCACTTTGTGGTCATGACACTGTCACCACACACTAGTACTCAAACCAGACACACGCATTATGAAAACAAAGTACGGTGTCAAACCAAGTCAGGCATCCAAATCAAAACGTTGTTTTTAGAAAAAAATTATATCTACTTAATAGCTCATCAATAATGACATACTTTTTCCAATTTGCAGCATTTTTTGGTCCTGGGAGATAAAAGAAACACCCCAAATTCTGAGATAATATTTTGTTACCCACAGCTGCAACATTTACTGCACTATTGTTCTATACAAGAATATAATTCCTATCTTCTGTCACTTGAAACACATCCACATATATGCAAATAACTTTGCCAACTTTTAGAAGTTTGGTGCTAGTAATTTTTTTTAAAGAAAATAGCAGTACATGCATGTACAGTAATATATGGACCTGATCACTTGGGTTTGTACGGCCTTGCTTTGTCTGTTTTGGGGTTTTTTTGTTTAGACTTTCCAGCAGACCAAAGCACTATAAGGGATGAAATATGCCTGTATAGTTTAGAACAAAGTATTTGTGTAAAAAAAAACTTTCAAAATTTCTAGGCAATGGAACATGTACAACACATGTAACCCCTGCATTGTGTCTACAGATAAATCTTTTTTCTTAATTCTAAATACGCATACAGTTCTACCTTTCAACTGATTTCAGGTATTCCTAATTGATGCTACAAACCTGTCCTTCCAGAAAAAATTACAGTGAAAAAAAACTTTGGTAATGTTAATGCTGCATTCCACAAAAGCACATGGAGCTTTTCAGGCCTTAACAAATCTTTCCTCCTCAATATTCTAAACATACACATTTCCTTTCATTATATACTCCTCCTTCTTCCAGCTTCGCTGTTCTCACTAAAAGGTGCCTGTCTATTAATACTTACTGAGTTGTAGACATATCAATAATTAAGGGTCACATTCAGCAACAGAACGAGCCTTTGGTACAGAGTTATTCTACAACATTTCAGGTGACTGATTATCTTTCTGGAATATCAGTCAAACGGAGGCAACAGCTACACTGATAGAGTTGCCCTGTAAATATAGCAAATGTAATACAGTCAAAGCAGCTTCAAATATTGCACCTCACTCAAATATTTCTGGACAATGGACTTAGATCTGAACTTCGAGCTACTCCAGGGGGATTACTCAGGTTACCTCTGAAGATAGTGTGAAACGTAGAGCTAGCAATTTATATTGCTTCAAAAATCACCTGTCAAGCAGGACCACAGATCCCATCCTTCAAAATTTACAAGGACTGTCATTTTGCATCAGCCAAAATAAATGATAAAGTCATTTGTATCATTAGATCTAGCTGCCTAGGACATCCCTCTTTCTGCCTCTCACATCATTGACTGGAGCAGCACCTCTTCACGACCACTGAGCATTCTTGGTCGGCTTTATTCTGAATACTGGTGGAGACAGAGAACATCTTGCTCTACAGTTTATTTGGTAAACAATAGTAAGGCAGACTTCTCTATGTATTATTTATGTAGCACTGTGGACGTGCCCGGTGTTCTGCAGACAAACTAAGACACATCCCCTTTCCTGAGACAATTACAGTCAAAATCAAAAGGCAAAGCCTTAGACACAGTGCTGTCAAATAATGGTTCTCAAAGCAACCCACTAAAACAAACACAACTTGTGTTAAAGTTTTGTGTCCTAAAAGAGCTGCAACAGGTGGCATCTGACTGGAACTTACCGTACAACGTAAGCATCAGCAACTAAGCAACAAATTTTAAACATACAGTCTAAAACATTAAAGGATTAACAGTCTTTTACCATGGCAATTGAAAAAAAAACCACCTTCCAATTAGTATTCCAATTGCTTAATTGGAAAAATGATGTCTCTTTTATTTACCTCTATTCATGCAATTATTCTAAAGCAAAGTTCTAAAAGCTACAATACTATTTGCAATATCAGTGCAGGTAGACCCTAAGCACAGCAAAGCCCAAGGGAAGAACTGCAAATACTGCTAAAGATTACTTTAATTTTGCTGACATTTTATGTTAGGCCAAAGAGGAAAGATAAAGAAAGAAAATGTCTGGAAAAACTGAGTTATTCCATGAAAAACAGACCTAATGAAGCCCAAATGCCTATGGAATTATGTTTTGCCTCTTCACCCCATCGTCTTAGCTGTTGATTAAATAAATATATCCGGAATTGAGAACTTTCCCTTGGTTGAGGAGGATCAACTCAGAGATCAGTTAAATAAACTGGATAGCCACAAGTCCATGGGTCCTGATTGGGATGCACCTGCGAGTGTTGAGGGAGCTGTAAGAAGTCATTGCTGGGCTGCTCTCCATCATCTTTGAAAGGTCCTGGAGAACAGGTGAGGTGCCTGAAGACTGCAGGAATGCCAATGTCACTCCAGTCTTCAAAAAGGGCAAGAAGGAAGACCAGCCTCACCTCCATCCCTGGAAAGATGATGGAACAGCTCATTCTGGGCGTCATCTCCAAGCATCTGGAGGAAAAGAAGGTTATCAGAAGTAGCCAACATGGATTCACCAAAGGGAAGTCACGTCTGACTAATCTGATAGCCTTCTACGATGGCGTGACTGGACGGATAGATGAGGGGAGGGCAGTGGATATTGTCTACTTTGACTTCAGCAAGGCTTTTGACATTGTCTCCCACAGCATCCTCATAGGCAAGCTTAGGAAGTGTGGGTTGGATGAATGGACAGTGGGGTGAATTAAAAACTGGCTGGCAGATAGAGCTCAGAGGGTTGTGATTAGTGGCACAGAGTCTACTTGGAGGTCTGTGACAAGTGGTGTTCCCCACGGGTCATTACTGGGTCCAGTACTATTCAACATACTCATTGATGACCTGGATGAAGGGGTAGAGTGTACAATCAGCAAGTTTGCTGATGACACAAAACTGGGAGGGGTGGCTGACACACCGGAGGGGTGTGCTGCCATTCAGCGAGACCTGGACAGGCTGGAGAGTTGGGCAGAGAAAAACCTCATGAAGTTCAATAAGGGCAAGTGTCGGGTACTGCACCTGGGGAGGAATAACCCCATGCACCAGTACAGGTTAGGGGCTGACCTGCTGGAAAGCAGCTCTGTGGAAAGGGACGTGGGAGTCCTGGTGGACAACAGGATGTCCATGAGCCAGCAATGTGCCCTTGTGGCCAAGAAGGCCAGTGGCATCCCGGGGTGCATCAAGAGGTGTGTGGCAAGCAGGTCGTGGGAGGTTATCCTTCCCCTTTACTCTGCCCTGGTGAGGCCTCATCTGGAGTATTGTGTCCAGTTCTGGGCTCCCCAGTTCAAGAAGGACAGGGAACTGCTGAAGAGGGTACAGCAGAGGGCTACAAAGATGGTTAGGGGGCTGGAACATCTTTCTGATGAGGAAAGGCTGAGGGACCTGGGTCTTTTTAGTCTGGAGAAGAGAAGACTCGGAGGGGGCATCTCATCAATGCTTATAAATACTTAAAGGGAGGGGGCCGGGAGGATGGCACCAGTCTTTTTTCAGTGTGTCCAGTGACAGGACAAGAGGTAATGGGCACAAACTTGAACGTAGGAAGTTCCATCTAAACATGAGGAGAAACTTCTATACTTTGAGGGTGGCAGAGCACTGGAACAGGCTGCCCAGAGAGGTGGTGGAGTCTCCGACTCTGGAGACATTCAGAACCCACCTGCATGACGTCCTGTGCAACCTGCTCTAGGTGTCCCTGCTCTGGCAGGGGGGTTGGACTAGATGATCTCCAGACGTCCCTTCCAACCCCTGTGATTCTGTGATTCTGTAATTGATTGATCTTTTAGACTTCTGTCTTCCAAGTTTTGTCAGAATTAGCCTGCAGATTAAAGGGGGGGAGTACATCCTTTTAAGCTTCATTTTCCTTGGAAATAAGGTTACAAACAGTGATCCAGACAGTTACACTTAGGAAAGTATATACCTACCAATGGGGTCCCACCTTTGGTTATGACTGCTGTATTTAAACACTCTCTTTCCTATTTGATACTAAAAAACAATGTAAGGGATGAAAATCAGTTCAGCTGTGTGGTCATCAGAACTCTTCTTTATTGTCTTACTTTGCCGTGATGTGTTTTTGTCATGGCCCCTCATTTTCTTCTCACCAGAGAAGGTGAATATCGGGCTGAATTTAAAAAAGGTTGGGGTCAACATGATATTTTAAAAGTTCCCATAAAAAATATTGAAAAGACAACAGATGATTTTTTCCACACCAGGTAGGAGACTTGCACAGTTCCTTGGTAAAGGACAATGTGGATCCAACTCTTTGTGGGTACAAAGGAAGATGGGACAAAGTCCTGGAAGAGAAATACATCAGGGATTACATGGAAACTGTATCTGGCTCAAGAACCTTTGAAATAATAAGCAGAGTACAGGAAGGTACTAAAACAAAACCTCACAAATACCTTTCCTGTTCTTATCCATTCCTAGGCATCTCCTGGTACTCATTGTTGGGGACAGGATGATGGTCCAGAAGAATTTGGCATGTGCAACCATCCTTGTGTTCTTATTCTGTATTTAAACAAAACACTCAGCATTAAAGATTTTGTTTCTAATAGATTTTGTAACCTTGAAACAAACGAGATATAGTTCACCTTTTTTGTTACTGTAGCTCTGAGTCACGTTAATTATTTACAGTGACACTTCTTATTAAAACCACTAGGTTTTTTGATATCTATGGTTTGGTTTGGGTGTTGCTTTCATTATCCTCATGGACTATGTGTCTAAGACACATCTTATGTAGTAATTGTAATATGTTTCATCCTTCAGAATAATCTTAATCCCAATTTTACTCCTGTTTTATTAATAGACATAAAATGTCATTTATACAGAAGGTGAATGCCAGAATAGTCTGCAGTAGAAATACAAAAATAGCTTTTCTTTTCCTCATTTATCGTCAAAGCTGAGGAAAAAAAAAAGAATTAAATTTCAAAAATGCAAAATCAATCATAAACTGACATTCTATAAACCAATGAAGAAGTTTCAAAGCCAGGAAGCACAGCAGTAACCATCAGATGGTGAACAGTACACAGGTACATGGCTTTTTGTCTGAGAAGAAAAATGCAATCATCCTGCAAAACCTGTAGCACGAGGCTATTGGTTTAAAATCTTCAGAAAACTCTCAATACATAGTATGCCAAGTGCAAAACTCAAGGTAATATTTCATTCTACATTACCTAATTGCTTGATCTTTTTATCATATATCATGCTTATATATTGACCCCAGACAGGATAACTGTTTCCCTCTGCCATTCTACCTGGCTGACAGCTGGGTGTGACATCAAGGGGAAAAAAATAAAGCAATCATTTGGCATAGCACCACTTGTCACTGCTTCTAGATAAGACAGACGCTGGGACTAGGCATCATAAAAGTAGCAATCTTTTGTTTTAATGAAGTTCACCTTCTTTATTAAAATTTTCTTTAGGCTACATCACACTTCAAAAGTGACAATTTCACATCTGCGATAATTTAAATGTAACATGCTCCTACTACCAAAAAGAGAGGTATATATGAATCTTCAGACAATGAATTCAAATCATTTATAAATAAGTTTCAACCTAACAAGTCCTCCATATTTTAAAGCATTTTCCCTTTCTGAACTGAGTACTGATGACAGAAGCTTGCATATCTAGCCACACACGCACAGAAAAATCCTGTTTCACTTGGTGTCTTTCCCACTGCTCTTACCAGCTTGTCTCTGTCTCAGTGCAGAATTGTGCCTTCATTTCAAGGTTTTGGCCTGCTCTAAACACAGCCTATAGTTCTCCATTCTGGATCGTTATGATTATTTTTTTTGTTATGTCCACAACGTAGCAGATAGCTCCAATTCAGGTTACAATCTATACAGACCACAGTCAGGCCTGGTACATTCAAATCCATTAGCTTGCTAAGATTGGCTTAGTACCCCCGCAAAAATATTGAGTGTTACCATTCACTACAGGCTAGTCTTTCTAAAGTATAAAAAAAGCGTCAGCTGTCTTTCAATGTCGTGTAATTAAAAGTGGTTAAATGAGATTTTAAAATAATTTGGGCACCTGGTAGAAGGCAGTTTTTAGTACATGCAAAATTGCCTTTTAGGAGGCTTTGGAAGTATGCCGTGTAAGGAATAAAAATGAAAAGACAAAAGATAAACTAGTTACAATACTTGGAGATTAGATGTAGCAAAATGCCTGTCAGCAGGATAGCAGGTACTAGACAATGCACGGGTCTATGCAAGATTTACAGACCAATGAATAATTACCTTTTTAACCAAAAAACCCACTTTCTTTAAAAATTAAAAAAAAGAAAGAGTCCCTTCTAAAAGCTTTCTGCCAGTGTGTGACCAGCATTCCACACCAAAATTCTACATCTATTTACCAAGGGGTAGGAGCATTTGGGCATCCTATTTGAAGCAGGGCCTAGCTAGTGAGATCTCCAACAGTTATGAAGGCTGCTTATGCTGAAGACAAACACAGTTTCTGGGTCCAGTCATGTGATCTTGCTTTAGGATATTGCCAAGTAATTCTTTCTCCATTAACTTCATGAGGCGTAATCATTTTGCCTGAAATTAAATATAATGAATAAACATTACAAAGCTACCATATTTTCCAGAAATGGCATCTATTCTATACAATTCCAATATTGTCTGTCAAACAATGTCAACTTAAGTTAAACTCTCCCTATACACTTTTATATTTTTAACATAAATTAGTGTATTTAGCTTACATAAAATCATGCATAGTACCAATCAACATCCATAACATACATTAAATAGTGTGCTAATAATGTGTGATGCTTAATCTCAACACTCATCCTATCCAGCAGGTGTTTTTCCTCCATTGGAGTGATTCCAAACCCTCAAATTTTAATGAAGAGCTGGTGAAGTAGGGCAAAATGTAGTCTGGAAGGAGTTCAGATACATGACTTCCATGTACAGAACAGATTTATGACCTATATTAACAATGATAATGCTGTGTCACAGTTCCTCTGAAACGCGAAGTTGTGGATCAGTCATTTCAAATCCATTATCATCCTCAAATGGTTGTCCAGTGATGTCTAATCTCAATCAATAGCCAGTAATGAACCACAGCCGTTAATCCCATTTGCATGTTTGTACAAAGCATCATTTTTAAGCTGCATATTCATATGCATAGAGAGTTCAGTGACTGCATAGAGATTTCACAGCCTGTGGAATGTTCTGCTCTGGGATTTGAACATTTCCCAGACACCTGGAAGGATATTTAACTCATGCTGCGTAATGATCTCAACAGCAAAGCCCCAGAAAACACACAAGACAGTGCACTCACCAAGTGTTCGTATTTTGGGCAACCGATACTCTTACTGAGCCACGCCGTCTGGATACAAACATAACCAAAGTCAGGGAATTAGTTTACAGAGGCAGTGATCGATAACAATTTGAAGTCTGAGAGTGGAGGAATGGAAATGCTGAACATGAACAGAATCCTGGGTTGGTACAAGAGCATACCAAAAGTAATATTATCTTCCATCCTTTCATATAAAGGCTTTGTATGAGAACTGAATTTCCATTCACAAGGTCATGCAATCTAACACCTGATTGCTCAAGAGAGGGGAAAACCAAAAAAACCCCAAACCTCAAAACCCACAACTCTCAAAGCTGATCTGAAGTGTGGACACATATAATGTGACCTTCTTTCCTTCTGTTCCCCATTCGTTTTATATATACACTACTCAAATGCAAAGAATACAGGTACAACAAACTAAGAACATGGTTCCACATCCACATCCCTCAACAGCCAAACAAGTCCCAATGCTCATTCACATTTAGTTAACTCATCCTGCTACTTGTGCCACTGCAACTCTTTTGTACACGAAGTTACCGAAATTCCTGCAACAATACATCTTGAGGGGAAATGCATCAATACAACACATAAATGACAGTTGTAAAATTCATAATTGGCGTTTGTACTCAAGACAAATTTTCTACTTCAACCATTAAACCTTATTGCATGCTAATGTTGACTTTTAAAGCAATTCACAATTGAAAGCAGTAATGTAAGGTCTAGTCCTCGAAACAAGATTCATGCCAGGAAATCCCAAATCTCCATGAATTGATCCTAACACATACTACCCAAGGGTTAGGGCATAAATTCCACATGGTTTACTGAAAAAACCCACATATTAAATACAAAAGAAACACATTAGGAAATGCTGCAGCTATACAATGGAATTAAATAGCATCCAGCACTAGAATAACCATATTTAAATTCTTGCAAGGATGAATCTTTTATATTTGAGCTGAAATATTTAATTAAAGATAATGCATCACCAACCAGTAAGCACTCAACATCTACTGAATTGTATTGGTGAGATCAGTTTTGGCATGATGAAATAAATGAAGGATGCTGATGCTACTGTATGAAAGGGAAGGTCCTGACTTCAAACATGACAAACTGGTAATGAAGTTTTTCCTCCATCTAATTCAGAATGCTATTTTTCATCATAGATAGATCATTGTGACTAGGAAGAGGTTTCACATTGTGTTCCTCAGACACACATTCCTCTCATTAGCATTATATTAGCAGAAGATTAATCCTGGAGAAAAAATGGACATGAAATTTCCTGGCAGTTGAGTTCTCCAAATGGGCTCACTGTGCACCAGACCTGTCCAAGTCCAGGGACTGGAAGCGAGTGGCTAGACACAGACGAAGGAGGAAAGGCTCAGGATCCTCCCCTTCCACAGCAGCTAGCCATAGCACTGCCGTGGGCATAGCAAAAACCTGCAGCATCAAGCAACACAGGGATCTGAACCTTGGTCTAAATACTTCAAGTCAGAGATGTAATCAAATAAGTCTGTCATACTGATAAAGTGCCTTCACCTTCTAAAATCTTTTTAAAAAATATCAATGTGATATTTATATAAAAACTAAGCCTCCTGCCTTGAAAAGAGACATTTCAGTGCAATTCAATTTTTGTAAACACTCTAAATATTTGGGGTTTATTTCCGATTCAAATATCTTAGACATTGCCTCAATTGAATTGCTGTTCTCTAGTCAACTCTAACACTAATGTTTGTTATTTTAACAGCTACACTTCAGGAAACACACATTTTAACAATATAACAAACATGGATATCTCCTTAGCTACTCCACGAGAACCCTTGCAGCAGACTCTAGGGAAAAACAATTGCCTTTATTGCATGGAAGAAAACAATAATGAACCAAGAATGTTAAAGGCATCAAGATTATAATTGCACACAAAGAAACATAACATAAGAGATTCTATTAAGAGAGATGTTTTGATGTGTATAACAACTCTGAATAGAATGAGAGTAACATGTTCAGCAGAAACACAGGATGAGACCAGCAAAACTGAGACCAATCCAAGTGAGGAGGTAGGTAGCACTCTATAATTCCAATTCTTCATGCTCAAATAGGGATGCTGATGAAGCTAGAAGAAAACCTAAACTACTCAAAATCTGAAGCCACCACGGCAAACAACAGTTTTTTCTCACAACCTAAATAAATGAAGCGAAGATCCGCAAAACTGAATTGCTTGTGGTGACTTCCTGGCAGCAGCTGTACGAGGAATAGCAGAAGCTGAAAATCAGGGTGAGGTGTAGGAAAAGAAACCCAAGAATTCCATGATTAGCAGGCAAATTTCTGCAAAACTTTCACAGAACATATTCATTGCTTCGTTGAAGCTGAACTAATAGGTTTAGAAGTATACCATTTTTTTGGTACTCTATAAAGAGATTTCAACTGCATTTTCCTCCTCCCTTTCTCTATCAAAGTGGTTATCATATAGAAATTATTTTCTTTCTTTCAAGTAAACACCAGATCTAATTACCCACACAGCTGATCAGTAAGTTTCCTCTTAATTTCTAAGATTCAAAACAATCACTTCAAAATGTTACTGAATTTGAATAACTGAATAAACTTTTGTTACAAAGAGAATGATTAAACTTGACACCTGTTTTGTGAAACTGATAAAGACAATCATTACACGTTTGCAACCAATATGATTAGATTGGGTTAACACTCCCAGTACTAAATATGGCTGTTTTCAGGTCTAAAATTCAGATAATGGGAAACTGCAGCAACACAAGACAATCATTTCAGAATAATGAGTTTATTTCTATGTAAGCAAAGCATTCAGTACATTTGAAAACTATTTACCTTATACACAAGCATAAAATTGAAACGGCGTTATAAAGATAAGATAGCTAAACAATAATTTAAATAATACTATGCAAAGATTAGCTATCCCTTTATTCCTGTTAGGAGTTCAAACGTATCCAAGGTCAAATACTTCATACTGTGGGTATGAAGATTGAGGTCTTTTTGAAAGAGGCTTTAAAAAGATGTTTCATATTTCTGATGGAAGGGCAAGAAATTAATCAGTAAAAATGACATTAGTTCAACCAAAAAAAAAAAAAAAAAAAAAAAAGGCAAACGAACAAGGTAAAGATCAGACAAAAGAAACCACAGAAGCCCTGTAAGAACTCCCTAAGATATTCTGAGTTTAAATTAAATTGTTTGATTTGACCAAAATGGAATATGCTTTTATCATATTAAAACTGATTATGAAACAAAACTAGAGTGTTGACATACCAATCCTTTGGCACCCCCTCTCACTTTGTCAGGGAAAGTTCTTTGAAAATTGTGGCCAAGGATTCAATTTCATTTGAGAGAATGTGTGTCTGTGTGTCTGTAAGACTGGACGGACTCTTAATTTCTAAGAAGAAAAAAAATCTTGGTAATTATATATTTGCTTCATAGAAAAGTATAAAAATATCATCCAATATAATATATTACATATTTTAAAATAATGAATTAAATCAAGGTGTATTGCTTTGTGATGGAAATGAAATCCTTCCTCAAAAGTATAGCTGTACAAATTAACAACTTGTTTCAGTAGAAAGTTACAAAATGAGGATTTCGTGTTACCACAGTTTCCATTTTTCAAGCTGCTGACACTTCTGGCCAGTGACCCATGGGCTGAGTCCTTCCCTCCAGCCCCTTGTCTCCTCCTTAGGAGTAAAGCAGCTATGGGACTTCACTCCGTACCAGCAGCTGAGCGACTGCCGGAGCAGCAACTGCTCCGAGCAGAGCGAGCCGGCGGGATGTGCTGCCTCTGGTGTTACATCTGGCTCAGGGGGTGGTGGGGACTGAGCACCCTCCAGCAAGCACAGAGAGCTGGTCAGGGCTGATGTCAGTGATGTCTCTCTGGGTATTTCTCTAGGTGTTTTATAAGTCTGAGTAACATCCCTTTGAAGCAGATTGTCTCAAACTTTCTTCTTTGCCCACTTACGTACACTTTAACTGTCTTTCCTAGGGTAGTCTGTGCTTTCATGGAAAGCAAACTGCCACTCAGCCTTAACTCTGGGGTACTCTGGAAAAACAGGCAATTTGGTAGCTTGCTGGGAAGCAGGCATCTGCTCATATGCCCTGTGAAACCAGATTTACATTTCAGAAGCCACATTCCTTTCTCCTTCCACCAAGACAAAGAGAAATTAAGTTTCTCATCATGTGTCCACACAAAAGAAAACTAACATACAGGAGACAGAAAACATACAACAAAATGAAGAAACCAACTGCACTTTTCAGAATGTTTACAACCGCAACTCCTTAGCAACTCCTTAGCAATACGCAAGAAATAAAAAAGAGAAAAAAAAAATTGGTGTAAGCATCCTATCATAGATTTCTAAAATGCAAGAGACCTTCCTTCAATCCAGTTACAGTAACGCTTTAAAGGCTACAGTAAAGCACTTAAAACACCACAACCAGACTCCAGACACCTTTTAACCAGCTCCCACTGCACAAGGGCTTTTTAAAGATCTGAGCCATACGTGCTAACCAGCAGAAAATACCTAACAAGACAATCAAAAAAATGGCTGTGATATACAATCTTTGGTCTTCGAAATATGATGTCATGGTTTATCTTAAATATTGGGAAGGTTTCCTACTATTTATTAGTTTTACACAAAAACTTCAATAGGTTTTCAATCTCTGTTTTTTAAATTCAATAAGTGTGTAAAGCTACCTGTGAGACTAACTACGGAGCAGTTTCATTGAAGGGCAGCATTTTATTACAATGTATTTTATTCCTGTAATTAGTTCAAATATACATTTGAATTGCTCAATAGAAGGACTGCTTTTTCTGTCAGCCGGTTTCCTCCCTTTCCCCTCTTCAACTGTCATCAGCATTTCTCTCTCCTGCTGTTTGCTGAATTATTGTAATGGAGATATTATTAGTGAATTGCTCTAACTTTGAGTGGTCAATATTTCCACCAACTAAGAAATAGAAGCCAAAGGTAGTTTTTCATTACAGCATGGTCATTCTGGATGAAAAGTGAAGCCTATTCAGTAACCACACTATGGAACTGCAGACTGTTTGCTTTTTAAAATCAATATAATGATAGACTCTTAAAGTTCCTGATATAAAAGAAAGAAGGTGCATTTTGTCCTGCAAAGTATTTCTAGTTTAGAATAGCTTTCAAGGACAGTTCTGGTAACTGAAGGATATATTTAAAAAGAGAAAAAGTGGTGCAAAGTCCAAACAAGTTTCTATAACTAAAGCAGCTGTGACGCAACTTCAAAATGTATGCAATACTTTTTTTTTTCTTCTTCCTTTTTGGTATGGAAAACTACTTCTTTAAAGTAGAGGTAACATCCTTTCAGAACACTAACAGTCTAATTATTACTATTTCTGAAATCAAATGTTATAGACGGCCCATGGTCTGCTGATACAACCATCTCAAAGACAGAAGACCAAAAGGACTGGTATAAAGGAGACACCTGGTGAATTGGCAACAAAAAAAATCTCCAGAAGTCTGAACATCTGCTGGGTACCCTGGACTGCACAAGAAAAAGCCCCTCAGCACGGCAGGAGTAGCAGAAAAAAGAAGGCAACTTCTGCACAACAAAACAGGATCTAAACATGCAGCAAAGTTACAACTATTATCATCCCGTATTTTCCAAAAGTACATTGTAGAACTGATCTCTCTAAAGAAAAATAATATGAGACACATACATTGCTTTTTCTTAAAATAGATACTCACCAACAGTTAACACAGACATCTGAAATGATATAAAACATACTTTTTATATATATATCCCCACAGAGAATAACCAACAGTTACACTTGCCAGAAGAGATTAGTATGGGTAGAAACATTTGGCTTGTGGGAGTGGGTGGAAGGGGAAAAATTTTAATCAAATCCATTACCTGGTTATTGATTTCTCTTTGCCAGACTGATCCTGTAGAATACTTATAAAGCCTTTGACATTGAGACGTTTGGCCAAAGATATTGGATTAGACTAAGCAAAAGCTGAGCTTCTCATGTAATCTCTCATATTTCATTTATATGTGATTTATTCCTTTGTCCAGCAGAGGCTTTTTATTGATAAAAATAATGAGACTGAGAATCCCAAAGGAAATCTAATGCCCACCCACTCAAACATGTTTGTGAAGTAAAAATAGTAGGCTTTGTAGGCCTGAGAGAGAATGATGTTATGTGAAGACTGCTGCCTTGTATCAGAAGTAGGAAGCTTGCCAAAGATTTTGAAATAAACAAAGCTACTTTTGAAATTAAAACTTTGCTATACTTGAAAACACAAAGTATACAGTTAATGTTGCACGCTGTGGAGCTGACTGAAAGGCTTCTGAAATAGTTTTTTCTTTGCAGAATAAATGCAACTTTTTTCTTTTGACTTCCTGTATTAGCTCAGTTTGACAAAACATCTTAAATGTCTAGTCTGCTAAGTATGATGTGTTACATAAAGCCAGTTAGATGACTGAAAATTAATCATGCCACTCAAAAGAAGATTCTAACCATTGTCAAATTTAATATGTAATCTGGTAACGGAAGGCTTTGTTGAACTATATGAGAATCCAAGATTCTCTAAGAAATTAAATCATTATGCCTTTGCAATAAAAATGCTGTTCAAAAGTCCTAAGTAAAATGTAGCAGACTGTCTTGCACTTCTTTAAATAGCCATCAATAGCAATAAAAGAATAAATAGAAAACATCTGTTTCTGCAGTGAACCCTGGATTAGGTTTTAAAGCCTCTATTTCAAGGCACAAATCAGAATACTTCTATTCCACTGATAGCCAACAGAGACCTTTGTGATTAACATGAATCTTACAACTCTTTCTTATGTTAATGCTTATCGTGGAGTTAGAGGCTTTTAAGTCTCAGCCTTGTTTAATGTATAATGTGGAACTCAGCATTTATGACTTAAAAACTAGCAGAAAAAGTCTTATGAAGATCACTCTTTATGGATAGTTATCTCAGATATTAACAGTAATATACGAGATCCTTTCATTGAGAGGACCATAAGTCTGGTTGGCCCAGTGGCCAGACAGAAAGGGTGAACATTGACATTTGAATTCCTCCTCCTCCCTGGCTCTCTTACACAGCAGCTTGCCTGAGCAGTCTTACTCTTTGTTTGAACCCAGCACTTCTCTTATCAATGACCCCTGTGAAACCTCTTGCGGCAGTGAGGTCCCTTCCTCTCCCATGTGTATCTACCGCCCAGGAGCCATGAGTATTGTTACCTACAAAGGCTAGTTCTGCGTTATTGCAGCTCCTTACTCGCAGGCTGAAAGACGCAATTAATGGTACTCCATACTTTAAACAGTATTTGTACTTTTAAGAGATCATGAAACCACCTCAGCCTTTTTCCAGGGTTTCTGTATACAGAAACCTCTGTTGTCCAAAATGAATCCAGCAGTGCCCTGAATAGGCAGAACACATCTCTGGAATGTGTGTTGCACTTGCTGCACACCTGCAGGCCACCTGGCCACCATGTGCTAAGTACTGCTAACTCTTCTGGAAGTAGACGACAAACTGGAAGCACATTGCAGAGCAATACACTGCCTACCCAGTGAATTATGTGGGAGGCACAGGGCCTGTGTAGACAAGTTTGGAATTGGACAGTAATCCCATAAAAACACACAAAATTCTTTAACGCCACCAGAAAAACAATCTGGAGCACAACAAACAGGAGGGTACCTGAGCACATCACAGATGAAACTTTTCCCTAATGGAATTTGAAAGGGTCCCTGATGGAGCTGAATTCTCAGGCTGTTCCTTCCTCGACATCTCAAAGAACTTCCTTTGGTCCTGAGTGGGTTAACATGTATGGTCTTACCTTAGCATGACTGTTGACCCAGCCTGGGCAGCGGCTCTAAAGGATGGGTGGTAACAAAACCCAACACTTTAAAATCACTGACTCTAAACCTTTCTTCCTTTCTTCCTTTCTTCCTGTTGGCAGATTTTTTGAAGAGTCCCAAAAGCATATGTGAAGGTCTCTAATTAGAAAGAGTGTCCAGTAGCGTAGTCAAATCACAAAACTTACTGTTAAATTACAGCTTACATACAGACAAATGCTACTGTATTTAACTAAAACTAACAAACATTAGCTTGTAGCAACGTTTTGTAGATCCTGGAATCACAGCTTAAGCAGTAACTCTTTGATCTGGAAGTCTCCCTACTTTCACCAAATAACTATTGCATCAATACTTGAAAGTCAGTACATTAAACAAAATGGCATAATAGATAATTCCTGTTTCTTCTCATAGAAATAAAAATAAATCTAAGACTGGCATTAGGAATTATTAAAGTATGAGGAGGAATATATTTGATGTCAGTAGAATTTTTTTAATTATCCTGTTATTGTGACTAAAGAACCTAGTCACTCAATACGTCATCAGATGCTTTTCATTTGCTGAGGCTTCATGGGCCATGTACAGCTTTAGTTATTTAAAAAATATTATTTGCAATATGTAACCAAACAGAAAGCAGCCATTTAATTTTAGTGTCGCGTTGTGTGTTTGATTCTCTTCATACCCTGTAGATGTTTCTCACCGCAGACTGATATATGAGAATATTCTAACTGGCAATAAGATTGGTGTGAATCAACACATTGGCATCTGCCAGTAATGGAATCCTCCTCACCAGTTCAGTCCATACAGAGCCAAGAGCTGTGGAGGTGGCGGACAAAAAAAGAAGCATGCTCCCTGCTTGTAATTCACCTTGATAATCAAAGCACTAAGAGCTCTCAAACTACAAAAGCGTGTCCACTGTGAAATTCTGAAATTGTACATGTACCTGCCAACCTGTCAAGTCTGATTTTTGCTGCTCAACAACGTTTCCCTCCTTCTCCAAGCACAAGTCCTCTGAGACACAGTGAGCCATGAGCAGTGTCAGATTCTGCCTGTTACCTCTGAACAACTGATCATGGCTGTCTTGAAATACCATCTGCCTCTCATCTCTGTGAACGCCTTCCCTCCTGAATTTTGCCTCTCTCCCATCACTCCTCAGAGGTTTCTCCACACCCTCCTTCCACTTCTTGATTACTGTTCTGCTGGGCTTTACAGTCTACCTTTTTTTCATGTTGGAATCCATCTCTGGATAGTTTCTTCACAAGTCCAAATGATGACATGATAAAAAAAAAATTAAAGTAACATAAAAAATAAAATCGAGGACTTACCTGAGCAAGAATTCATTTCAGTTTCACAGTTAATTCTGGCTTCAATTCTGCTCAGGAATTTATTTTTTTAAACCTTAAAAGTTTTCGTACAATGAGGAAATCACTTCCACACTGACAGACTCTTACTTCCACAATTTCTTATTTATGAATCACTGCTCTTTAAAACTTTGAGAAAATATCACTATCCTGGCCTCTTTCATTCAAGATTGTCAGCAACATTTTGGACTTAGATGCGACAGGTCACCATGGTGCTCAGTCACCCACAGTACCGTAGATTTTAAGCCTGGAAGAGGTTCTGAGCATCCAAATAGATTTTCCAAATTGTATTTCCTATACTCCTCATTGAGACTTAAATGCCCAGTGGAAACAGGACATAGCCAAAGTCAAGAGCAGACTTCACAGCTTTTGGCTGCTTATGTGTTGGCCAGCATAAGATCAGTAGTGATTTCGTGCTGCTCAGCTTTACGCAGCTGGAAGAGACCTCGGGTTTACAGACAGGTGCTTAGAGCTTTCTGCAGACCGAGCGTTCACAAATATTTCATTGCCAACTGCCCCTAATCCCCTAGTCACTTAGGGAGCATCAAAATCACTGCCCCCCCCAGTCTGCTCTGATGTGCTATAGAATTCTCCAAAAGCTTCTTGTGTGAATTCAAGCCCACCTGGAGCTGTTATTCCCTCACCAACCCATTCAACCACTCTCTGAGTCCTCACATCCACCCTCAATATATTTTGCTAATTCCTTCTGCACCCTGTCGTGACAAGGTTTTCTTTCTCATCTACTCATGCACAGATTTTCATCAGGGTAACATCACCTCTTTCAGCTTTGAGATACACAATCTACAGCTCCTTCTGTTCTTTCAGAATATGGGTTTTTCTTTTAGTCCAACACCTCATCTTTCTCTTGCATCCCCTCACTGGCACCTTTTCCTAGGATATCAAATATTAACTACCTTTATTTTCAAGGTGCTTGATGCATGAATGTACTTATCCTATCTTTTTTTTTTCCCTATTTACTGAGAAGGCAATACCCACCCCCAGTTTTCCAACAGCAACAGAACTTAAAGAAAATACACACAGTTCAAGATAACTGCTGTGGTATTTTTTGGTATAATAAACAAATTGATAACAGTTTTGATTCCTTTCTTCAGAAACTGTGAGTGTTGAAATAACAACAGAAAGAATACAAGCAATTCAGCTTCTGTCTCAGGTGAACAGGACATTACAAAGGAGTTGACAATTTTCAGTGCAAGTTTTAAATAGTTTTAAGAACCAATAGTTTGTACTTTTCAATTCAGAAATTCATTGTATTCCACAGACTCAAACAATGTTTGCATGAAAAGGGCTACAAACATTTTAGAATAGTTGACTTGATTAATATTTATGAATATATTAAGGACATTATGTATTATACCAGCACACATGCGGAGCAAGAATAAAATATTTTACTGTTCACTGGGATTTTATCAGACATTAACAAACACCTCTGCTATGCTGCACAGCTTGATTCTTTAGCCACCCAGGAAGGTTAGTAATAAAGATAAATAAATCTTGTACATGCCCTGAAACATCTTAGTGTAATTAGAGTATGGTCCTTAAAGGTGCAGCATTAGCATCCTCAGCTTATTCTGGAAACTGGCAGAAGATGCAGATTTTTGTCTGCTATTCCAAACATTTGGGCCACCTGGTATCCACAGGTACACCACTCAGCTCCTCTCCAGCTATCCAGATTTTTAACATGAAGCCTGTGGGGATGACTGTGGCAGGAGTCACTCTGACTCCCTCACGCCTGCACACATACAAACTTAAGTTGGAACAGATTCCTATATTTTGCAAAAGCTGATTCATCTGCAAAGTACTATTCAGCCAGACTGGAGTAAAAATAATGCTTGTTTTTGAAGTTTGACCAGTTGTCACCTGAACTTCAAAAAGGAAGCACTGTTCTCCTCCCTTTTTCCAGCTGCTCTACTCTGCAGATGACGGGACCTGTTTGAAGTTTTACTTTTATTTAAACAGCTTAAGGCAAAACTCTACTCTCAGATCTGCAGAGAGCATCACAACAGGCATGTTCTGCTCTCTTCACATGCACAGAGCTAGTCAGCTCCCCTCCATCTATTGTCCTGGAAGCCGCTGCCACACACGGAGAACCCATGGGGGACTAAGACCCTTTGTACAGACTGAAGAGCACTAGGCGCAATGCAAAAATGATACACCACCAGACCCTGGAGCTTCAGCAAACCACACACTCTCACCTCACTCTACTTTGCTCAGATGTGAAGATGTGTTTTTAAGCAAAAATAATCATGGAATGAAGCACATTGTCAGTAAGTGGGAAAATGAGACTCCTCCATGCCTTCCATCCAACAACTCTTCAGAAACTCAGTGGCCTTTGTCCCTAAGACTCAAGGGCAGTATGATACTTAAGGATATTGTTGTACATCAGTACTGGGAAAGTCAAATGACAAGCCTCATCACTATTGCGTATTAATCAGTGGGCAAGGTCCAGAGTCTAAAACATACCTTTACCTTTTTATTGTACACAGGTAAGTTCCTACTACCAACCCACATTCTCTCATTGCCTGGAGAAGCTGAGGATACATAAACCCAACAGCACCTTTAGCTTGAAGGTTATAGATCTTCACAGCTACCAATGACACTTGCAACTGTGCCACCACTGTGTGAATAGGGGTAAAATGGCAACCATGAGAAAGACCCTTGTTCAAGTACCAGTACGCTGTGAACATGTAAAAATGGATTTCTTGGATTTTAAGTCATTTGTATGTGTAAAAGCACCAGTTAAATTCACATTATAGCTCTAGATTTGTTTCTCCTCAAATTATTAGTACACTCAATATCGGTGTGTGGATTATTCTGATGCTGTCTAAAGATGATTAGCATCTTGTGTGTTACCATACATACACGCACGTCCTGTCACTGCACGTAGAATAGTTCTCAGACCAGATGTGGAGATTGTTTTAAACAATTGATTTACAGATGGAGAGAAGAAAAATAGAGGAGAAATGATCTAGCAGAGGACAAAAAGGAAAGGATGTAGAAGTGTGGGAGTTCTACACAGATTTCTGGATCAAAATTTAATAGCCCAGTGACATAAAAATATTTTTCTTTTTAACTTTTGGATTAACATAATTTTAAATCTTTAAAATTGGAACAAAACTAGAGGCCATCTACATTTGTTTCCAGAAAAATTATATGAGAACTTTCCGTTTTTACTTAATTGTTTTTACTTCTGGAACACCTGATATATAGAAGTCCCTACTTTAAAAGTCCCTACTTTAAAAAAAAAAAAAAAAGGTATTATTAAATGTATTCTGTCACATTCTATATATTTTATCCTGTAACAGAAGACAATATTTCAACAGCACTGCTTTTGAATCACTCCAGAGCATTCAGCAGGAGTCAATTTATACTGCAAGAGAATAATGATGTACCTCAACGCATTTTAATTTCAATAATTGAATGAGAAATAGGAAAGCCTATTGAAAGGACTGTATTCTGGTCAAAGACTAATGAGAAAATAGTTTAGAGTCTCTGAGTCAGCGGGTGTCATGGCAACAATGCATTATCGAAATCTGATTAGCATGCCCAGCAGCTTTATAAATGATAACATGCTCTTCTAATTGTATTTCCCTTTCTTTCGCTGTGATGAGTTTTATATTCATAACAGGTAAGAGGTAAGGCAGCATTCTGTTTATCTGCAAGTTAGACTTAGGATGTCCAGCATGCTCACAAACTCTGTGCAGCCTGTCATACAGTAATAGAAAATTTTTCCTACAATCTTAAAATAAGAAGCTGAACCTTCCATTTCTCTCCTTCCTGTATTAGATGTAATTATTTAAGTCAAATATTATTCTTTTCTTTTAAATATATAAAATTATTTCTAAGGATGTACACATGAAAAAGGGAACATTGTGAAACATGAGCATCTTAAAAAAAGCCTGTGTTTCATAGCAGAAAGAAATGCAAAAACAGAGTAAGTGCATGTTTAATTCATCCCAGAAAGCATGAATCTTTTTTCTTGAGGTTTTGAAAACCGGGAGGGGATTTTCTTGTGTTTAGAGAATTGTGTGTGTTTGCTAACACCTTACAATATCAGAAATCAGGGGGAACTATGAAATCAAACAGGATACTTTTCCTTCCCATGAAGGAAAGAGCTAATACTGTTTCATAAAATAAATACAATGACAATACAAGGTTGGAGGTTTAATAATGCTCTTTTTATAAGTAAACCTCAGGTGAGTCGCCTGGCAGACCTTTATTATATTAACAGTAAAGAACTCTATGACAACTGCAGCCTCACAAATCCGATGCAAAATCATTTTAACATATAGAGGCTCAGTCTTAACAAATGGAATTTTTTTTTTTTTTTTTTTTTTACAGTAAAATTCC
>VFFE01007230.1:1408561-1489324 GCA_008921705.1 Burhinus oedicnemus | reverse complement strand
TTTTTTTTTTTTTTTTATTGTGCCCACAGGTCTAAAGTCTCCTACCACTGAGAAACAACTCAAATGATAATTACAGTCCAGGAGCTACAGTCTTTGCCATCACTTCAGCACCTATTCACTGGGACTAGGCTAGAAAATCCATTTCAATTCTATACTCAAAATGTGTTACATATTTTCATTTTTTATTATGTAGCACACTAGGATGTAATGGAAATCATACACTTATCACACCCCTATACTGAAAACTCGGTTTATTTTTGATTTGGCTACTGCAGTGCAGCTTAAAATGGATCCAGGGAAGAAAATAAATCTGTTGGAAAGATAACAAGTAGTGTATTTCATATGGATTTGGTTATTTGATTTAAATTATTGTAATGCTTTACTATTTGTTGAACATCAAAAAGTATCTAGCAGTTGACTTAAGTCCCAGCAGTAGATTATTTAAATAGATTAAATCTGGAGTTCAGAATCAAAATGCAACAATGGGGAGAGGAATCATAACCTGTGTGTGCACCTATTTAAGTTGTGCATCAGAGCCCACAGTTTGCAGAGAAAAATGCTGATTAAAACAGAATAAGAGTAGAGAGAGATGATGCTAAGCAGCCAAATGGGAAGAAAAGAGGTCTTAGAAGGCACACTATTAGAAAAGATCTCTTTCTTAATAGTACCTTTCTCCTGCACCCAAATTATTTCATAAAATTCCTAAACCAGAACCCCAGCTTATACTACATTGAGAAAAATAATTCCCTCTATCAAATCCATGCTAAAAACATATTTACATCAACTAGATTTCCAACAGAAAACATGCCTGTTCTTGCAGTTTTAAGGCACAGCCTAGGAAGATTCCTACAGATTCATCAGTTAAATTCATCTGCTCAACCAAGTAGCCTGGGTTTTACCCATTCTCTAGTTTCTTAGAGAGAAAAAATGTTTTCTGTCTTTGCCTAAAGAAGAGAAACTTCCCTTGCATTTATAGGGAGAAAAGAGAAGGAGGGAATGATGCTTTTTAAATTCTCCAGAGATACACAGAGAGCAATCATATCACTTAGATTGGCCACAACAGATATCTAGAAGAGCAAGGAGGGAATAGAAATAAAAGAGGAGAATTAAAGGCTGAATGAAGGCACGCCAGTGGCCTGCAAATTACAGGATGAGAACTGTCCCAGAATCCCTCTACTATCGGAAACTTCTCACATACCAGAAATCCCATTGCCGTTTTCTGCAGCGTGCATAGGCACATAGCATTGTTATTCTGGTGACTGCTGAAAAGGAGATCAGGTTCACAGAAAAACGAGCAAGCTAATAACTATAAAAATTTATCCATCAGGGCTGCTACACACACTCTTCTCTCAGCCTCTAAAGGATCTTCCTCACCAGCATGCACCTGGCCACGCACCACACAGAAGTGAGACCAACGCAGGAGTATCTTTGACTTGCTAGCAACAAGGTCCTAAGCTCCTCTGTATGTAGGAGGGGAATGGCTAGGGAAAAAGAGACAGATGTGGATTCAGGAAGACTAGAGGGAGGAGAGGATGCCCGCTGCAAAACCACTGACAGCACATGCTATTGCAGGAAGCTTAATCACCGATTCAGGCCTGTCTATGATGCAGTTAAAAGACTGGATGTTTCTGTCTTGGGAACAACTTTATCTTTGTGTTATTTGGAGAAAACAAAACAAGCAAACAGTGTCATACAAATACAGCTTATGCTTTCTCTTAATCTATTTCAGATACTTCAGATAACCTCCAGTTTTTCCCTCCAGATATTTCTGCTATTAGTTGAGTGCACACCTGTTGTGAAGACTTTCCATCAGTTATCTCTCCTGCATTCTTCCTAAATATCCGCCTTCTCAGTTCTCAAGATGTGTTACACAGTCTTACTTAAATTGCCTTCATTCCATCTTTCACTCAAAGAAAAGTTAATCTACTGGCTTCCTCCAGATCCTGACTCGCCTTCTGGACAGTCCTTACCCAACTGCCTACGGATGCGAGCTGTGCTCCTCAACCTCAGCTCCCAAGAACATTTTTCCTGTCCTTAACCCTCCCAACACATTTCCAGTCCAACTTTCGAAATGTTGAAACTTCTTCAGTGACTAGAGGTTCCTAAGAGCTTTGAGACAATCCATAAAGTGAATTTTGTATGGAAGAAAGTATCTTGCCATCAGTGGAAAGCCCACAAGTTTATTTTTCACAGGCTTTTCTTTTAATTGCAGAGATCTTGTAAAATGCTGCTGCTGCCCATTTTTTTTTTCTTCATGCCATTTTTACAGGCACACAGTGAACACTATTTAATTAACAGCAAATTTGTGACATAACCACTGTTGAGCAGCTTCTGAGAAAGGGAAGCCCATTCATCCAAAAGGCATTCTATATGCAACATTAATTAGGCACCCTTGTCTTCATTTCTGGCAATCCAGCATTGTATAGATTTTTGCTTCATCTCTGTTCACAGGGTCTAATTATTTCCAGCACAGAAGGCTTTGGGTAGATTGGAATGAAAATCAATAATGGAACATGTGTGATAGGAACATTAGTTTTCTCCTCCTCCTCCTCTGGGACAGAAGCGGGATCAGAGGACACTCAGCCAAGAAAAAAAACCAAAAACTCTCAAAGATTTGTTGCTGTTAAGTATATAAATACCCATGTTTACACAACTCATTCTGGCATTATATGACATTCTCATCTCTTCAGCACTTGCCATAGTAGATATATAGTGTTCCCAGTAATTTGCTTTCAAAACAATATCGATTATTTTAATTTATTTTGACCGAATCATAAATAAAAATATATCTTCAGATGCAAAATACTTTCAGTCTCCACATGTACTACATTTGATCATTTCACACATATAAAATGAACCTTCAGGTTAAAAAGTGTTAAATCCAAAGCTGTCTGCACAACCTTAATTATATGTTTGTTTTAAAACAACCACTAACTACATTGCACTGAGGCAGGGGAGATTTCAGTTAGATGTGAAGGAAAACTTTCTGGCAATAAGGTTTCTGAAACACTGGAACTGATAGCTATCTGCCATTATTATCCTGTTCTTAAAGCTCTCAGCACACCTATCGGGTATTACCCAGGTAGATTACTTCCATCACAGTTAGGAGAACAAGCTGGTTGGTGTCTTGAGGTTCCTTCAAGTCCTAAGGCAGCAATGTTCTTACTGAGGTCCGGTTCATTTGATGCCCAAAATAGACAGTGCTTATATGTGAAGGGCAATTATAAAACAATAAAAGCATCACCTCAAACCTTTTCTAAGGTGTAACAGCAGTCAAACCCAATCGCACAGATGCAGGACAGTAAGGCATACAAAACCCCTTATAATTTTAAAATAATTTTATTGGCTAAAATATTTCACAGAATCACCAAATATTCAGCCTTTTTACTAGCTTCCTACAGCTCTCAGGAGATTGCAGGAACAGGATTCATCCAGAACTAAAAACCTAACCTAAATAGTCTCAAAATTAGGCACTCAGAGAATGAATAATGCAAAATTAATGACCAGCTTAGAACTCTTTAAGTGACTTATCTAGCCCCACCCAATTGCTCTGTGGCAGAAATAAGAACAAAATCCAGTTTTCTATGATTTCACATATAGGAGTTTTACAGAAAAGTATGTTCTCAATATAGACAGCATTTAGCTTCCAAATTCTAATACAGCATTGTACGGAATATCACTTGCAATATGTAATTTTTAGAACCTCGTGATTTGATCAAATTTATTTGCATTCCCAAATACTGGCAGAGAGGATTGTTGTAAATGCCAGTAGCTGTTTTCAGACCAGAAAGTTCTTCTGCTGCATCTCCTGCTCCAAAATATGAGAGCAGCAGAGCTCCTCCAAGATTAAAAAAAAACCAAACACATTTCTCTTGGTCACAGAAACATTATAGCTAACATTTTCTTACACAAAAATTCAGCCTTACTTGGACACCTAGCACAGGAAAATTTGGCCTGAGTTGTTATACTTCGGTGAAGTTATAAATGACTGAAAACCTCAGTTTTTTAACAGAAACTGTTGGGAAATTGCAGGTATTTCTTCCTCTACCATCAGGCTCTCTAGAAAAGCAGAGTGGGTTTTGAAGGCAAGGACAAAGCACACACTGAATTCTAGAGGCTGGCTACTGATTACAGCCTCAAACAAGGACAAGTATGTGCCTAAATATGAGGGCATCAACGGCCCTACTAAAATCAGTGATATTGTTCACACTCAGACACTGAATCATATTGCTGGATTCCATCCTACAAAAATCTAAAGAATTTGGAAAAACTGAAATACTACACCAGTCCCAATTTTGCTGGTCACTGACCAAGACCCAAGACAAGTTAGCGAAACCATTAGGAACAGTTTCTGTAGCAATGGATGGGCAGATTGCATGTCCTAACCACATTTTTCTACCTCCTGTATTTGAAACAGCTTTTGAGGCAAAAGACCCACCACCATCCAGTGAGGTCCCAGGCTGCTCCGTGTGAAGGATCAGTGCCACCTCTGCAACCGCACTCCAAGGATCTAATTATAATCGAGGTTGATCTCTAGAATTATGACAAGTAAAGAGGTGGAAGACCACACAAAACAATTCAGATCAATAGAAAGGCTGATTATTACCTCACGATGGACCAAAAGACAATAGCTGGCATACATGAAAATCCCTTCACTTTCTTTTTACAAGCAGAAAGGGAGAGACAGGAAAACATGCAGTTAATCCCTTTGTTTGCAACGCCTTTTGGCATATCTCTTTATTCTCCTCCTTATCTACGTAATGGCAGTGCGGTGGGAGTGAGAAGGAGGAAAACTGAAAGCAAACAGCAGCATTTTGTGTGGGGCGTCAATGGGGAGGTGCTGGCAGCAGGGGGGCTGCAGCGTTGGCTCCTGTCAGGAGAGGTGGGGGCTGTCCCGCAGATCCGGCACAGCCAGATCCAGCCAGCTCACACCGGCACCGCCATGCACCCACCACAGGATATGGTGGAGACTATCAGCAACACCGGTGGCGCCTCTGGGAATACATATAAAAGAAAGGGCCGAAAATGCTGGACAGAGAGAGGAGGAGGGAACAAAAAGAGTGCAAAACACCAAGGCCAGAGAAGCAGACAAAGGAGCTCCATGGTGTAGGAGCAGGTTATCGCCGGCAGCTTGCAGACAGCCCAAGCTGGAGCTGATTTTCCTGACGGGATTTGTGGCCCATGGAAAGCCCACGCTGGTGCAGACTTTCCTGAAGGAAAAGGCCCACACCGGAAGGAAGGAAAAAGTGTGAGGAAGAAGGAGCAGCAGAAAGAAAGTGCTGCACACTGGCCCTATCCCCCCACCCCTCATGGAAGGGTGGAGGGGGTCTGCAGCCAAGGAGTGAAGTGCACGTGAGGAGCAGGGGGGGAGGAAGGAAACGTGCTGTTTTCACATTTTCAATCAGCAACGAATGAAATTAATTTTCCCCAAGTCAAGTCTGTTCTGCCCGTGACAGCGATTGGTCTTTATCTTGAGCCATGTGCTTTCTCAGCCTATTTTCTCCTCCTACTCTACTGAAGAATGGGAGTGAGCGAGCGGCTGGGTGGGTGCTTGGCCCTCAGCCAAGGTTAACCCACCAGTAAACTAAAACCAAACACATCACAAAAGCCTAATCAATCATTTTGCCCTCTACAACTTACCCTAATATGTATTCTTTGAACAACATCTCTCTAATACAGTTATTTCTACCACCTTTTTATCTTGGCTTGAGTTATCCAGTCTCACCTGCCAGCATGCTTCAGCAATAATTATAACCCTGACATTTAATTCAAGGTTTTATTATGCAAAGGTAGCATAACTGAAAAGCTTTGCATTCCTGTTTGAGGTCTTAAAATTTATCTTTTCATGACAAAATGGAAGAGGGAAAAATGCTTTCAAGCAACAAAATAAGAGCTAAAACAAACAAAAAAAGGATAAAGCAAAAACCACAAAAAGAACATAAGTAGGGGAAAATACTCATAGCACACAGCTCATATCTTTTGTTTCATTTATGTAAATGCCCGTCTGGACGTCAGTGATAGGTCTCACGCACAGCAACGCTTAAAAATCTCTATCCTGTCTAGTGAAATTCCTGGCTGCTTCCCAAGCTCCTGTGACTCAGGATTTGGGAGGGAGAAAACTTGCTAGGATCTCAACATACTGAAGTTAACCTTCTAGACTGCCCAGCAGATTTTTGTACAGCTTACAAAATAATTAGAAAATAGTCTTCCAGAAACTTAAACCCGTATCTCTAAAAGGCCAAAAGACTTCATAATTTACAGTGCTAGGTAATTTACTTATTCTATTCACCACACACACAAAATCTTCAATCTTAGCTGTATAGCAGTTGCAAACATATTTATTCTTGTGAAGAAGTGGAATAAATTCACACACTTTCTAACTTCCCAAAACTAGCTCTCCTCTCAACAAAAAACAGCTTCTGAAAGTGAACACTCCATACAACACACAATGCCTCCACAAATAACTGTGCTAAACACATCATTATAACTCGCAGATATAGACACAGTTGTAGTGATAAATTAATAAAGTCCATTTTGTGATGCTCTGTCTTTGATCACTTTCTGTTTATCCACGCTGTGTGCAATTATCAAAACGCACTAATTTGTATTAGCTGAGTGTTGTAACCTACCTAGGTTTTACCCATTAGATCTGATTCCGTACATGCTGGGCCAGTCTAAAATAATTTTCTTCTTAACAACAAAGTTTGGCCCTTCATCAAATCTTAGAAAAATTTCAAAACTATCCTGTTAATCTGCATGTGTTTTATTTAGGTCTCAGTCCTTTGAAGATACATGCACATTCTTGAATTATGCACTGCCGGGAGTCCAGATGATTTCACAGCATATTAAATCAAAAACATACAAAATCCTTCTCAAGATAGAGTCCTTAATCAGAGAAAGAGAAAGAGGATTTTTCTGGAACCTATATAATAACATGCAAATTGTTTATGTCGTTATAGTCTTGTGTACTGTGAACCTCTGTGACCTAATGTTACACCTTTTATTTAGAATGCTTGTAAGTAATGACTGGCATGAATCTAAATCACTTCTTAGAGAATCTTTACTTATTCATGCCTTCCTTTTGCTTACAAGGTTGTTGATAATTACTGCTGGCCAAAAAAAATAAATCACTTTTAGTCTACAATGTCAGCTGTTAGACATTACAGAAACAGTGCGTTTCTAACCTGCCTTAAACCAAAGCAGCAGGCAACTAACAGATCTTCAACTTACTTCACATAGAAAGCCACTGTTTATTTTCAGTCTGCGGAATCTATGTGGGTTTTTTATTTGTTCGGCTTTTTTATTTAAATTGTCATACAGTTTAGATGATGAGAAAGCTGTGAATAGAACAATAGACAGATCAAATAGTTTGGGGTATGTTTTGTAAGACTGAGGGTGCTTTTAAAAAAAACCAACTAACTCAGGAGTCATTCCCTGTGATCCCAGTAGCTCACAAGCTCTTATTTCATATGTATCTGCACCAATTAGTCAAACTTAGTCAACTTACTGGGTACCCAGTATACTTTAAGGAGAAGTAATTAAGCCAAAAAGAAAAAGAGAGCATGAAAGTAGCAACAAACAAGTAGATGCAATTAAAATGTTAAAACATTGACATCCCTTCCTAATATCTTTCCTCTGGAGTGAAAGCTGTACTTCCTGACCTGAAATGATTTATACCATGATTCATACCGCCCACCACAATGAAACTGGTCTTTTACTATCACTTCCTTTATGAAATATGCTAAATTAATTTTTTTTAGGGAAAGGCAGTCCCATATGAGTATTAAATTACAGCATTCAAAGGAGTATTGAAACAGGACTAGCTTATATCTGCATAGTCTTGAAGCATGTTCTGAAAGAGATTGCAGCTCACTGGACAACTGTCTTGAGCAGCAGGGAAGAGGCTATACATAGCCAGGGTTAGACCACACGCAAACCTTGGCAAAGGAACAGCCTATATATTTTTACACTGCACCTGTGATTGTGAACCACTTCACAGGCAGAGAAGCAAAGGGAAAAGCAATGTAGGCAAACTTACATAAAACTTTCCCTGTTCAATATGCAATTGTTGCCTGGTTTTTGACCTGTGCATTAGGTACTTGTTGGGTACTGAGATAATAGCTTGTCTTCCTTTGTAATGAAAGACAAACTGCTTTTCTAAGAAGCAATTTTAGCTTGACCAACTTGAAAAGATGCAGATTGGTTTTGCAAAGCTTCTACCTGTGGCCTGGTTTGAATTAGTTTTCATCATTACTGTTAGCAATTTCCAGTCTTCTGTTGCATGGCAGCTTTTTCACAGATGATTAGGAGCAGTGTTGTGGTATAGAAGAGTTTGAAACAAAAACTACTTGCAACTTGCCAGTTGGTGAATTCTGTTAAATTATCAAGGTTGATAAAAGAAAATATTTAAGGATATAATTTGCAATTAGAGCATCAAACTGTCAACTCACATTTCTAAATTAATAAGAAACCAAAACATTAACTTTTCAAGGTCAGTTTCCCTCCTGTGTTTCTTTCTCACTTTTGAAGGCAGGGAGGGGTATTATGCTCTGTGCTCTATTTCAGTATAGTAATGCTGAAGAATGCTTCCATCAACAGAATTAACGGAAACTCTTGTGGGAAAAAAAAATACATAAATAAATAGTTTCTTCATAGTTAGGACTAGGAGGCAAAGTTGATTACTGTAAATCATGTTCTTCCTCTGATGATCTTCATAACTGGACATATATGTATGAGAGAGAAATGGATTTCAGATTCAGAAAGGATCACAGTAATCCTCCGGTCCCATGGTCCCTAAGTTGAAGGCTGCAGACCCCGGCTGGCCTAGAAAGCTCTGCTGAGTAGCTTGTCTGCCCCAACAGCTGCACAATTTTCCCATTGAAGGAGTCCATTAAATTTTTCCATGACATTTCAAGAGAAAAGTTTTTCAAGCGATTTTCTCTACTCTGATCTCCTGCACAGAATTAGACAAACATATGTTGAAAGGCATCATCTAGTCCATCTTGTGCTAAGGAAGCATTGTGTAGAGTCACCCAACATGGATTTGTGTAACTTTTCCTTGAGAAGGAGGTTCTACAGCACATCTAGGTGGCTTTTTCTGGGGTTCATACTTCAAAAAGCGTTTTCTAAAACACAACCCTCATCACTCAATGCAAATTCCATGGATTTCCGTTAACTCTTCTCACAGGAATATGGATAACAATTTCTCTCTACCTTTTGTCTTAAAATCTTCATACATCAGATGGTTGTACTAACATTGTCTTAAATTAGGCGTTCTCTAACTGATCCAGTATTCTAAACTTTTTTAAAAGTCATGACCAAACATGGATGCAATATGTCAACTCAGACCTCACAAACCCTAATTTGGAATAATTACTAAACATTTTAGACACCACATCCCTCTTTGCACATTGCAGAATTACATTTCCCCAGTTTACAACAGCAATGCATTGTAGACTTTGTTACCCATTTTCTCTCTTGACAGGTATTCCCTATCTTCTATTTGTACATCTGAATTCTTTTTCTTGAGTATATCATATGGCACTTCACTTTATTTAATTTCATCTTGCTGATTTCAGACCATCTCTCCAATTTGCCAAGTTTATTTTGAATGCTGATCTGATACAGAAAGGTATTTGCAACTCCTCACAGCTTGGTGTCATCTACATATTTTATAAGCTATTCTGTATTCCATCACCCTCACTGCTAATGAAAACACTGAACAGAACTGATTTCCTAAGCAAATTCTCAAACTGAAATGCAGGCTGTGGAGTTCAACCAAGAGGTTCCTGTGCCCAATCCATTACATTGGTTTGTACTAAAACTTATCCTTTAGAAAGGCAGACAATACATATTTTAAAACCTCAAATCCAAGAAAAGCCACCATTTGCTCTGCTAAATTGTTGCAATACTTAATTATCTTATTTTTATTTTTGCAGAACTTTACTTTAAAATCATGCCAGCTTCACTCTCCAGCTGCATATTATACTCTGTTTACTAATCAGGGAGAGAACACCCGTAGAAAAGATTTGACTTCTAGAATTGTAGACTTACTGACTGATAGATTCTACCACATCATTCCTTAAAAATTCTATGGATTAATCTTTACAGACAGTATTAACTGAGGTTAAAAATTCCTGAAATGTTTTGTGAGACCTGAACAAAATAATGCTGTTTTGGGAGAATCAAGTCATATTTTTTGTTTGCAGTTCCTGGCTCTGCTATGGAATTATGTACAATCACTTGCAGAAAAATATTACCCTACTGGGCAAAGCTAAGCCCTTTAAGACCATGTAATTTCTAGAATATTTGCTATGCGATATTTCACATATTTGGAAAATTCTCTCCCCTCCTCTCCCCTCCTCTCCCCCAATTTGTTGTCCATAGGCATTACGGGGAGCAAAGCAGAAAGCAAAGCTCTTCAGTACTGGAAAACAACCTTAGAGACACCCAGATCTACACTTCTTTATGAAAACTAGAAATAGGTCTCAGGATTCCCTTCAACTTCCAGCATGTGCAGCAAAAAAGAACTTGGGATATAAGAAAAATGAGACTTCTTCGTTCTTCTTTCCCACCCTTCTCTGAGACAAATTCCATTTATACTATTATCATCTTAATATTATAGCAATGAATGCAACATTTACATTTTGAAAAAAACCTGAAAATATTTCATGTAATGAACATTGACTGTACACAGAATAATAATCTTCATTGCCACGTATTTCTTTACGTCCTCCTAGACCCAAAAACTATGACATACCAGACCCTGTAAATTCTTCAGTAAAGTGTTTCTAGCCCTTGTAAACTATAAAGAGTTTGAAACCATGTAAACATAAACATTAAAAATTATTGCTGGTAAGCATTAGTCTCTCTGATATATATGTGAGCCTTATATTCAAGTTGCAGGAGTTATCTGAAAGGAATTATCTGCAAGTTGTCTTCATGTTGTTAAAAAGGTGACGCTTTTCAAGACTTACTGATACCTACAGACCAAACCTTCAAATCCTCAGTCTTGTGCAAGACACAAATTTTCAATTCAAAGCATATTCAGAATAAAATACCTTTTCCCAAGTCACATCCAAATGAAAGTGATGGGATTCCAGATTTCAGGTTTTCACCTTTCTTAGCATTCTTACCATCTGCTACCATTTACAGACCCCAGCTGTATGTTCAGAAGCGGTTCTCAATCTTATGATGGTCCCAACAACCTAAATCTTCTGCTGTGCCATTGAGTTAGCCTGTTAGCTAGCTTGCTGCCATTGACCTTCTTGCATACAGTATCATAGAGCATCAAGAAGACTTTCCATCTCTCTGCGTAACCATTTTGTCAGCTGCTGTTGTCTGTGTTAAACATCCAAAAGCAAGACTCCTGCAAAGACAGTGCTTACGTAAACTGTGCTGGAAGGGTAAAAACATGCACACAACTAAAATGATAGCTTATTTTCAACAACCTCAAATTTATAGCAATACTAACCGCAAGTGTTGGCATTTATCCTGCTTCCAAATGACTTTTGATTCACTTCAAACTGGGCTATAATGAAAGATAAAGATCAGTCTCAAAAGATGACTGCTGCTTTCTTCAGTGCTCATTAATGAGAAGTAACGAATATGCATGTTTAAAGTACACTACACAGTCCTGCTTCTGGAGCAGGAAAAAGGAGGAAGTTGCCTGTCGTAGTGCTGTGAGACAGTCATTGCTCCAATGGAAAGAAACATAGAGTCTATTTATAGGAAGATATACATTTTTCTAAGTGGTTGGTACCCTATGTCTGAGTCTTACAAGAGCTAAAAACATCTTGGTTTCATTTTGCTGCCACCATTTTTTGTCTCCCAGCATATGCAACACATACCTGTTTATAAAAGAGAAAAAAACCCAGACTCCTAAACTTTGGTTTACTAGCCAGCAGAGAGCTAAGGACCTCTGAGAATCCGACCACGTGCTACAAAAAAAACCCAAAACCAAAACACAATACTAATTTTTCTAAAGTTGTTTTTTTTTATATTTGTAAATGTTAGTGTGTATTGGGTCTGGCTGAGACAGAGTTAATTTTCCCTGTAGCAGCCCTCATAGTGCTGTGCTTTGTATTGGTAGCTAGTAAGGTGTTGGTAACACCAGTGTTTTGGCTACTGCTGAGCAGTGCTCACACAACATAAAGGCTGTCTCTCCAACATTCCCCCCTCACCAGTAGGCTGGGGATGGGCAAGATCTTGGGAGGCGACATAGCCAGGACAGCTGACCCAAAATGACCAAAGGGATATTCCATACCATATGACATCAGCTCAGCAATGAAAGCCAAGAGAAAGGAGGAGGAGAGAGGGTATTCGTTATTACAGTGTTTGTCTTCTGGAGCCACTGTTACGCATAGTGAAGTCCTGCTTCCTGGGAAATGGCTGGACATCGCCTGTGGTGTAGGGAAGTAGAGAATAAATCTTCTGTTTTCCTTTGCTTCCGCACACAGCCTTTACTTTTGCTTTATTTAACTGCCTTTACCTTGGCCCATGAGGTTTTTTCCACCTTATTTTCTGCCACCCCGCCCCATTCTGTTGAGGAGGGGAGTGATAGAGCAGCTTGGTGGGCACCTGGTGTCCAGCCAAGGTCAACCCACAACATACTGTATCATTAAGGTGCCCAGAGGTCTATGAATGAGGAGAGGTTTCTGCTTACTTTTGACACAAGAGAGACTAGACTTATAGGAAATGTTATTATGCCATCTATTCTGTAAAAAACTAATGACGTCTTTAAGAAAAAGATAGATAAACTAGGGCACTGCATCTTGCACAAGTCATTCAGAAAATCTCATGTATATAGTTGCAAGATTTGCTTCTGATGAAGCAAAGATATGAAGCACAACACAAAGAGTAGTTTCCTTTTGAAGGTAAGCGTATCTGCATTGCTGCATATTTTTACCAAAACATTGGCTATTTAGTGAAAAGAATCTGGCATGCTACATATGAAAGGTTGCCAACAGCTGCTTTAAAGAACCCTTCTGGATGAAATGTTAGGATACTCATTGATTGCCTGTTCAGTCATTGATGAGTTGTGTATTTTTCAGCAGTACCTATATGCATGACATCTGTATAGTATCTGCAGAAAGACCATGCAAATCCCAGTTCCTCTAAACTCAAAATATTGGAGTATTTTGTACCACTAAAAAAATCCCTTTGTACTACATAAAAACCAGCAACCTAAATTCTTGATCAGCTTTACAAAAACAGCCTATCAAGTGTAGTATATATTATCTCTACCACACATTCCAATTCTAACATCTGTATAATACCATTTACATTCGATCAATGTAACCTGCAGACTGACACCCCCCCCATGCCTATTGCAAGCTCATTATTATTGCAAATTTAAGCACTGCTAGGAAGTAGAGAGTGCAACAGAACTCTATAGTCTATTTGCCATAGAAAAAAATTGTAATTGTAGAAGTGCAAAAAGCCAGTTTAAAGACCAATGCTGGCAATTTTTTTATTCCACATAGTAGAAAAATAATAAGGCACATCTTAGATTAGTTTATTGGAATCCTAAAAGCACTGAATAACGCTTCCTATATAAGTACTTTAAAGTAGATTGCTTGAAGTAAAAAAAACACAAAAGATTCTGCTCTAATGTTACAAACACAGAAACATAAGAGTTTAAATCACCATTAAATCAGAAATTACATGGACTATTTTTATTACCATTAATTACTCCAATTTGGAAAAATACTTCACATCATATGGTCTTCGATTTTAATATGAATATTGTTTCATTTTCTAATTAAAAAAATGTCTAACTTAAAAAATACCACACACCACAAATAAATAATAATATCCACTAGACAGAAACATCAAAAAATCAAAGTAAACAATAGATTTTAGGGGACCCACTCTATATAAAGCTATACTCATCTAAAAGAAGTCTTATCAGTTCCTCTACCATACGGAGTAAAAAAGGAAGCAATCTGAGCATGAAAAGCCTAAACTCTCTGTCTTAAAATGGCAACTGTACGACAAAAATCTCTTACAATAGCTACAGAGAGCTGGAAGTAGAGTCTCAGTCAGTAAAAGAGCTACACTGGTACTCAAGTTCAGCTTATCAAGTAAAGGTGACAGGCACACTGCTCTCCCCCAGGTGGCCGTTCAGTATTGTATTATGCAGAGCAGAGCAGTTTACTATTTGTAGTGGAAGTTCATTATGCCAGCAATGGAGATGTTGAACTCTTTTTTTTTTTTTTTTTTTCCCCAGTCCACACCAAAAACATCCAAAGGAACATACATAGCAAGTCCAGGGCCTGGTTTTGCAAAGTTCTTTATGTGGCTTGAAAAAAGCAGCAATGGTGCTGGGTACCACAGAGCCGCACCTGTAATATGTAGCATCTGCCCTGAAATGGGGTCTTTTCCAGGTCTGTTCCAACAAATTCATTTCTATCCATCAGTCTCATTACGGCTTGTTAAGTGGTCAGCAAGGGGTATGCTTTCGAAGTGGTGTCTGGGGCTATAGCCACGGGAATGTCTTTAACATCAAGACATCTCTTTACATACCAAAATATTGTTTTCCTTTGCATGTAACATGGATAGAGTTTTGCAGTGTTCATGCTTGAATCCCTGCAACAACATGCTAAATCTAACATAATCAATAGGAATCTTTTGTTCATTCAATGGGACTTGTACAGAGAACTGTGTAGAAGAAAACCCAAAACATTAAAGTTCATGGGAATTTGGACTGACTTAGTATTTCAGCATATAGCACTGTGCAAACAGTTGCTTAATGTGCTTGATTCTCCCTCTGTAAATGCCACTGATCAGCTGTGTGTACCGAGCAGCCGTGCAAAAGGAAACAATACCCTATGTCCTATTCCATGAAATAACTGCACTTACAGTAATAAAATAGGGATTTATAGAAACATCTACTTTAAACTGTTTTTAAAGCTTTTGAAATATATCTGGTCTAGTTTATTTTACCCCCGCAAACCTGTACAAATAAATGTACTCAGGCCATTAAGGCTTTACAAGAAAACGCAGAAGGTAGCTGTACCAAAATATGTCACTCGGCAAACCACACCTAAAATCTCTCTTAAAAATAATAAAGACATCAAATATTATGCGTGTACATGGGCATGCAATAGCAGAGCTTTAAAGTGCTCTGTTTAAGACCTACTCCTGCACATTTAATGAGCTGAATCCAAATTTGTACAAATGTAAGTGTTCCAAATAAGAGCAAATTTGGAAGAACAAGGCTAATTGAGGGGGATACAGAAATGGAGTGTCACTATGGTATTTTAAAATATGATCCTGTATTGTGCTTTGAGTTCTGATTGTAATAAAATCAAACACTTAAGTTACATGCATAACTTTATCCACACAATTAGCTCCACAAAACAGAGCCGAACAACAAACTAGAGCAATTTATTTTGGTGTCAGAAGGATTAATTACATCCTTAAACTTAACTACTGCCCTGTATAATTATATCACTTGCACAGAAGAGCCGTTGATATCAACACAGCATTATGCACTTAGGAGCCCCTATTCCCAGCTCCCTCATATCCAGTGAAAAGATATTCCAAGTTCTTGTCTGAGTTGTACACAGTGAAAAAAAAATATATTTTATGAACCTGAAAAATAATACATCTTGCCCTTGTTATTGTGTATATATATTACCAGAGCTTGCTATTGCAGCTGGCCTTCATATTTGTATATAATAAAGCAGAATATTGAGAACAAGTATCCGTGTAATTAGCACATCAATCATGTTGTTCTTTAATATAAACGAAGTATTAATTCACTTCTCCATAAACTCCCTCACCATAACTAATCTAATGCAAATTATTAATTAGCTAACCACAAGCAAAAGAAATGCAGAAAAACCCTGGAAGTACACAAATTTCAGCAGCCATAGCTCAGGCGACATCCACAGCAGTGACCCACCGTCCCATAAGCCACAGCTGTGTGCTGAGGCGTGGGGCATCATGCCACAGAAGTTTGCCAGCTTCAGCATCAAATTGGGCATCTTCGTTACCTGCCAGTGCACAGGTTGCTGTGAGCTGTGGTCGTCTCTGCTAAACTACTGCTGGAGCTCCCACCTTTCCTGTTACTATGTCTTGTTACTGGGAGTCAAATATTCCTTTTTCAAGGGAAGAAGGGAAGGTTTAAGACATGTCGTTAGCATTTTTTTGTGAGGGCCCTGTGATAGTTTCCTGCAGGAATACCATACAACCATCTTCCTAAAAGGCTTTCTGAAATTCTTCTGAAGCCGCTGCTTCAGAGTGTTGGGCTTCTCCCCAGATCACACCATGGCTGCACCAATGCAAGGCAAGAAGTCCAGTAGAAGGTTAAGGCAAAATCACACCAGGGGGAGCAAGACTGGCACAGACACACACATGTGCTGCGATGTTCCACTGATCCTGTACTTAAATACAGACAGTTCACTCCGCTTAATGACTTGTAAAGCTCTTCTTTGTGTAGCTGTAGGTACTATCTGCTTCCTTCCTTTATTCTTATTCAAACCCAAAAATTTATTCCAAGAACTATGCTAAGGCCTTCATGTTAAATGAACACCCACCCATGAAGCAAGCCTCTCCAAAATCAGAAAGGAATAAAATGCAGAAAGTTTTTACGGTGTTAGCGTCTGTCACTGTAGTGTAGCTGTTCACTGCTCTCCCAAATGACAGCCTTCTTGCTCTGCTTTCACAAATACGACTATATATTTCTAAAAACATCAACTTACTGAACCCCATTTCTCTGTTTCTTCTGGTGCACTTTTCCCGCCACACATATAAATGTTTTTTCACACTGCTTGTGACGGGGACTTTGTCTAGTGTTTTTCAATGCCACACTACCTGAGAATTCAAATTTCTTTCTTCATATCTACAATGCACACACATACTTCATACATGCATTTTTCACTAAGACTTATAGCCAGAGACAGCAATATAAGACCATCCTTCCTTTTTTTCCCCCAAACTATGTATTGACCTTGTTTAGAGGTCCCGAGAACCTCAAGAGAATTATTACACTACTGAAAACTGGATACCATGCTAGGACATAGGTATCCAGATCCCAGAGAGATTTTAATAATACAGCACAGATATCTTTTCCCTTAGGGACATCACAATTTTAAATGTCATTTTCTTATTTTTGTTTGCAAGATGAACCATTTTCCTCTTCCTGTGTGCGTTAGAAGCAAATGAAAAAAATTTAATTTTAAGAGACATTTTGAAAAGCCAGCTCATGAGAAACAGCACAACTTTTTCCACTAGATCAGGGCATCATCAACCCATCAAACTTCACTGGAACGTGGTGTTGTGGCTGCATAGCACATCCTACAGGTCTCAAACAACATGTGGGCAAGTTTACCCTTCCGTCCTGCTAAACTTTTAACTCTTAAGAAAGTACTTTTTTCTATTTTGCTAAGGTTTTTAGTTCTTACAGAATTTTATGCCTACATTTGACTCAAAAGACAAAATGGAAACCTCTTTTCTTTTATACCTACATCCTTACCAGTTACCATCCACTGAACATCAGCAGTGCACTGGTCATTATGTAAAGAAGCGTATTTTTATTTATTTATTTTTTAATTAAAAGGGCTTTGAGGAAGAAGATTGTCTGTTAATCACTACTGTAGATTATGGCAAACAGGATTAAAGAGGTTTTTTTTTGAAAACCATTATGTTTATCCCAAGAAACAAACGTTGATCATCCTGGCACTCCCAGATAACTGTCACTAAAGGCATTGGACACCGCTAACTGCTGAAGCACTCCAGTGCCATCCAGTCAGCTGTACAGGGTCACCTTTTACAGAAAAATGGGAAATGTCAGTTTAGTAAGAAAGGCAATGGCATAAACACTCCATTGAGGGAAGAAAGGTGAAATTGTTTCTATTGATTTGGCCAGCTGTCCTTTCAACATGATTTAGCCAAATATTCTTCCAAAACTTATTTACACTAGGGAGATGACAAGCTGTAAAATTCTTCCCCTCAAGACACATTCCTCTAAAATAGCTACTAAAACCCCCGTACAGGGGTACAGGGTACAGGGTTGTTTGAGCACCTTGCCTGAAATCCCTTCCTTCACCTACTATCTGCCATGACAGAGCCCTGGGGCTGGCTGTGGTCCATGACACGTGTAGGTAAATTTGGGACTGGAGGCCTTTTCTAAACACAGACAGCTGATTTGGTACACCTCACATGGGAAAAACATGATAATTTTTGCCATTTTGTTCGACCGTCCTTGACACCTAATTAAACAACTGTTTCTCTGCCTGATAGATGAAGAAGTTGTCCTGAGGTTAGATGAACGCTATTTTGACTTGCCTGAGCTTCCTCCTCCTTGCATCTTTCCCACAAAGCAAACAAAACAAATGAGCGCAGCTGAGTACACCAAGCACAACCAGGGGCACTGGAGAAATCAGCCAGCACTGTGCTGTCACTCCGTGCTCAACTCTGACTTCTACAGCTTCTACGCGGCACGCAGATACCTGCTGTGGAGAGGATGGGATTACACAAGAAGGACAAGGAATATCGTTGCAGAAGCAGTGGTAAAAGGCCGGTTGGCTTAAGAGATCCTTACCCACTGTTGTAAAGGAAAAATTAATACCCATTTTGATGCTGTGCATTCATCAGGAATCCTATGCTGTGTCAAGTATTCCTGCCAATTAGAAGCAAGGTATGGTGCAGATCCCATGCTAGCCCAGGCCAACGAAGCTGGTTGAAGGGAAGAGGAGATAACAGCAACAGCACAGCAGGAGGGACATTGGGAGCACGAAGGCACCAGGAGTAGTGTTCAGGTGGGCAACAGGGGAGAGAAATAACGTATTTGTAGAAAGAAAGAGGAACTGGGGAGGGAAAGGAAAAGGCAGAGGTAGCGAGTTTTAGCTGTAACAAGGCTACAAGTCTGTGAGCCACTGTGCTGCGGTTTACAAACATCATAAATATATGCTGGGAGCAAAGAATCAGTTGTAATGGACTGTCAAGTCTTGTCCTGAGGCACCTCACTGTCTTTGTAGGTGTGGAGACTGCTGTAAAAGCATGAGGTGGCTCCATTGACTCTCTGTTCAAAATCAAATCATTAAGTGCAGTAGAATATACAAAGAAGGTCCCATCACTGGAAAAAAGGAGGGCAAGTAAAGAGACAGTAGGAAATTCCCTTTTGATGGGCCAAAATCCATCAAACCAATAACCCCACACATACATCAGCAATCACCAGATGGCAGAATTTACTTACTAAACTGAAAACTATTCCCACACCTTTCAAAAGCAGAATGGGAGCTGATAAGCACACAAGTTGCTCATCTACCACAGTTCCTAGCTAGGGACAGAGGAGAGGCTAGAAAGGAAAAAATTAGAGATGCAGTAGTGCTATTCAGATCTGAACTCATTCTTTTCTTTGAATTCCTGTTGAAACACCTATAGTTCACTGCCTTTTTTCTATTGATGTTATTTTTATTTTTTTTCCCTCCCTGAAGGATTCTAGATCATGCTTCCACAGAAAGAGCAAGGCAGAAATATATAACACAAAGCAACTTCCAAACTTTTCTTTTTTTTTTACTTCTCAGATGTGCAAACAAAGGAAACTAGTAAAATACCTGGCATTTTTACCTTGGATCGGTTGCAAGAGATTCTGAAAAAAATACTAATCCAGTTTTGCAAGCCAGGTCTCTGCTGTCTGCCTTCAAATTATCAAATGATAAATGATCATATGATGGGGGGGTTGGTTGGTTGGTTTACAATTCCTTTTGAACTGAAAAGGCTCAGCATAAAGAATTTTATGAATAAACAAATGCTGCCATTTCCATCTGCCATTTTACTTTATGGATTACATGTTTCTCTCATTTTCCCATGTCCTAATAGTTGAGCGTGGAAGAAATGCTGGATATACATTTAAACAATTTTTTGTACCATACCCCAAAGGGTGAGAACAAGAGTTGTAAAACATCCTTTTCCCAGTAACTCTGACATAGAAGTACCAGCTACAACGTATACAGAGGATGAGAAGGAGAAGGCAAAGTACATTTCAAACACAGAATGAAATCTATGTGCAATCAATGCATAAAGGACAGACTGACAGATAACTTGAGCAGAAAGTCTCTGTAAGATAAGGAATGTGAAAACGGTATTTTTTTCAAACAAACAAAACTGTGACAGCTTTTTTTACAAGAAAGAATTGAGAAAAGGTAGACCTAGCAGAATAAAATTGGAAAGATGGAATCGTGTTTCACAGCAATTGACACAGGCGATAAATGATCACAGGAGGAAAAAAACTCAGAATGAGAGATACAAGAGAGTTCTCTCTCCTGTGCTCTGACACTGCCCTAACAGCTAATTACTCTGATGAAATATTATTTATTTATATATACAGATACACACACACACATACATACACAAGAAACAATCTATTTTCCAGCAGCCTTGCATGAATTCAAGCAAACAACTACCAAAGCACAGAGACACAGTTCAGTTTAATCCAACAACACCAGACTAAGCAACCCCAAAGGCTGTCCTCCTTTCATGTTAGCTCTATACTTGATTTTATGTGTCCTACACAGGGGAAAAAAAAAAGATTAGTTTTGCATATAACCTATATGGCAGCTTGTTAGAGTCGCACCATTCTAAACAAAGTAATACTCTTAAAACTGAAGTGTATGTGTCAGAGAGAAAGAAATGTAAAGTTTTGGATTCTGCAAGGCATGTTTTTTTCAGCACGGTGCACATACACATAAGTGTTGTTTCCAGCCCTTAAAAGGTCTGTTTGGCACCTTTTCCCCACCACTTATTGACATGTGATACATGATCACTGACATACTTATGCCAGTACTTGACAAAGGAGCCACAGAGATCCTGACACACAAACTCACTTATACTACTTGGAGGAAACAGTCTGATGACTACACGTGACATGCTGGGAAAGTATTTCCTGCAGGCTGAAGATGAGGAAGATAATGGCCTAACTCTTGTGGGATGTAGAAGGCTTTGGAATCATGCAGTACAGAGGCAGCAGAACTCTGCAGGGCAAGAAAACTGGTTATGTCACACTAAATCTGGTACACTAGAAAGGTATGAATAGAAAGCATCCTCATATTTCACACAAATTAGAATTGGTTTCTTCTGGCCAGTGCTTAAGGGTTTCTAGCATCAGGCTTCTTGCAATTGTCTATGGCAGGAGAGAGCAGATAGACAGTATTATCAATTTCTTGTTAATTTGTAAACTTTTAAAAAAATTCAATTGCAAGTTGGACAGAAGACATTTAACATACGGAAATTTGTGTTTTCCAACTATTCCACAGTGCCTAGAGCTGTGGGCTGGTGTCCTAAATATTCAATAAATATATAGAAAACTCAAATGCTTCATTTCCAGAAAACTTATTTCTGAGCTTAACACAGTAAATTTTCATTAATTTCTTCCCCTAGGTTAATAGGAAACAAATTACATTTCAGAAAATGTTAATGGAATTTCCCTACGGTTTCTCTTTTATGTACTTGCACCTGTAAATATTTAAATATTATAAAAATATTAAGTAGAGCGAGACAACGCACAATTTATTCTACTGTGAGCACTGTACTGCATAGGACAGATTGAAAACATGAAAACAAATCACATCTCTTAAGCAATCTAAAAGGTCTAGCAGGCTTGCTGCAACAGTTTGTTCTGTCCTTAAAAGAACTGTTAAGAGTAATGAAAGCATTAGATGGCGTCTTGCAGCGTTACAGCAGAAATGGGTGGGGACAGAAGGTTTAATAGAGAAGAACAAATGGTAAGAGATACAGAAATAAGATCAGGAAGACAAGCGAAATAAGGTTTAGGTGGCTCATCTGTAGCAGAATAGGCAGAGAATATCACTGACAGCAAATCAAGAAGCCCAGATGGCACCCACTACTCTAACATGTACCAGTACATGATTTCATATTACATTTAAACAGGATATAGTTCTGTTCTTCCAAACCTTAGGATAAACCCACTACCGAGTCAATACGTCACCTTTCAAAATGAGTTATATATGTTGTGATAATACAGTTAGGTTTTTTGTACTTTTTCTGTTTTGACATATCCACCCACCATAAGAATACTTTCTAATAGATAGCTAAAATTAAACAGTAAAGCAGGTATCTTCAAATGTACTGTGTTCTTTTTTGACACTCTGTCTAAAATTTTAAAGCTCTTCATTTCCATTTCTTGTGCACAAAGGACAGTCAGAAGCAAAGCTATTTCAACTGATTCACGCAATTCATTTTTCAAGTGCAAAACTGCAGATGAAATTTTGCCAGTCTGCACACCTGCGTTAGGCTTACAAAAGAATGTTCCCTTCAGCAGATCCATGGCAGAGGTTCCAGCAGTACTTCACGTGGCAATACAGGGAATCTCCTGCTAACTGGTCAAGTCCTCAGTGAACATATGGAATTCTGTTTTAAATGGCACCTGTTTGCAACCTATTTTTTCGCTAGTGCTCCAAGTGGTAGAATTTCCTGTGAGGATCCCTAAGGGGCAGCACAGCTCCACAAAAGTGCAGCCCTGTATTCCAGTGGCAATCGCCACCCACATTTTTCAGGGATCACATACCTTTCATTCTGAATCTTGAAGTACCAGGCAATTCCTAGAAAGGTGTCCTTATGGTTCCCATAGACTTGTCACAGAACCCCCACTGCACATGCAAACACGCCCTGCTGTTCCTAGCCCACACTCCACACAATAACTTCTTACAATACGCTTTGCTTTGCGCATCCTGCCATGGCTTGCAGGGTCAGAAACCTCCCTTTATGTAAAACAAGACTTGAGGACTTCCATGTGTTTTAACACTCTTAAAGATGGAGGAGTTACTTTATAAATCCAGAGTCAAACCAGTCTTTTACAGTAGGGGACAATCACTTATTCCATCTGGGCCTTCGTAAGTCAGGGGCAAACCTCCAGTATCTGTGTGGCCAGAAGTGAGAGATACGGTCTATAAAGAAGGGTGGAAAATTAGATGGTCCACTGAGTTCAAGGGGTGTGATCAGCAGCATAAAGTGCAGCTGGCATCAAGTTAGAAGTGGCATTCCTCCAGGATTAGTGATGGGGCTGAGACTATTTACCATCTTTATTCATGACCAGGATGATGGAGGACCTGAACACATCCTCAGCGAGTTTGCAGCCACACTGGGGTGAGCAGTCAATATGCTGGTGAGTAGGGCTGCTCTTCAGAGGGAGCTTGGCAGACTGGAAATACGTGCTGACAGAAATCTCACAGAATTTAATCAAAGCTCATGCAAATTCTTGCACTTATGATGCAAATTCTTTATAAAACACAGCAGGATAGGTGTTGGACTGACTAGTGAGCAGCTTTGCAGAAAAGGACTGGGACGAAGTCAGGGGGAGGGGGAGGTCGTGGTGGACACAAGTTGAACATGAGACAAAAGCTTGTTCTCGTAGTAATGAAGCCAAACACATACTGTGATGTATTAGCAGCAGGGTTGTAGCCAACAGGTTGAGGCAGTGATAATTCCCCTCTGCCCAGCCCTTGTGAGAAGATAGCTGGGGTAATGAGTCCAGTTCTGGACACTGACAGATGTCCCCAGGTGGACACTGACAAACCGGAGTGAATCCAGAGGAGGGCTGCCAAGATGACTGGAGGCTTGATGGAGCACATGACGTACTGGAGAGGCTGCAGTCCACTCAGACCCATAAAAGTCCTAGTATCAGTTTTAATACATCAGCAATTCCACTTTCTTTGCACACTATCTAAAAATAGTAATCAACTTACTATCATTTAGGGAAGATTATCAAGTATGGTGAATATTTTATCTTGAAAAATAGTACTAACAGTAAAACAGAACATTTTTGTAAGTTTTCTGCTAATTAAAATGAGAATTCTGAGTCCAATTCTCAGTTGAACCAAAAACAACTTCATTGAATTTAGAAATATTTTGATGTCAGATTAGTACTCACAAGGTAAAAGAAAAGCTCCATTAGTTCAAGAATTACTACCTTCCAGAAACACAAAGCTTTTAATAACTTCCCCGGGATCTATACAATAATGATGATGCACGTGTTTTCTTGATAGCCAAACTGTAGTCTCCCTTAGACAACTCAGAGTATTTCCTCATACTTAGAGCAACATATTGGAGAGGACATGTACATTACAGCTTTTCATTTTCATCTGACGTGCTGCATGCCTTCATGTTAGTGGGTGCATTGTTAATGACTTGGGCAAAGGAACTACAGCTTATTCCCTATTAAATGTGTTAGAACGGCATTTCTATCTCATTTAGAAACCACCCTGTTACTCTGAAACATGGATTTCATCTTGGCTTATGGTTGGTGTGTCTTAAAGCAAAAGAAAATAAAAAACTTATGTCACTCCTGCTTCCATTTTCCTTAGAGTAGACCTTTTCTGGTCCCCCAGCCTTCACAGAGGGAGGGTCTCACACTGTCAAGTGATGCACAAGATGCAAAACTACTCAAGGGTGTGTGTGTATATCTATTCATCGATGTTTGCACATACAGGCATATGCACTTTACTTTTTTCAAAAACAGGATCAGTCTTGTATACATTCAACAAAACAAAAATCAGAAAGTAGAATTCTCCCTGGAGATTTATTTTCAAGAAATCTCTGTTCTGATAGTCTGGTTTCCACTACAAGCACCCACATTTCAATAGCAAATTTAATGAATGCAGGATGCATTATTCAGTTCAAAGATATGGGTTTGGAACCTTGTTTCAATTTCAAAGAAAAAAAGTCACAATTAAATTGGTTGTAACAGAAAATCATTTTTACTGATGCAGAAAACAAAACCACTTTAATTTGTATTTCCTTTCTGTACAGTCCATAAAGAGAATCCATAGAAGAGAAAGGTATTTTAAGATAGAATGAATTAGCATAGTTTACAAAAGCCAATGAAACCATTGAAAAAACAGTCAGCATGCCACATTTTAAAGAAACTGCGTCAATTCAGTAAGAGAAAACTACTGGCTTATTTACAGTTAAGTTCACTTCCCTTTATGCTAGGGTATTTTCTGTCTTTCATAATACTGACACATAAATGACATGCTTTTTTTTCCCCCCTCGATCTAAAATAACAAGGTACTGGATTGTGCAACTAATGCAAGAAACTGCACTTTTGTACAGCTGAAAAGAAAACCACATATTTGGAAGTTTCACAGCTACAAATATTAACATTTCTTACACCAACTTCTTGAAATAAAATTATGGATTACAAATGCTAAACTCTATTTTATTATTATTAAAGTTCAACTAAATTCTTCAGGCTTTCCGAGGTATCTCAAAATTGCAAATAAAAATTATTAAAAGGTCATCATAATGGAGATAACTTGCAAGATATATTTATGAAGTACAAATTCCAGGAAAAGAAGAACGGATGGAGTATGGAAATGTACCTGTCATGTAAATGCAAAGCAGTTCTTGGCAAACAAGGAACTAACAGTCTTCTATTAAAAACTGCACACCGGTCCTTAGTTTTAAAAAGACATTCCATTGCTTTCAGACATCACACTTACAATAGTGTAGCTGAGCCTTGGCTAAATCTAAATAAAAATCTTTGGACAGAAATCTGTGTCTTCTCAAATCACTAAAAAGAAATGCAGGGTGTGAAATTCTGCCCCAGCTGACAACCACAGCAACACCTCCCACTGACTTCACTGGAATCAGAATTTCACTCCAATTGCATCTGGTTAGGGACTGGATAGTTCTGATTTTTTAAAACTTTGAATTAAAACCTAATCCTTTAAGAACCTGATCCATACAGGCGATGATTTTGTTCTTACAAATATTTATTAGCACAAATCTTCCTACTCACACCGATAATCCCATCAGGTTGAAAAGCAGAAACAAATACTATGCTGTGCTAAGGCTTTTACAGAGGAAAAGAAAGGTGGTCACAGATACAGATGGATGCAATGAAAACAGAGCAGAGCTTGGAGAAAACAAAAGAGCAGAAGGCTAAAGTGCTGAAGGAAAGAGATGAAAGCCTTGGTGACGTAGCCCCAAGAGTGGGAGAAGAGGGCACCTCTGTCAGCAGTGTTTTCTTTAGACAACAAAATGGGAGTGTATGAAAGAGATGAAGGGAAGCTAGGACAGCAGTGTTTTTAATCTGTGCAAGTCCAAGTACTGAAGACCCCTAAACACTGAAAAACATCAGCAAACCTTTGTCAATAAAGAAGAAAGAGGATAGTCTTAATGGAAAAGAATAAGGAATACAAGATACCAAGGTTGGGAATAAACGTGGAAGAGTAAAGCAAGATTTATTTTTTAGAAAAAAAACACCAAATACAAGATCATATTTAATATAATGAAAAAAACTGATCATTTTCTGATAGCTACAGGCTCTTTATCTGGGTCTATGAAAACTAAAACAATGTACTTCAAAATGGCAGTACTGCAAGGAGAAATTGTGAACTGCTATAAGCAAAGGCATATACTGAAATTTCTACCTCTAATTTCTCTGTTTTCCAACATGATTGTTAAACGCCCTGAAATACTGGTTAGGTTCTGGCAACATGTGTGACAAAGCACAACAGAAAAATATATATGAATCCTGTTCCAAGGTCCTGCATTTCCACTAGACAGGTATTAAAAAGACATACATGGAACAATATAGATGTTTTAAGTTAATTATGTCCTATAGATAATATTTCAGAGGAAATCTCAGTAATGAAAAATAAAAAATAAATAAATAAAAAGGGACAGGCTCAATAAGATTCAGAAAATTTGACTATGACAAGAAATGCTACATTATTGCAGTTCAATACACTTCGAGGAAAAGGTGAAAATTACCAAAAGCAACTAAACGCTACAGTAGACACTATCTATGTTTAAATCCTAGTCTAATATATTAAAGACAACAAGGAAAGTAAGAATTTTCAGTGAATGTCTAAGCGTTGCACTCAATCAGGTTAAAATTGGAGTCTTGTTTTTCTCCCCTGTGACTTCTAAGCATCTTGTTAGATGCAATTATCAGCTAGTTAATAACAGCAGTTTAAGTGGACGACAGAATGTGGGGTTTTGTTAAACATTCTCGAATAGAATGAAAAATGCAAGCTTTTTCATTATACTATGTACAAGCACCATCACACCCAAGTATCACAGGAGAGAGGAAAAGCTGAAGTAAGATCTTGAGCCCTCTGGATGTTCAGATCCTGATCCACCTCTGGATGATTGGATCAATTCTACATCTGCTCCAGCGCATGATACACCTGGGACAAATTGGTGCCTGCAGGTATGCACAAGTTAGCAGTCGCTGAACCCACTATTCTATAATGAAACAAGTTGATAGCTACATTGTGTGTTCAGTCATATAAAAGTGAGTCCTGCCCTGTTCTACACAGTTTCTGATATTCTCAGTCAGCCATCTTCCAACGAGCACCGTGTGCAGAAATCTGATAAGTGCACATTTATTTTGCTGAGTATGTCGGGAATTAAAAAGGCCAAATGTGTCATTTAGAGGAAGCGCCAAGGCAAGGAGAGATCCAGCTAAAATAGAGCCATCGTGGAATGTGTCCGACTGGGTGGGCTCTGCTGTCCGTATGGCTCTTCTGGTGAGCAGTTGACAATTGGCAGGACAGGTTTCCACAGCCCTGCAGCAATAACCTTGCAAAACCACAACGTGGGTGAAAAGCCATTTAAGTCTCTGCATCATAAGCATTCTTCTTGAAGTGATTTGAGAGAAGACTGGCCACTCGTTTGTAAGGCACAATGCTCTTACCTTTCATTGCAGTACAGTTGCAGTCAGAGAGCTCGTAAGTGGCAAAGGGTAAGAATGAGGAGCAGCAGGATGGGAAGGAGAGATGGGAACTGGTTGCTTAAAAAGCACAAAGTAGGTCTCACAGTAGGAGCTGCCCGTCCTCCCTGTGATACCTGAGGTTATTCAATAAAGGGCTGCAGAGTTAACATGGGGGCACGGAGTTTCTACAGTGTGACTGCCAATCAGATCCTCTGAGCTCCAGTTTCTCCACCTGTAAAATTGTAATCGTAACTGTCTCTAGTTTTTTAAAGCTCCCTGAACTCAGTACTGGAGGCTAAGAAAGTTCAGTGAGATGTGGGTCTCAACCATGTTGTCCTAATATATGTGTGTGTGTGTATATATATATATGTATTAAATCCTACAGTGTTTGTACCTCCTCCCCTAGATTGTAAACTTATTGTTGAAATCTTGTTATTCCAAATTGACTTTGCAAGTACACAATTTAACAGACAATTCTTCCTTGTATATCCACAGGGCACAAGAGATAATCTCAAAGCAAAACCTTTGATGGAGGTTTATTAAGATTTTACATATTCTGACTACTAATCAGCTAATGAGAAAAAAAAATATTTAAAGAAATTCTTTCTGTAGTAGAAATTAGTGATAAAAACGCCCAAAGAAATCAACATTACATTCATCACGATGCAACAACAGCCATACACAGGGATGAATATGGCTTGGAGGCTCAAGCATTTATAAGTCTGCATGTCGATTCAGAAAGGACTTCTGAATGTAATCTCCTTCCCACAATATAGGCAGAGTTATAGTTTTGCTTAGAGCCAAACTGTCATAAAATAGTTCATTCTCACACGTAACCATTTGGCAAGAGAATTATGGTATGTTACATACCACAGAATAACAAAAGAGTATAATCTTCTCACCGGGAGATGGCTGAATCAATTTTAAATTTTACACCTGAACTGTCTGGATTTAATTAGGATGTTGCGGTATCTCAATGTTGCTACTAATAACAATATCACCAGTAAACAGATATCGATATCAGAGGGCCTGGAAAAAACATACTATTTACGGCTTCTAACTAGTCACAATGCAGAGACGTATACATATTATTTAATCAGCGTGTAAGAGGTAACAATTTTCACTAACTTAGAGGCAGCAATCAGTTACTGCTCATTCATAAACAGAATATCACAGGCCTGAGTTTGTTCCAAACTTTTTATTGTTCTTCTCTGAAGAGCTGAAATAAATTTGTGCTTTTCATAAAATTATCATCACCTCCTCATAAAATAATTACCTTCGTCATTATCTCTTTGGTGCTTTCAGCAATATTTACTTTCCGAAATGCACATTTTTAAAGGTGACTGGTTCTGAGAGGCGACATTTCCAAAGCAGCCATCCTGAAATATCTTCAATATTTTGATTTGCAAAATCACAACTTTGAAATCCTCTCCCAGTTGTCACCACTTCAAACCTAATATTAATCATCAGCTTTAAAAAGAAAACATTACATTTAGCTAAACAAACCAGTATTTTGTAAATAATTACTAAGTAAACTAATAGTAGAGGGCCAACAGTAGCAGGAATGGAGTTTCCTTGTTTAATTTCCTTAAAACCCGTCCACCTTTCAAGCAAAATGTAAGTATGAATGTCATACTATTAGCTTAATAATACTTAGGCTAATATTTGTACTAAGCCTCTGAATCTGCCATTGTAAACATGGCTTTTCCTAAATCTGCAACAATCTGAATATGCTTTGTGCTTACACAGTTAATAAATCTACTCTTGATAAACCTGACTCCAGAGTTCTTAATAGGTGTCTATAACACAGTGCAGAGCATTTCTTTTATTCAGGATGGATGGAGTCACCAAGAAGCCAGTTGTGCCTACCTAAAAAAATCCAGATCCAATCTCCCCTCTCTCCAAGAATTTTTTATGTCTAAATGATTAATGCAAAAAGAATCCTTTAAAATCAGCATAATTTAATTGATATTTTTTAACACTGGACTGATTAACTTTACTATAGCTGACATTAGTCATTTGTCAATAATATAATATTAACAACATTGGAAGCCGTGTAATTAAAAAGAAAAGAAACACCTGCTCTAACCTCAGAATATTACTGGCTATTCATTAGAATTTCAACGTACTTATCACACAAAGTCTATAAGGTCAATTTTATATAAGATGGGCTTCAAGTTCCTTAGCCGATCATGACAACTTTAATTAAATATTCACATAAAGCAGTCCTGAAGTTTCTCTAGGTTTTTGACCAAAGCAGCACAAACACATCCTTCTTTTGTAGACAAGTTCTTATCCTGAATAACCATTACTGTTTGAATACTAAAAATAGAGATTTTCATGGGGTTTGGTTTTGTTTTTTTTTTTTATCTAGACTGTCATAACAGCCGAGGCCAGAAGTCCCCATCATACACCTGGATGCCATCCTGCCCTTTTTATATGAAAAACACAACTATAAAGATTTCACTACTGCTAGCTTCAGGCTGAGATAGAGCAAGGCCCTTTTTGTCTGGATAAGGTGCTTCTTGCCTTGTTTCACATAGAGATGATACCACTAGAAAACCGAGAGGAGCAGCCCAAGGAAGTCAACCTCAGCCTGGGGAGATGGTTGAGGAAAGTTCCTTGGGCTTTTATATAGACATAAATAAAAGTATATTTTTCTGTGGAAACCGTGAGTGCTTCCAAATCTGAACATGATCTACTCACTTTAAAACCTTATTCCAGCCAACATTTACACAGTAACAGATTGGAGGAAGCAAGTAAATACAAAACCGCAAATTAAAACAAATACGATCTGAGTAAACGGGTAAAGCCAAAGTTGTGAAGTAATGTTATTCTTCTCTGGCATGAAAAAATACAGTATATCCCCAAAGAATCAAATCATGCACTCCTGCAGAAAACAGATAAATAAATAGTGAGACAATATAGAAATATTCTGATTTAATATTCCACTCAGCTTTTGCTCTTACCTAGGAGAGTCAAGATGCCTGGTTTCCAAAGAATGTCAAACAAAAAAACCCTCACAGGTAACAATGAACTTTTCACTTGCATTTGAAATACACAAGGAGAGAATCGGGCTTTTTTTTTGTTGCGAGAACATTCTAGAGTTCTTAGTGATAATGGCTGACAAATTTTAGTGAGATAAACTGTAATAAATGTTCAGGAGGAACTGCAATTTGCTATGTATTTGCATAGCAAAAAAACCCAAACCGAATTTTATTCCTTTAGGTTTTAAGTAATAATAATTATGATAATTTATTGATGATTATAAAACCTTTGTACCATCTGTACTGCAACATATACCGAAATTAATATGAAACCCACCTTCACCTTTCCCTTCACTGGCCCTTCTCATTTAAAAAGCAAAGATAGTGCTGGAAATCCATCCTAATAATAATGACATGTTAATTATCATATCAAGAACGCCATCTTTGGCCACAACATCATTGATTTTGTGCAGATCACAAGATAAATTAGCACTCCCAGTTTGCAATTTCTTATCTACTGTCCTGCTCCTGTATGTATATAATTTTAATTCTCAAGACCAAATTCCGCTGCACTACTTTTCCCACAAAGGAATATAAATTGAGGGAGATGGAAAGGGCAATAATTTGACTGTCACTTAGCTGCCACCAATTCACCTGCTTGCTAGCTCAGTTTACAAATGAGCATAAAATCGCACATAAAAATTAGTGTAAGCTTTTGGAGACGACAGAAATCTGCTTTGTTCCTTTCTAATACAGATGAAGGGAATAAACAATATCTATGGGACCTGCCAAAATCAGTCCTCAATCAAGTCAACTAATAATTTGCTTATGTACTATAAGCAATAGTTACAACTATTGCTAGTATAGTAATAATATAGTAATAGTAATACTATTGTCATACTTCTCCTGAATTGCTAGTTGCAGGTAGTAACAAAATTATTCTAGGTGGTGGAACTGTATTCTTGGAATAAGTCCTTCATTTTCATACAAACAAAAGTTGAATCTCCTTGATTGAATTATAAAAATACCAATACCACTCTATAGCTTTGAAAGGTGTTTTTTCTGCTTTCGTGCTGCTGAAGGAATGCTTCATCAGATGCTCTGAGGCATACAAATTGCTACACATTGCAGCAAATGGACCTTGTTCAAAACCTGCAACTGAAAGAAACACTCTAGAAGAGAATGGAAAAATTTAGCTTTGATCAAAGCCTAACAGACATCATCTTTAATGTGGTCATTCAGGTGAGGAGCGCTTTACGTGGTGCTCATCCTAAAATTACATATGCATACCCAGCACACACCTGTGCTCCTTGTAAATTCTGTGACACCTCTCCCCCCGCAATTTCAGCCTTAATTCCCCCCCACACCCCGTCTTGTTTTTTTTCTAAGAAAACACATTCTGCTCCTCAGTGATGTTCTCCCTTTTACAGAGGGGTATTATTACAATTCTTTCTCTCCCAAAAGAGATCATACGCATTACCTACTGTGGATCTTTCCCCGGTGTACAGGCTACAACAGCACTAACCAGAGTCAGTAGAAGTAATCCACCCAAAGCATTTGATTTCATCACACAAGCCAGTTAAGTCTTCCATTTTGTCCACTGCTTTACTTGAAAAGAAAAACATTACTGCTTAAAATCCCAGCCCTTTCTTGCAGCCCATAGTGGTTCTCAGTTTCTATTGACTCCTTTGGGTCCTGGCATTCATGCCAAGGAGCACTTGTTTGTGTAGATACCTTTTACATAGATTCTTTTTCTTCTTTTCTAACTATGTATAGCATTTTGCCTTTTTCAGTAAGTTTCAGAAAATGCTCTGTTTCTGTTCTGACATCTTTAGGGGTACAATATGAATGTAAACTACACATATTCTTAATGATACAAAAAGTAATCTAAAACCCTCAGTAAAAAAATTCTTTAACCAAGACTAGAGGAAGCCTGTTATATGCTGACCTTCACTGATATCCTTTTAAAATCTCCAAATGGTTGCAGCTGCCACGGTTTCTTTTACGGGTCAACAACCTTTTTTGATTAAGTGTTAAAAGAACCCTTCTCATTACTTTTGGAAGACAGTATTTCTCCAAGGTTTGTTAATTTAAATGAACATTTGAGTTTCCGTCTTTTAAAGGCTGTTATTTTCTACATCCATTTTCAGAACTTAGAACAGAAGATCCCTTTAACTCCTTTAATCTTCTTGTTAGCCATACCCATCTGTCCTTGCAAGAATCTTGCAGAGTAGCAAGTAACACAGTTGGCAATTTGACACCAACATGTAATCATTAGTTTCAAAGTCACATTTTAGGATCTTCAGCTTTAGAGAAAAAACAGCTTTTCTCCCTTGACTTTTGAAACTTATTTTAATTCTGACAACACTGGAAACTGTGATTATACTAAAAGCATTTTAAAAGTTGAAATTAAATTACTGATATGCATTAACAGAGATGCTAGCCCAAACAGAATCCTCAAATAGAGAAGAGTGTCTGAAGGGAAAACACACCCATGGAGAACACAAGGAACGATTACATTACAGAGGCAAACTCAAACAAACAAAGCAGCACAGAGTTTACCTGTTACTTGTCTTATTGTAAACAAGAAAAAGTGTCTCACAAAAGTTACTAATATAGACATAGGCACTGAAAACTGAGCTGGCAGTATGACTGGATCCACTGGCTTTGTTTTCCTGCAGTTAAAGAGTATCCTCATCTGCACTACGGCTTACCTTTTAAAAATAAAAAACGGCATGTCTCATCATGTCACATAATTCACTAAGAGTAAGCAAACTCTAGAGTGGTAAAAAAGAAGGGGAAAGGACAGAGCAACACAGAACCTATTTGCATTTGAGACATTCGCTGTTTAAAACAACGCTTAAGCCACAAAGGGTCAGTCATTTATCAGGCAGCAGAGAAGTTAACAGATACCAAGGAAAGATTTATTTTTTTCCTAAGATGTATGTGACTGAGGAGGCCGAACTGAGTGAAGGACTCAGTGTATAATCCAGGCAATGAGACAGAACGACATAAAATGGAATTCACTAATTAAACAACAGTTGATGCAGTTCGACCCCAAGACAGAAGGCGTCTGGCACCAGGAGAGCCTTTACCCTGGAAGAAATCACAGGTCAGCTAACGAGCATGGTCAGGGCTGGAAGGGTGCAGCACAGCAGTAGCTCTTTGCAACGCGAGGGGACACTTGGTTCTGCTTTCCTCTTAGAGGATGAATACAGGTGACTAAGTATATGATAAAACAGAAATAAAATGTAAGTATGTATAGCACATATAGCACAAGTATATAGAGCTCGTGCTATACATATAGCATGAGTTTGTATTTATAGCCTGTTTTGGTCTAAGAACCTGCACCCTACTGATTTTTATACTAAAAAAATGAGCTAGTGATGTTTTGTCTTGATGTTTTCTTAACAAACTTATAGCTAAAGTGCTCTACCAAGTTGAACCTGAGTTTAGATTGTTCCAACACAGCAGCAACTTGCTTGTCAACTAACAAGTTACCAATGAGTGAAGAATCGGGCTATCAAAGGAAAGTCAAACCTCCTGAGGTTGTACAAGTTCCAAATGAAACAGGCAGCCAGCTGCATTTTGGCTTATGATAAGATAGCACAAACTCTGGCATGGTTTACGAACAATGCACAACTATATGAATATATGTGAAAAAAATATTTAACATCACTGTGATTCTTATCTAGCAACTACTTTTCTTTGAACCCTAGAATGAAAGTGATAGTGAAACTAAAGTATCTTCAATGCTCTTTTCCTTCCCCAAGATTACTCAAAAGCTGTTGAGTAAGTTGTATGAAAGCTCAAAAAATTACACCAGAAAATACTAGCTGCTAGTGGCGCTCTTGGCTTTGACTACTATATCACAAGTCAGATGGTGCAAACACTAAGAAATTAGAGTGATAATGGTGCTACTTTAAACACACCTATAAAGAAGTAATAATGAAAGTAGAACTACCGGTAGCAGTTGTACTTGGAGAAACTTACTGGAAGCCCAAATAGCCGTGTCTCTTAAAAAAGATTTTTCCCTTCACAGGGATACACTGAAATATTCAGAACTGCACAAATTAAATTAGAAAATTAATTGAAGTACAAATGCAAATGAAGGAGTTGTATGCTGATACAGTTATTAGCAATTTGCAAAGCTTTCTTTGTGAGCTATATACACTGAAGAACCATGTTCTTTGCCTTGTTTTTCTGCTGATTCTTACTAAGATTTGTCTTCCACATACACTTTGTTAAATTTAATCAGTTGCTAAGTAATAAAATAGATTGCTTAAGGGTTTTTTCTTAGCATCACAGAAATCGAGGAACAGAGGTCTGTAGTCCAGGCTCCTGCTTGAGGCAGGACTATCCACCAACACTAGGTCAAATCAGCTGTGGCTTTCTCTAGCCAGCTCTTGGAAATCTCCAAGAATTGATTTTCCATCACCTCTCTGGGTACCTGATTCTGGGCTGCACTATCATCCTGGTGACACAGTGTCTTCTAATGTCCAATCTGCACCTCCTAAGCTACATCTTGTGGCCACAAGCCCATTTTATTATCTGCCACTATCAGAAAAGAGTTTGGCTCCATCATCTTTGTAACCTCCTTAAAAGTAGCTGTAGGTCAACTGAAGTCCCCCTTCTGTCTCCTTTTTTTGGATAACTAAATAAGACCAGCTTCCTCAACCTCTCTTTTCAGGCTGTGTGCCCTATGACCCTACTCATTTTGGTAGCCACCTGCTAGACACTCTGGTTTCTCAAAACCCATTTGGACATGAGAGGCCCAAAACTGGATATAGTTTTTCAACTGTGGCCTCACCAGCACAAAGTGAAGGGAGGACAACCGCTTCCCTTGTATCTGCTGGCCACTGCCCTTCCACTATAGACCAGTATGCTCTTTTCCTTCTCTGTCATGATCACACGTCGCTGGCTATGTCTTGTCCAGCAGGGCTGTGACTAAGCTGGCTTCCAGACTGCACTGATGCGTGGGGTTATTTACCCCAGGACAAAATTTCAATCTTGACAGATACATCTCCAGGTTTTGTTGTTGTTTGACCCCTCACTCGTATCAGGTTTTTCTCTAGCTCCTCTGCCCCATGCCATTCCCTCCTGCATTATTTTCAAGAGCTTCAATTGCAAATGCACGTCCAGAAAGATGATGAAAATGCATCAATGCAGGCAAGGAATTAATTTGTATCTTTAAGTGTCTCTGAACACTGCATTACATGACTACATAAAAGTGAGAGCTAGCATACATTCATCATATAAGTTACCTGAAAACTGTCACTGATCACTTTGGTAACTTGTTCTACCTGCCTAAGCCAGCACTGAAGCACTGAAACACTGACTGATGGGAGTCAGTAAGTGCTTTTTATTGACTACTGCTACTATATATACTGCTACTATATATACTACTACTATATATTCTTCCCATGACCCCTAGCTCTGCAGTAACTATATGGAATATAAAATTATAATATTAAAACAGTTTATTTTGCCACTATTTTAACTGAGGAAAAGATTCATTAAGCATGCCTTCCTGAAAACTCTAAAAAGATAGCTAGAAGTGTATTTAGGATAACAAGGCAGAAATCTAAAAATGGAATATTAAAAGTTCTGGATTTCTTCACTGGTTTTCGGACTTTCCATTTCAGGATCCAAATGAATACTGCAGTAAACACCACAAAGCCTAAGAGACTGAAGCCATCATTCTGTGGCCTGAGCGTAGATTTTATTTTCTAATTTCATACACACTTCACAACTTGCTGCAGAGGTTCCACACTATTATCAGTTCATGTTCTTAGCATATAAGAAATAAATTCTGCCAGTTAGCTGAATTTCCACCAGAGTATCTGGATGAGGTAGTATTAAGACTGAGCTCAAAAGAAAGATAATGAATTCTTTTAGGACACTAGATCAGTGATCATCCTCACTAGGCAAAGCAGATAGGTCAGAACTATGTCCTGAAATATGGGGGGGGAGCAGATCTTGCATTCAAGCTGCAATTCGTCTTCGTTACATTGCGTGTATTTGTTGTCTGTTGGCACCAAGGTTAGGATTGGTGCCAGCTGCTCATCCTAATATTTAAATTCAAAGCACAGCATTTGCTCATTAGTAAAGAAACATAGAGGGGCAAAGTTCTTTTTTTAAGATCTTCAGTTCTTGCCTTTAACATTTTAGATCTTTGGCAAATAAATGCAACTCTTCTTTGAAAGCTGGAGCTGTCAATGTTGGCAAGGAGATGGAAGAGGCCCAGAAATCAACTGCTACATCTGCATTTGTGCACTTCACAGCAGATCATACTCAGAACTACACCAGTTCAGCCAAACTTTCCAAGAAGACAGATAAATGAGTACAATCATTTTAGCATCCAGCTATGGGTAATTAAACAACTAAATTACCCCTTCAGAATATGACTAATCACTCTGAGATAAGGAACTTGAGCCACCTGATGCTGTGTAGGTCCCAGTATACAAGTGCAATGCATTAATGGCCCTTACATCAAGAGGGGTTGTGTGGAATAGCAGAGCTCAGAGGTATGCACTGCAGCACAACTGTACTGTATTAAGACATACAGACAACAACTGTGATTGCATCATTAACTACAGAACTTATTTATCACTCTTTGTGGAAAAGTGGGATAAGTTTTGATGTTTTCTGCTGCCACTTGAAAGCCATGTGATCTTACTACCTATGTAAATATTGTTTGGTTCATTGAAAATTTCCTTGGCTAAACGAGCTTTCTGCTCAGCTGATCAGCTGTTATGTCAGCGTTCCTCCACTATGGATGGATACAAGAGACATCGTTTGTTGCACCTGGAGAGTCATCCATTGATGATCCTTTGCTATGCAGGTAACAAGATTAATTATCCCCTCACTGTTACTGCATGTTGGAGGTTTTGTTTGTTTGCTTTTCCCAGTTTCTTTAGTGCTTCTGCTTTCTGCAGTTTTAGGAAAGGTATACTCCCTTCTCTCTCTGCCTCTCCCCAGACTGTACAGTGTACAGACAACACTTCTCCTGTAACAAGCCACATCTTCAACACAGGCATTGACATCTGCAGTGTTGAGAGAGCTGCTCCCAGTTATGATGCTCCCTCCCAAGACAAGAGGGTTCTAAAGGAAAAGGATCAAAAGTTCCTATAATTCCTCCATTTCTCTGGATGTGAAGATCCATTGGGATATATTATACATGTCATTTTATAGCAAAGAGTAGAATTCTGGGGGTTCATCCATTTCCGACAAAGAAAAGGCTTACAGTGCAGTTACTGCAACCATCTGTGTTGCAGAATGGACTACTGGGCTAACAAATGAGGCTATCCTTTACAACATTTAGGCATCATTCCAGCTCATTTGCTCTACTCACCCCATCAAGCTGCCCATCATTTGAAGACAGATGACACTGCTTTCCAAGAAGTCAAGCCTTCCCTTACATTTTCAGAAAACTTGATGATGAGGTTTGTAACATCCTCTTAAGAGGAATATTGCGTATGTGTATGATGCCATAATCTAGTCATTGCAATAAACAGAAGTAAGAAAACACATACTATTCTTTGCCTTTCACCAAGCCATGTTAAGCATTGGACTTCCATGCCAATAGTCATAGTACTAAAAACAGATCACAGCAAGAAAACAAGATCAACATATACCTGATGCAACAGAGAGACCAGTAAAACTAACTAAAATGCCAAGAGAGTCTATAAATATCATTTAACTAAGATACTGCAATTTATTGTACAACTATTTCAGGCATCACTAGGAAAATGTAATAATATCTTACAGAAAGCCAACAGAAAACCAGACATTTTGCACATTAAACTGTCTGCAACATTCATTCTGTGTTCTTGGTATTATGATAAAGCAGAAAAACACTTAAGTTTTTGTTTTGTACTTTTCAAGGTGATAACATAAACACCATAAAAGGAAGATCCAGTGAGAAATAAATTTCCATATACAATTTGCTGCAGTGAGATCACCAAAGTACACTTCCATTAAAAACAGAAAGCTATTCCTGTATTACCAATGACAAAACATTCACCATCAAAATCAACTGGGACATCTGCAAGGTTTTGAAGCAGGGCTTCACACAATCAAGAGCCGTAATTTGCATTTACAAGAAATAAAGGCATCCTTTCCTTACTTTGATGTGCTAAGTGAGAAGTTAACAAGCTAGTCACTTCAAAGATACCTTATTTCACTGAAGGACCTTCAATTATGCTATCAACTGGACAAGGATTCCTTCTTCCCAGCAGTATCCGATTATTGGGTGGCACACTTTTTAAGCCATCTGTGCCCATAAAAACCACAGAGCCCTTTGTGTAAAAAAAAAAAAAGTAAGAAAAACATGGTGCCCACGGAAGTTATCCTGTAATACATTTTTGTTCCTCCTCTATTTAATGCAGTCTTTTTGATCTCTATGTTTCCGTAGAGAATAAAACACTTTTTTTTAAATCACCTGTTACAGTTTATTTCGTATATGCACATTCTAGTTAAAGCTCACAAGATGCAGTAATTTTAGCCTTACAGGCTAACAGAATAGCATAAAAGTCATGTGCTGCTGCATCTTTTAGACAAGTTACTTTTTCCTGTGGTCAGTGAAACCAAGGGACCAACAGTCTAGTGCTAAGGAGCCTTTATATATAAAGTCAAAAAAAAAGCAATTCATACGTGCTCTTCAGCAATTCGAATTGACATAAATTCTACAGGAACTGTCATGTGGATTGAAAGATTTAAGGAGTCTTTACAACAAAGGAGGGTTAAAATTCAGTCTTTTAAATTCTGTAATCTGCATTACTGTAATTAATTTTTTATGTTAAAAGTCCTGAAATTTAAAAATTGTATTTCATAACATTTAAAATAATAAATGTTGTACTGTGAGATCAAAGATGTTTTATGGATTAGTGCTATTCACAATACTCCACTACTGTCCTTCTGGTTTCAAAGCATTAATTTTCATTATCATTTCCCAATCCACTATTTCTTGTATGTGCATGCAGCCTGACCTCAATATGCTGTGTCATCTGAATTAACTACACTAGCAAATTCAGATTATTTGATCCCACGGCAATCTGGTGCCTGGAGAGATCATCTTAGACTATGAAAATTAAAAATATCCTATGGCCACGAGCACATTACATAGTAGTGACATGTGTCTGTGTCCTCAGAGAGCAGGACCACTAGCTACGCACTGAGACACAGTATCCTTTTATGCAGTTTATCCAACATGGCTTCATAAACAGAAAATGTATTTTTCACTCCCTGGAAACTCAAGAACAGTACATTTATGACTATTCACCTGTGCTTTCCAGTCTACAACAATCTCTACAAACACATCCCAATGACTTTGACTCTCTTATCACTGCGTCGAGAAACAAAGAGAAGCCCAGCCATTTTAATGACGTAATGCACAGCCATGGTGGTCAAGCTCACAATTTTATGAGGTGTCTCGCAATAGACAGTTTCGTAAAAGTAAAAGCAGAGTTATACAAGTGCACCCTAAGGGATAAACACAAAGAGGTGACATTAATCTCATTTTTTACTTTCTAAAGAACACGTAATTTTAAAAGCAATCTCTGAAAGGTCTTTTTTTTTAAAAAAAACCCAGGTGCATAGTTGGGCATGGTGAGTTCTGTTTAACACTACATACATAATTCAAATATCTCACTAGCAAACATTTTGGATATTCACCTCAAAAAACTATTTTTTACCCCAAGAGAAGCTCTGAAATTATTAATTCAGACTAAAATGGATGTTTTCAGATGGAATTTTCCTGAGGAAACAATAAGGAGAGAAAACAAGCATCTTTTCTTTGGTTCTAAATATTCATAAATTTAAGATCCAGCCAAGCCTCACATTTGCTTTCCATTTTTCCACCTGAAATAGCTGAGGCTCATACATTCCAACTGAATCATCGAAAGGGAAACATGTTTTACAATTCACTTGCATAAGAAATTTTGTTAAATGAATGCTGATTCTTAAAAGACATACTTAGCAATTTAGCTTATACCTCATTTAAGAATTATTTGCAAAGTTAATGGAATAAAAAATATTCAAGTAGATCTTAAGACAAAATTGCTTCATTTGGATTAAAAAAGAGCTATATTATTAATTACTCTGCTAGCTTTTACTCATACAGGTAAGTAATTGCAAGAACAGGAAATATTTTGTTTTCTTATATAACAAAAAGGAATTTGTTCTCAGTTTTCAGAATTCCTGTGCATTCCAGGCTTCCTTCAAAAACCCCAACCCAAGAAACTATGCCTGATCTTTAGAGCAATCCTTTTTTTCCTGAAAGTAATTTCTACATTCTTAGATACTGTAATGGGAAAGGTGAAAATGTTCTCTGTTTCTTTATTTTAAAACCTCTCATTTTTCACACAGTATGTATTTCTTTTTCCCCAAACAGTGAAGAAAACTTCTAACAAAGTTTGTAAGGAAACCAGTTATAAAAATAAAACAAATTTCACCTGCTCTGCAATGGGTTATTTTTCATTTTCAACATGTTATACTAATGTAAATTTACTTGTTGTAATTTAACTTGCAAGAAGTTTTACATCAATCTGACAGTCTTATTAGCCTCAGCAGAAAAGGAAAACAAAGAGGAGGTAGCTAATAAGATGCACACAAGCTTTCTGCATCTCTCTGCTATCTTTTCAAACTTCACCTTGGTATTGGAAGGACCTTAGTACTTCTAAGAAAATCTAGTTAACTCTTTATAGCTTCTTACTTGTGTCCATTCTAAGGCCATCTTTAAATCAGCCAAGTTCTTACCCGAATGTTTAACACTGCTCTGTTTTTAAAAAAGCGCATAGAATAACCAAGATAATAGGTTCTTCTCCTAGTGTAATCTCATTTTTCTCTGTTCTGTTAGTAACAAAACAAGTACAAACCAAATACAAGGAAATGGACGAGCAAATTTTTTGATCATAAATACATACGTATCTTCATTCATGTATGTAAAAAAGAGAGAAAAGCTGCTTTGTTGACTTCTACAAGCAAACTCAGATTTAATACTACAGGTTGTTTTCCGCTAGTAGCTAATTAACTGACAAAAAAAATTCTATTGTTAGGAAAAAGAACTTCACCATGGGGTCACTGTAAGTGCAAACCTAAAAGTGAAAACTTGGATAAATTCACACTCTTGGGATTACTTACTGGGAAAAAAAGGTTAGTTGATTTACCACCTCCAGCCCACAGTCTTTAACCAGTAGTTTCCCCAGAATTGCTAAATGGCAAGCACTTTTTAATATGAACAATTACAAACATCATCATTTTTAGTATTCTCAGCAGACTGTTTCTCTACTCTTGTCTCTCAATTCAATGAACGTGCAAGCCTTTGGATATATTATATCTTTATGGGATAGTATGTCATAGATCGGTATAACACACAGACCACTCCAGCCATACAGTTTAAATTCCCAGACCCACCTATGAAATGATGAGGATGTCCATAGCAGTTCCTCATCATACACATTTTCACAGCCTCAATTCATTCAGGAGTTACTACATTTATTTTTATTTTACTTCCTAAAGAAACAAACAGTATTACTTACACATACAAGAGGAGGAGAACTAGGCCTAAAATAAAACAATATCTCAGAAATTAAAATAAAAAGCTATTTTCAGGCTAATAGCAATAGATTCTATGAAATTATGTTCACAAAATTTAAGTAGAAGTGCTATCCAGCTGAAGAAGAGAAACAGAATACAACCTTAGCTCCTTTCACTGAGTGATGCAGGAAAATAAACTATAAACACCAATACATGTGCTGCCGTGAACTGTCACAGGTCCATTAATTTCCACTGTCCACCTGGAAATGTTCTTACCCTGACACTTAGATATGAATATCTGCTTTGTCTCTCTTCTTCTGAATTTAAAGTAGCTGCACTGCTAGTTCAGGCATTATAGTTAATGTAAATTACTTATTCTCATTTGATCTGTGAAAAATGAGTGTAAGCTTCTATACTACAATGCCAATCTGTTTTGTGTTCATTTGTTTTTTTAAAATACAACACTTTGCCAATTTCTGAGCTCTCCTTTTTTCTTGCAAATAGAAAAGGCACCACCTGAATTAAATGCCCTGCTGGAAAACCCCAAGGTCTCTTCTAACACACAAAACATACATCTTTCAGTCAGTGGATTATGGAGATAATTAAGCAAAAATGGTGAACCTTCAGCAAAAGTTCATCATTAAGAAGGATTCAGATCACTTACTGTGATGTGCAGATTATGTCAGACAAAGAAAGTAAGATGATCAACATTAATTTTATTAATAAGATCTTGTTATTTAAAACAAATGTGAAGGAGCCACACAGCCTGCAATGGATTGGTGAAAAATACAGCAAGCTAACTGTTACTGCTTTAAAGAAAACCTGTTAGAGTGAAAAATGATACCACCATTCTACTCTCACAGATGAAAATAAAATACATCTTCCACATATTCACCATAGTGCCTTCTGTGTGCAAATGAAAATGTGCCACCAATGCAGTCTCCAAAGAACAGAAAGCTAACTTTTAAAAATTAAAATTAATTACTGATGATAACCAGGTGTATTATTTAAATGTAGTCTTATTAAAATACTATTGCTCATAATGCCGGACCTGCCATACTGGCTGACCAGTACTGGCAAACCATTACTACTGCTCTGATCAAAGATCCACATAACCCTCTACCCTATTTCTGATACTTGCCAGAATTGGATATCTAGGGAAGAAAGAATAGGAAACTGCTAGCTCCCTAGCAGCCCAGAGACTTCTTGAGCAAGATACATGTTCTGTGAACTCCAGAAATTTCTGTTCCATGAGCTTTGTCTAATCTCTTGTTGAGCTTCTGCAAATATCCACAATGGATGGATGCAAGGAGAAAAAACACTCTTTTCAACATGTCTCTTGTTGGTTTAATTTCCTATATTCTAGTTCTTGTGTTAGAAGAGACAGCAAAAAAAAACCCTGAAACAAAACCAACATCAAAAAGGCCACCAACCCTTTTTTGCTTTTCCCGAGCTATTCATGACTCTACAGCCAACTCTGTTCCAGCCTGAAGAACCCTGGCTTACTTGGTTGTTCCTTCTAAAGCAGCCTTTGAACAGCCTGCTTCTCTTCTCTGGACAGCTTATAAATCCGATCTATTGTTCTTTAGATATGGAGACCAGAACTATACAAACTATTTGCCATTGTTGGCAAAGTATTGATTTATTCAGTAATGTCCCCTGCTTTATTTGCTGTTCCTTTCTAAAGAATTCTTAATATTAGATTTACTTTTTTGACTACTACTAAGCACTGAGCTGGTATTCACATACAGCCACCTATCATAATCTCAAAAATTTATTCCTGAGCAGTAATGGTCAACTATTTGCTACTTTTAAGTTCTCAAGTACTAAGGAAGTATTATGGAAGACGTTATGCATCACAATTAGTAGTTAAGCTGTTTTGGCTCCAGTTCTTGAGTCAACAGGATCCGATCTTAGTGACTCATTACTATTCCTTTCACCCATTTATTCCATACTACGTAATCCCACGCTCTCCTAAGGAGACATTTAGATTTGAGATTCCCCACAAGGAACAGTTCCCACATGGTAACATCTCAAATTTCTTCCACAGTGAACACAGATAAAAATAATGCCTTCAGATTCTTTGTTATGGCCTTATGTTCCTTGACTGCTTACCTATATATCATATAGGATATCAGCTACAAACATCTACTCATTTTGTTCTTCTTAAGTGATCTTGCCAGTTTACCAAAGGAATGGCCACTGTTTGTCAACTGAAGGGGCACATGCAAAGGTTTGCCATTGCTTTCCATTCACAGACCTCTATGTAATTTAATTTCAGCAAGTGTATGTTGCACATAGTGTATTATAATTTTCATCTGAACAATTATGCCTAAAACCCATTAAAGTGTATTTGTGGAGAAAAGAAAACCTATGCAGTATTACTGATAACAGTTTAAGTATCTGCAGTGTCTTAATAGTATAAAAACTCACAATAAAAAAAGACAGAGTAAAACCTAAATTATTTGCCTTATCTTATTAAAAAGATTAGACAAATGCTGCACAGATGGCAAACAAAAAGAGATATTTATGCAAGAATATGCAAAAAAGTCTCAAAGCCACAGATTAAGAAATTAAATTTGAAGGGAGAGAGCAAGGGTATTTGAGAAAGCATGAAAGCACAAAGAAAGTAATACTCAGAACAGAATAGTTAGGAAAACATTCTAGAAAATTAGAGGAAATTAAGGCAGACTCCTAGCTACACAAGAGATGTCTCAATAGCTTTATAGATGAAAAGAGTGTGAAACCTTTCACCGATAACTTGGAACAAATGCATAAATTCTGCTCTAGTGAGCTGAACTGTCTCAGATAAAGATGATCCCAGCAGGAGTTGCTAGAATGGCTAGACTAAAAACACTGATGGTAAGGAAGGCAATTAAAACAATAAAAGTGTAACTTTTGAAAATACAGGATGCCTTTTGGTCCACAGCTGAAGACAGTAAGAGCTAGAAAGAAGCTAAACGGAAGGTTGAAGAGGGGGAAAAAAATGACACCAGGGACACACATTTTAGATGATGGAAGAGATAATGGTGATGTTAAAGCAGAAGAATTCATAACTGAATGTGTCTAGATAACACACATCAACTGACTGCGTATGGTAATAAGATGAGAGTGGGATAAAAAGTGAGGGACGCAAGAGAGTTTTGTAGGGGGAGATACAGAGCTTGGTTTTACCTTTCTTATCAGCAAGCTGTCAAGCCAGAAATGCTGAAGATGCTAGATGAAATGCGTGCCTGAACAGAGGCAAATAAACGGTGGGCTGACAAACAGATTTGCAAATCATCTGCATAAAAACAGTACCTGACCATGTATGAGAAGAGGAGGTCATCTGGTGATAAGATGCACAGAGAGAAGACAGTCAAAAGCAACAAAGCATTCCTACAAACTAAAGGAAGGAACAAGGAAAAGATCTACAAAAATGATGGTGCGAGAACCTGGAGCAGTAACTGCAGAGATGGAGAACTGTACAATAATGGAAGGAGTAGAAATTATGATAGAAATGTGAATGAGTGATCAGCTTTATCTACGAGGAAGCATGAGGCAAAGCCTGTGATCTTTGATCAAGAAATCATTATTTTAGGCTTGCTGAAACAGTTTCTGTTGTAAATAAAACAGATGGAAACTAGACTAGGGCATACTTTGGAGTAAATTTAAGGAATCCAACACTTTTTAGAACATATTAATATGGGGAGAGGACAAAAAGGAGAAATTTGGACTTCGAGGAAGTGATGGTGAGAAAAGAAAGTAGCTGTATAGCATGAGGAGATCTGAATAGTGAGTGGTTAAACTCTAAAGAAAAGCAGTAGCAGTAGTTGTTCCTGACAACAGACAGGAGAAAGGAATCTCCTCCAGTGAGTTGTAAAAGAAAATAGATGCCGAAGCAGAGGGAGAAACTAGCACTCAGCTGGGTTTGGCAGTCTGATGGAAATACATAAACTATAAATGAAGTACTTGACTGTGAAGGAAGAATAATAAAATTGAAATGAGGGGATTAGGGAGTCTGTATGTTAAGAATACAAGCTTACCTATATTAAGAAAACCATAGTGGCACTGGAATAACAGCACTGAAAGCAGCTGTACAGTATGAGTTAGGAGCCTAGTTGAGAAGGATTATGCAGCAGTAGGAATCTCGGAGAAACCAGAGTTAACAGTATTGACTACAGAATTACTAATTGTACCAGGCAAGATGAGGAAGAAGGAACTAAGAGATGCCCTGAAATAAAAAAAGATTAGTGGGTCATTAAAAGATACTCTATTCATTATAAATTAGGGAGAGGAATAATTATGAAAAAACTTCAATCATGAAGAGAAACAAGTCTATTAGTGCAAACAGGTGAAACCAAGAGAGAATTTGGTGCATGTAAGATATCCAAATTATGACATTAAACAAGGAAGGTTGGAGCAAAGGGCTAAATTGTCACATAAATGAAGATGAGGGATTAAGGACTCATCATGAAGCCAAAAACTGTGTGGGCCCTCAGAAGATAGCCCAGATGCCCTCTGGAGCTTTATATCAGCATTTGTACCAGTGGCCTATGGTGATGCTATGTACTACATCAGAAAAGGGAAAAGCCCAAGAACAGCCAAAAGTCAGCGTGACTCTCACTTTATCAGACTTCAAGAGGCAAGATGACATGATCAGTGTGATTCATTAACGACCTTTATTTGTCTTTAAGAATATGCAAGAACTCGTGTGTTAGTCGTGGTAGATCTGCTGAAATTAGGAAAGCTATGTCGTTTACATGAGGCAATATCCAGTTCTTTGTCTCCTAAATCATTGTCCTGTGATTCAGTCATTTACCTTCCCATGCTCAAATCGTGTTTCCTCTCCTGGACTGTAAAACTAGACTTCTTCCTTCTTCAGCATAAAATATACTGTTTGTCACAAAACCATTCTGCTAATAATGATGAGCCTATAATCTACAGGTGCTCTCCAACTCCTGCAGTCAATGTATTTTCTCATTACCTAAGCAAGATTTATTACAATAGTACTTCATTAACGAGTCTTAGAAAGGGAATGTAGCATTGAAAATGAAAGCCCTAAGATTAAGATCTTTCAGGTATTCTCTTGAATGTCTTTTGTGACTTGTTAGTCAAAACCCTGAACCACGTTGGGCCAGACTGCATCATAGAATCATAGAATCGTTTAGGTTGGAAAAGACCTTTAAGATCATCCAGTCCAACCATTGACCCTACTCTACCAGGTCTGCCACTAAACCATGTCTCTAAGCACCACTTCTACATGACTTTTAAACACATCTAGGGATGGTGACTCAACCACCTCCCTGGGCAGCCTGTTCCAATGTTTGATAACTCTTTCAGTGAAAAATTTTTTCCTAATGTCTAGCCTAAACCTCCCCTGGTGCAATTTGAACCCATTTCCTCTTGTCCTATGGCATCCTTACTAGGTTACCTACAAACTTTCCTGAAGAATAGCCCCATAAAAATCATTAATCCTGCTTATGAAGTAAGGTGCTATTCAGCATGAAAAGGAGACAAATAGTATTGCAATACTTGTATTAGTGCACTACTGCAATTCCCTCCCACCAATGGGATGGCCAAAAAAATTTAAGAAGAAACAAGTTTTCAAATAACTGATTGCTTTTAACTACAAACCGAAACCCATAGAGTTAATGATAGCTGTTCTGGAGTAATTCAGTGAAAACTTTCTATTACTGATTCTAAAATGAATCAAAATTCACATTGGTATTGAAAGATATAACATTTCTATCTCACTTTGCTTACTTGGTATTAGGCAATTTCTCTTGCCATTATCTTTCAAAAAATATATTAAATTAGCATCCTGGAAGATTTGCTGTAAGCTGATACACACGTTTTATATGCTACAAGAACAATCATTTAAAAAAACCTCAGATTTTTCTCCCATTTCACTAAATACATAGAGATAAACTCTATAATGAGTTACACAAACAGCAAAGTTTGAAAGGAGTGATGAATAGCTTGATACATAAAACTCCAATCAAAAAACAGAAGCCATAGATTTACACTGGTGTAAATGAACCTCATCAGTCGTTCTCAGAATTGTTGTTTAAATCACTTAGCTATAGAGTAAGATCATGCTAATCTGCATGAACAAGTGAGAGAATAATTGAAGTCTTTGTGGCTGTTTACACTGTATTTACAGTTGTTTTGCATGACTAGAGCAGAAGAAAACAACTGGTGCATGCTAGTTAATCTGGCTCATTTATTCATTCCTTTATTTTGACCACTGTAATTTGTTTCACAACATTTGAGCTGTAATACAATTCTATAGTAAATGTAATATAGAACACTCCATCAAGTCAATAAAGTCAACTGGAATATGAGCCTTCAGTACAACATCCTGCTGTTAAACCTTTGTTAAACAGCAGGAAGAAAAAGGCACATTTTCTATGCTGTAATTATAACGTGAGAGGATTAGAGAGGTGTTGCTGTAACATGCAGGCTAAGCTCAGCAGCTCCTGGGTGTTTGTTTCCAACTTGAAAGGGTTTCATTTACTTCAAGTCAAGTCTGTTTTCTCTCCAGCATCCTGTTTTTCTCCACTATCTGTGGACTCCTCACTTAAAATAAAAAAACTGCTGAGAATCCTTTTTTTTTCTTTATTATAGCAGTAGTACTTTATATTTAAAATCAGTTAAGTGCTGCCTGCCTTCAGTTCACCAGCAGGATTTTTCTCTGAGATTGCTATTAAACTCACTCAGTAAAGCAGTTGGCTCCAAGAACGTATGGGAATAGGGCATTTGAGCACTACCTCTCTCCTTCTCTCTCTCTAAAGTCCATTGGAGCAATGAGCAGTAGTTATTCATGTTTAAAACCTCCAGAATACTTCGCTAGTGCAGTTATGCAGAGGGTGGAGATGTGTGAAGAGCTGTAGAGTGGTGGCATTCAGAAAGACTACACCACAGTAATCAAGTGAAAACGTAACTCAACATTATTTTGCTGAAAAATCATGAATTGGGCTGACAGAAGCAAAAAATCATTTATGTGAATGATTGTATCACTGTTTTACTGGTTAGTATAGACTACCATGCAAAGATCTACTGATTGTAGTGCCAAAGTAAAGAAGGACATGCACTATGTTACATGCAAATATGCAAGGGTTTTTTTCTTATTCATGAAAGAACAGGAGTCACAAGACTTATCTGAATATTGTGTTGTTACAGACTCAATTTTCCTTTTTATAGGTGGCAAAGAAATTCCCCTCACATTTAAACTGTATGAGGAGAAAATGATAATGTATCACTATGAAAAAGGGATAACTCCATAATACTTTGGGTATTAACTGATCAAGCATGTTCAGATCAAATTACTTCCACCTGTTACTAAAAATCAGATAGATAACTGAGCCTTTCCCTCCTCTGCCCAAACAGACACTATAGCTCTGCAAAGAAATACAGTGAAACCAGAGGGAAGCTACAAAATTATTAAATCAAACAACATACTACAATTATCCTAGTTGAAAGCTATCATACACTTCATAAGAAAACCTTCTAGCTTTCTTAATTTCAAACTTTTGGGAATTGTTTTGTTAAAATACCAGTGTTCCATTCAACAATAAATTACGAATATATTGGGGAAACAGCTAGACTCTGCCAGGGATTTTTTAAAGCAGATTTTATTATCAATTAAGGGACAGTTCTGCTCAAAATTGATGCTATAATACAGTCCTGAGACTCAGCTACTGGCAAACTGGTCTGTAAAGACAAACATTGCACTGATGTGAAGTTCTAATGGCTTCAAAAGGAAGGAGTGTTCTCATAAATGTGATTACAGAACTAGGGCCTACAACATTACCAGTCATTTTCAGCAAAATAGTCCATTTCTTATGGTTGCATGATGTATAACAGAATTGCGTATTTATATTGTAATAAATTTGTATGTTAATTAATCTTTCATTGTACACTTTTCCCCCTCCTTTTTGCCCTTCACCTCTCTTTTTAAAAAATTCAGTTTTATTCATCATATATTCTAAGCAGCTTTGCAGTCAAAGTTTTATAATCATTACCAAACAGTTACTACAGATGTCTTCTGGTTTAAGTACAGCATAAAGCCAGGTAATTTCAGATGCTATCTTATGGTAAACAGTAGGAAAAAATATTACTTTTAAATACACACTACTATACAAATGGAAATTCTGGGAAATCTGAGGCATGGTGCACTTCTTGGCGCAGTGACCTGTACAAGCAGTGCTCTTTGGGACTAGCAGTGTATCAGCTATGCAAATCTGGTGCAACAGCTGTGCTACATTTGGAGATTTTCAACAGCAACCCTATAACAACAACCAAAAAAAAATATTTGGAGGCATCTATGGACACACTTGGTAGATTGCCAACGGCAGTATCCATATGGTTCCCCATAGATGTGGCAGTATCAACTTTTTCCACACTAATATCTTCTGTACTGAGTTCTCCTGCAGTTCTGCACTAAACAATGATTACAAAACCCCTCTACAGGGAACTTGACTTACAGTCATCCAGAAGGTTGTGGGATATTTTCAATTTTACTCTTCCAATGCCACCAAGCAGCATTAGCAGCAGAATGAGCCCAGACTGGCTGCAACCCAGCTTATCCCTGACCACTGGAAACACAAAGTGCAATTTGTTTAGATGCCTGCTGGAAAATAAGCAATTTCCCATTTTCTTTTGTTCCAAAGACCTTTGCAGTAGGCCAGTAATTTCTTCCAAGTTTAGTCTAATTGAAACTGGAACTTAAGGTAATTGAGAGCCTTATCCAGAGGTTTTAATAAAACTGGTATCTTTGAGGTTGTGCTGCTGGTAAAGCACTACCTACCAATCTAAAAACCACAGTCCCACATGGAGGTGATCAACAAGAATTTTGTGGGCTAGCCTATCACTTGACAGCTGCAAAGATTTCATGTTCAAAATATAATCATTTAAGTATAATACCAACACAAGTTGCCCAGTAACTAAACAAGAATTATGAGGAGAGAACTCAAAAATGTTGCACAATTAAACAACTCTCCTCCCTAAAAGAAGAGACAGGTAGGTGGAAAAGAGAAACGCCCATTATTAATAGATGTTGTAAGTGTATTGGAATAGCAAGCAGAAATTGCTGAACAATTTTAAAACCGCAAATGAGAAGTAATATTAAATAAAAATCACCATTACTGTCAGGTTATCATTTTGCTCAGCCTCCTGCAAGTTGCTGAAGACCAGCAACAAACCACTGAAAAAGCATTTCAGCAAAGTTTAAAATCTAAACTGTAGTAGCCATGCTAAATAGTAAAGTGTGCATGTTAAACTAATCTAAAGAACCTTTTGGCTCCTCTTCACTTTTGGTCCATTGAGATTTCACAGGTTCTGGCAGACACTACAAATATATCCCTTTAATTGTACAGGTCATGATGTACTGCAGTAATTTGGCCCTCCCCTCTCTTCCTTTCCAACTTCTCTTTTGTAGTTTCAGTGAGGTCTGTACTCTTGACCAGAAAGCTCTTATGAAAAATGTACTGGTCCTTTTTTCTCTTTTCCAATTGCTTTAAAAATTTTGAAGTGGTTTAATTTTAAGAATACAGGCAACAGAAATTATTAACTAGATGTCAAGGTCTAACTGCAGCTTTCCAGCATGGAGTACCAGAAAGACATCAGAAAAGACTGGATCAGATGAGTCCATTCTCACTGGTATCTCATCCTCTATTTAACCTGTTGCTTCCCTATGCATACTAGCAATCCTACTACAAAGAAACTGCACAGTAAACCGACGCTTCTGAAATTTCACATACATTTTCTCCAGTCTGCAGTTGCTGACCACTGTGCATATGGAGAGCCTCAGTGATAACTCTATTGACTTGGGGAGATCAACATTAAGTCAGGAACAGGACCTTTATTGCCTTATACAAATGAAAAAGGAAAAAATCTCAGAAAATTATAATACCTTTGACCTATGACATTACTACATCTGCAATCTAACTATACGAGACTTAATCCAGTTGGGTCTTGAAAAATTCCAAGAACAGAGACTGACAGCTTCTCTAGACAACCTGTCCCAGTGCTTGGCTGTCTTAATGGTGAAAGAAGTTTCTCCTTATATCCGGTCAGACTTTGACCTTCAACAACACAGATGTCCTTCATGACTTATATTATGGAATCCTTTCATAGAAAAGGGTAAGGGCAATGCATGAATATTCTTTTTCCCAGTTCACAGGCCAAAGTATATTTCGTTGGCTGGAACCTCAGGACCCAGGTTCCAGTTATTTGCATGCACACAGCTCTTAGGGGTTACAGAGGCAAAAGTACTTCATGCTCAAGAGCAGAATATAACTGGAAATGACTAAGTCTATTTGACATTAATATCACAATTACAGTTCATGCACTGTAGCTAGTCAATTCTCTCAGCTAAATTACTTCATCTTATTTACTAATCATCTGGAGTAGGATTCAGGATTTTATGATGATGGCAAAATGGAGATACAAGGGTGTCATTAACTTTGCCTCTATTTTCACATTATTTTGATGAAGCGTGCTCAAATTTGGAGAAAAAAAAACCAACTTGGCAACATATTTGATTAAAACCACAAAAAACTAGGCACTAAATCACTAAAACACTCTTTTTTTCTTAAGGAAAGAACAAAGATTGATTTTAACTAAACAATTTTAAGGTAAATAATGTTTCCATATCATGGATATATTATTTCCTATATTTTATGGAAAAGTTTGAACAATTTTTACATTAAACACACATAGTGCAGACAATAGTGCACTAGACAATATACACAGAGTTGAAAACATTGTTTTCTTATTAACCTAAGTCTTTCTAAACACTGATGATAATAAAACAGCATATATACTTCCTGTTCAACTGTCACTACTGGTGCTGGGGATCTGAAGGCACTTCATAAACCACACAGGAAATCTCAAAATACATGGGACAGATGAGATGTTCAAATCAGTCTTCTGCAGCCTTACAAGGAGCATGCATCTACAGAGCTACACACGCCGTGACCATAATGTAGCCAGGATGCACTGAGCAGCAGAAAGAGAGAGTGGATATATTGAAGGGCATATACCCCCTACAGTAAAAATTCCCATACAAATTGCAATGATACCTTTTTGCACAGCTGCAAAACATGCAATACCCTGTTGCCTTCTGTCTTACCTGGACAGCAGATAGGTGGTCTTAATAGACAGCCACTAAGAAACCCAAAAAAGGAAAAGATGGTATTGTCTGCCTGTTCAGCTATCACATGCTGAAACCTGGGTATTGATGTGAAGCTCGAAGTCAGTAATGATATTAAGGGGAAACAATGGTTCCCATAACAGCAATCGTGCAGTGCTAAAACAATGATTATGTGATCCTACATGGTGAGAGTATATGAGAACAGAGCACATCCTATGGTACAACTATCCAAATTTCACTTAGAGTTTTTGCAAAGAAGCTGAAAAAATTAAGGTTATACTGACAACATGCCAGTAGAATACATTTATTTCTCTAAGATGGCCCCCTACCAGAACGTCACGTTGCACCTTGTAAGCACCATCCATGCATCTTGCACACCTGGTTTCTCCCCACTGAGCACCATCTCTGCCCTTTTCACTCCTCTATGATACATCTCCACAATTTTGCCTTTATATTGCTCCCAATTCTAACTGTGTCAGGCTTTCATTCACTTTGAAAAATACCAAGAAAATGAGTAAAGAATGTCAATACAAATTTATGGAGGTGGCATTGCAATGTCAAATCAAGAATATGGTATCAAGATGAAATATAACAGTGTCAGGATAAATGTACCAAGCTGACAGCACAAAGTCAAAATGGAGCAATGTCACTGCAGATCTACAGAAACAACATTCATCTGTCAAAACAAAATCATGTCATTGCACATTAAAGAATAGCTTAAATAAACTGGAATGCATAACTATTCATTCAGATTAGCAAATCCCACCCACACTCTCTTCCCAGCAGGGAAAAACACAAGTGTTTGGCAGACGTAGGCAAGTAAACATTGCGATGGGACTTAACACCACAAAACCAGTTAGACACAGAGCAGGAGAGCACGCTAGTATATTTTCAAGTAAGGACCAACAACCACTGGTCAAAGCACCAAAGTAACGACTAAAGTAATTGACAAAGAATGATCCCAGAATGAGTAGTGACTATTCACGCAGGAGCAAGTTCACCCACCAACTCATTTTCAGCTCTTCACTTTCATACAACTGAGGTATGCTTCTTCACCCATTAAAGTTCAGTCTCAAACACAACATTTCTTTCCTTCTTTTCCTGAATAGCGTAACCCCTTGTCCTCACTCGCTATCAAGTAGACAGTGTGTAGACCCAAGCAAAGGTCTCTAGAAAGCCCTCACAGCCATAGACCTGCTCTAATCCTATTGCTGGGACTAAAGTCCTCATTAAACAAAATGCAGAACACTTGTTAAAAAATTGTGGCTTGAACTCAGGGCTTCTAATTTTAAACTCCATAGGGTTAAACACACAGTTGTTTCTGAGAATTAACAGATGATTTGATGTCACGTGTGCAAATATAAAAGGAACACTTTTAGAAATGTTTGAAAGTTACCACAATAGGAGCAAGGTCAGGTACAACGGAGAGGTAAGCAGATGGAAGAATGCCCCTGTAAGTATTGCTTTCAGCAATGTCTGCTGTAACCTTAAATTACGAGCTATGTGCTTAATCTCTACACTGTTGAGCCCTTCAGCCCACTTGAGCACAGCAATCACTACACATGGAATAAACATGTCACCTATAGCATCTCCATTTTTCAAATCAGGAACGGAAACAATATTGCTTTCTTTTGGTCTTTGTGTACAAAGTCACTTGAGGTTACAAGTATCTCTGTTTCTAAAAAATATACTATTAAGTCTAAGAGAACTACCCCTTTCTTCATTGATGATCATAATCCTGATTTCAGTAAGTATGATCCTACAAGCTCTTGGTTATAATAGCTCTAAATTTGACCTGAAACTAAAATAAAGTAGTTTTTTCAATGCTTGTAACTGTATCCATCAACACATCATTCACACTCTTCAAAACTGGAGATTAAATTATTGACATTAGGAGCGTATTTAGAGAAATACAATGCATTAATCGAATTCTTTGAAAGGTATGATTTTATGTCTGTGTGTCTAGGTTTCCAGTGAACTAGAAGACAAAAACATACAAACATGAAAAACACATTCTCTCTGTCCTACCATAGCTTTAGTACAGAAAGGAACTATGGATCAGTGGAAACTGTAAATAAAGAAATCGTACTTAAGGAAAAGATTTCTTATTCCTAAGGGAAGAAAAACAGGTAACTGAAAGTTTATATGTCATTGAAGAATGTCTAACATTGGTACTTAGTCTAGTCTTCTTCAGGAAACTCAGTGAAAATATCCATGCTTTTGATGGTTCTAGCCAGGAAGATCTTTTATTGCAACGCATTTTCTCTTATATATTACTTCCCTGAAATAATTTTCCAGCAAACTAGATTTTTTTTTTATCCTTTTTTTTAAAAAAAAGAGTGGAAAAAAAACCCAAAACAAATCAGGAAAACAAAAAGGCAATCCACTTTTCATTGAGAAAGCATCATGCACATTAGTCATTGACTGCTACTTTCCATGAGACATTGGCTTGAAGTGTTAAGTGTAGGGATATCTGTGTGAAGGCCACATACCAAGAAGTTAAAGAAGAGATAATTGTGTGGTATTTAGCATTGCTGCAGAACACATCAATTAACCAAGCATAACCCTGTGGTGATGCAACCCCACCCCCACCCCCCCCCCGCCTTTGGCCACTCGGTACTTGGTGCGATTCCCCATCCCTGGGCCACATACCAACTTAAGAAATGTCAGGCATGAATTGCAAAAAATAAAAGACCAGAGCATTAAGGCACTCCCTTAACGTGTCTGGCTCTTGCTTCCCCTGTCACTTGGGAATATCGCTCCCTGACAGCCCAGTACATCTGTACCTGGCTCATGGCCCAAAGGGAGTTGGTACCAGAATTTGCAGATCTAACAAGTTTTGGGCTTGCACAACTGGTGGAATATTCCATTGTCTGAGTTGGGCCAGAGTAGAAAATTACCTGATGAAAGTCAATTATCTCGGACCCTATAAGTAGCGATTCTAGTGAAGACCCTTTGAGCTCTTCTGGATCGCAGCGGGCTGTGGCCAATACCTCCCCTGAGTCGGGACGCTGTCTCAGGCAAACTTTGCAAAGGCTAAGGACCAAGGCGAGACAATCCTTCTTGAGCCTCAATTACTGCCTGTTGAGGAATGCTGATGCATCGTGAGTATTTACCCTAACTCAGAAGGGAAATTTTAACTATAGGCTAGCCTCTCTTTCATCCACCTCTCCATTTATATGTTTGTGTGCATTAGCTTTATGGATGTGGATGTTCTTCCATTTTCTGTGCATGTGTAGGAGTTAAAAAGGGTACTCGCCAACTCAATAAGTCGTGCGATATTAAGAGATCTTCGATCTCAGCAGTTATAAACTGCGATGTGTGTGTGTTTGTGTAAGTGTGTGTGTATGCGTGCGCTCATATGCTTTGTTTATATGTACATACATTAATCTGAAATCTGTGCTTTGCTCTCATATGTATATATATTGGTTTGGGATACTTTACAGTAAGTTAGTGTGAATCTTGTCATCTTCGAATCTGTAATCAAGTTGCTGTTCATTTATTTAGTTAAATCACTTTATAAATCTTTAAATCAGTTAATGATTAAGCGCTGCTAAAACTCAATCTCTTGATCTGCCTCAAATCACAAATAAAACTGAACTGCTGCTAAATCATAACTGTGTCTGATACTTCCATCCCACATGCTCCTGTTTTCAGTAGTTTCCAATTAAGTGAAGACTGCAGGTGTTGAGGATTCACATAGAAACATCTGTGCTAGTCAGCTGTCTCCAGTGGAAGGCTATCCTAGTTTTGCCATGGTCAATGTTTTAACTGGATCCTCAACCTGTGGCCATGAACATACCATAGAAAATTAGAAATTGCATTTATACCCTTGTAAGACACTTCATAGTAGTGAATGGTAATTTAACATAAGAGTATTTATGAAGAGACTGAGATGCTGACCTTCAACAGAGGCACTGAACTATGCCCTGCCATTTCTGAGGCAAGACAAACTAAGATTCTCTGTGGGGATAGTTCATAGAATCATAGAATACCAGGCTGGAAGTGACCTCAAGGATCATCTGGTCCAACCTTTCTTGGTAAAAGCACAGTCTAGACAAGATGACCCAGCACTCTGTCCAGCTGAATCTTAAAAGTGTCCAATGTTCGGGAATCCACCTCTTCCCCAGGGAGATTATTCCAATGGCTGATTGTTCTCATTGTGTCCAGTTGGAATCTCCCCAGGAGTAACTTGCAGCTATTACCCCTCATCTTTTCCATGTGACTGCTTGTAAAAAGGGAGTCTTCATTTTCTTTGTAGCCACCCTTTAAATACTGGAACGTGGTGATAAGGTCTCCCCTAAGCCTTCTTTTCTCAAGGCTGAACAAACGCAGTTCTCTGAGCCTTTTCTCATATGGCAGGCTTCCCAGTCCTTTGATCATCTTGGTGGCCCTTCTCTGGACCCTCTCCAGCCTGTCCATATCTTTTTTTCTATTGTGGGGACCAAAACTGAACACAGTATTCCGGGTGTGGCCTGACAAGCACCGAGTAGAGCAGGATAATGACTTCTTTATCTTTGCAGATGATGCCCTTGTTGACACAATCCAGCATCGCGTTGGCTTTCTTTGCCGCAGCAGCATACTGTTCACTCATACAGAGTTTGTTGTCCACCAGGACAACCAGGGCCCTTTCCACAAAGCTGCTCCCCAGCTCGGTAGATCCCAGCCTGTGCTGCACTCCTGGATTATGTTTTCCCAGGTGCAAGACCTTACACTTGTCCTTGTTGAACTTCATAAAGTTCTTGCTAGCCCAGTCTTCCAGCCTATCCAGGTCTTCTTGCAGGGTGGCTCTCACTTCAGAAGTGTCCACTTCCCCACTCAGTTTGGTGTCATTGGCAAACCTCATCAGGGTGCACTTGATCCCATCATCCAGATCAGTTATGAAGATATTAAACAGCGTTGGGCCCAGTATTAATCCCTGGCGGACCCAACTTGTGACAGGTTGCCAGTTTGAAAAGGAGCTATTTACCACCACCCTCTGGGTGTGGCCTGTTAAACCCCTGTCAGTTCCCCACCCACTGCACAGACCACTTGTCTCAACTGTAACACATCAGTTTCTCTAGGAGGAGGCTGTGGGGAATGGGATCGAAAGCCTTGGAGAAATCCAGGTAGACAATGTCCACCGCTCACTCCTCATCAACCGAGCAGATTACTTTGTTGTAGAAGACAAGCAGGTTTGTCAAGCACGATTTGCCCTTGGTGAATCCATGTTGGCTTTTCCCAATAATGTGCTTCGTTTGACTTCTAATAGCCCTCAGGAGGATTCATTCCATAACTTCCCCAGGGACTGAAGTAAGACTGATGAGCCTATAATTTCCTGGATCCTCCTTTAAGCCCCTTCTGTAGACGGAGGTGACACTAGCCTTCTTTCAGTCTTCTGGGACATCCCTCGATCTCCATGACTTCTCAAAGATTATGGAGAGCCGCTTCACAACAATGTCAGCCAGCTCTCTTAACACCGTTGGTTGGATATTGTCAGGGTACACCAATTTATAGGGGTCAAGCTCCTGTAATAGTTTGCATACCAACTCTTCCTTCACTGGCGCTGTGTCTGTGTTTGCATCAACCTGGATTGTCGTTCACAAGGCCTGGGGCCCAACAGTGCTGGGAAACACAGAGGGGAAGAAAGTATAGAGAACCTCTGCCTTTTCAGCATCGCTGGTGACTAATTCACCTCTACTGTTTAACAGTAGGCCAATATTTTCCTTCTCTTTCTGCTTGTTGTTTATGTACAGCACTTGAGATTATGACTCAGTGTTGATCTGTTCCCCAAAGCTCTAGAGACTGGAAGTGGAACTAAAGTTTAATTTGGATTCTCTCTTTGGAGGGGTTGTTTTCTCAAGCAACAGTGATACGAAACCAGTTACACTCCTTCAATGACTGTCGTGGTTTAACCCCAGCTTACAACTAGGACCATGCAGCTACTCACTCACTCCCCGCCCGCCTCAGTAGGGCAGGGAGAAGAGGAAGAAAAGGAGGGGAAAGGAAAAAAAGACTCATGGGTTGAGATAAAGACAGTTTAATAGAACAGTAATGGAAGAGGAAAATAACAATAATGATAACGATAATGGTAAAAGAGTATACAAAATAAAGTGATACAACAGAAGTCACTCTCACCACCCAGTGAATAGGTTGCCCAGCCTGTCCCAAGCAAGGATTGCAGATCCCTGCCCCCTGGCCAACCCCCATTTATATACTGAGCATGATGTCTGTGGTATGGAATATCCCCCTGTCCGGCTTGTCCTGTCTATGCTCCCTCTCAGCTTCTACGGGGAGCTGAAAAAGTCCTTGACTAATATAAACATTACCTAGCAACAACTAAAACAATATGTTATTAACATTCCTCAACATTCTTCTCATACTGAATCCAAAACACAGCAGCTATTAGAAAGAAAATTAACTCTATCCTAGCTGAAACCAGGACAATAACAGTGTTATTCCGCCCTTCCTCTGACCAAAAGGATTAATGAAGTTAATAGGAAAATTGTTAGGATATTCTAACAGTGAATAGTTAAAACCTCATGGTCAGGGAAGAAAAAGTGTCCAAATGAAATATTTTGCAAGCACAAATCCATACAACTTATGCAGATTGAACTGTGGCCACAGAAGCAAACGAGAATGTTATTCTGAGGCTGATCATTCCTTTAATTACTTACCCCATTTTGTGATATTTCATCACAAAAGCAGGAAGATGATGAGCTTCTGAATGATTTATTATGTGAATTCTTTCAGACAGTGCTTGACTACCTGCTACACATAACCAAAGACAATATAACTTATTTTTTACAATATGAGGAATTTTCTTCTTCTTGTACCACCCTTTCTTTTTAAATAACAATATTCAGTTTTTCTCGCAACTTGTTATCTGATTTCAGGACCAACAGGAATCAGCAGGGGAGCTTGTTAAACAGAGATGAGATTTTCACCGCAAAAAGCACAAAAAACATTATCCTGATATGTTATGGAAATAGGCAAAATGCACATACACAAACACATACTGTTGAAAGTCTCAGAAATCATGTTTTCATATGGTCTTTCTAATAGAGAGGATACCAGAGCAACAAGCTAAGCTCCAAATACATTCCTTTACCTTGGCTGAAATTAGGGTAATTATCTAGCCCATCCCTCATACAAATCCAAAAATTACCTCCCAGGGGCATGCCATATCATAAGCCTGCTTTGACTGTATTTTTTGTGTCTAATCTCCAGATACTGGGGAAGTCTTCATTACAACCACCATTTGGAGCTGAACATCAATATAATTCAGCAACTCCTTAAGTCACATTACCAGAAGCTCCCCCCAGCTGGTACCAGTTCTCAGACATGAAATCTTTCATGAAACGTAAGTGCATAATTTTCCTCCATGCAAGGCCTACCTCTCCTCTTTGGACTGTATTTTGGTATATAGCATTAGTGACAGCTATTATGAAGCATGGTAATAATAAGTTTCCAGAACTGTTGTCTCCCTAAGCTAAAGCTGCATATAAATTTTAGTGCTGCAACAGATACTAATACATACATTTATATTATCTAAACCATTACTTATTAAATAATCTGGCCAGAAAGATTGCTTTGTATTTGCCAGTTCAAAGATACAGCAATTCAACCAAGCAGCTTAGATTCATGCAGAGCCTTTGCAGTTTGCCTTGATATTACATTGTGAAATGGCTACCTAATACTTTAAAGTTACATATTACTTAAATATTTCTCACGTGGAACAAGCACAAAAGGAAAGAGGCTACTACCCAGACTAAAGAAGGAATTTGTAATCAAGTTCTGCTTAAAGATGAAGAAAAACTAGTTCAAGCTTCCATGTCTGCTTTTTTTTTCTATATGGCAGGCTGTGGATGGCCCAACTAATACCAGGTAGTCCAGTTTGCAGGGTGCTGTGTAAATAAATAAGAAAGTGTTTGCCTCAAGAGCTCCCATCTTAAGATTATGAAAAGACACAGAAAACAAAGCAGAGAGAAGGAAGAAGCAGCAGCAAGATGAACATCATGTGCATAATAAGCAATTCCCCTAGTGCTACCAACATAGCTACTGAGAGGAATTATGATAAGCTACTCTACACATGCCAAGAGCTAAGCATTGAAAGAAAAGAAAAAGCCTCTCCTTCAAAAATTAATTCTCACATCTGCTGAGAAAACCGTGTTTTTTAATTTTCTCTCAACTTCTCCAAATCTAAACATCCCATGGAAGCAATCTCAATTTAGCAAAATTCTAATGAAAGCCAGGAAAATCCTTGATGGATTTTGAGTTGTTTCTTCCTAGCTTGCCCACCAAGTTCCTTGGTGCTCTGCCTACCGATGAAATGCTCTGGAGTCAGTCTGCAAGACATGCACTTCCACAGCAGCTCTGACTATTTTTTCCTTCACAGTGAATTCCATAATCTTGGATTTCTTCTCAGAAAGAGTTCAATCTAAAATACTGAAATATTGATATTTTTCACAGATCATAACTTCATTTTTCTTCTTAACACCAAAATGCATGTTAATGGTGCCACCACACAAATCATAACTTCTGAAATAGGGAGAAGTGTTAAATTTAAATTCTTGCATTGCAAATCATCCAAATGGTTTAACTCTAGAGAAGATGCAAACAGTGGCAGTCTCTCTTTTCCAGTGCACGTATGCATAAAAGAAAAGGCAGGTTTCTAAAATCAAAGCAGACTTTTTCTCAGAAGATAACAACCATTCCAAGATTTATAGTTGTTTGTACAACAAATACCTCTTCATATGAATATATCCATTAATCCAAGTCAAACTGTAACTTTCCAAAATCATTTATCAATGTGCCCAACCCAAATTCATAACATTTAGCTGACTCTGAATGTAGATCTTAGTGTGTTGAATAGTCTCCCTCTTAAGGAAGCTCTGTTCTTGAAACAAACCTGAACTTCTAGACTATAGGTGCTCTCTACAAAAATGTATTGGCAAGGAGGGAGGAAAAGTACCTACAGAAAGAACCTAAGCTCTGCCTAGAAATGCCCCAGTGATGATAAGCACTGTAAGGACTCCCATGCCATGTAGATGGGCAGTGAAACAGCACCAAAGAGAGGAAAAAGGCTTGTGTGCTGTTGTCAATTCAAAATCAATTGCAAATCCAGTACTTCCAAATGAAGCAGATAACTAACTGAATAGATCACTACCAAAGCTACTGTGAAATACAACCGTATTAATCTTGTATACTGAAAAAATACTGCCACACACTCCCAAGGTGTCTCCGTTCTTCGTTTTCCTCACTGGACCTTGGTAGTTGGATTCACGTAGACTCTGTGCTTACAAGACGACCAGTTTGCCTGTCAGGTTTTCAGAAATACCAGATGGCAGCCTGAGTTTCTGGGTTTGCTGGTTTCTAAGAGCATTCAGCCAGCTGAGTCTGGCCTTTGTTCTTGTTCAGTACATGTGACAGCCAGTCTTCCATCCAAAGCCGCAACAGCACTGCCACTTCTGCTTAGGATACCTCCATGTCACCAGTTGTCATGGTTTGGGCCAGACTGGCCGCTGAAAAGAACGACAGATGCTCTCCCCCACCTCTCTCTCCAAGGAGAGGAGGGAAAGAGATTTTTGAGTTTAGAAGGAACTAAATTACTTTAATGAAAATATTAATAATAAAATAAAAAGAAAATAATGAAATATATGCAAAACAGTATCAAGTTCCCAGGATGATAATAACGTCACTGGCAGGCACCGGGAAAGTCCCATACTGGACTTAGCGATGAATGGGAACTGGATTCCAGATCTGGATTCAAGAATGCACAGATTGGGATCAAAGACAGACCAACAGAGTCCTCCTCGGATGCCAGCCATTGAAGAATGAGTGTTGACCCGTTGGTCCTTCAGCTGAGCATGAGGCAGATGGGATAGAATATATAGTTCACAAACATGCAAAAAATATCTTTAGGGAGGTATAGCTCACAATAAACTACCTGCTAAATAGCCCATATGCCAAAATAACTGACTTTATCTATTGATGACATGGTATTAAAAAGGCTTGAAGTACAGCAGGTTTTTTTCCTCATACTTGATACAGGAAAAACAATTTCATTACTGTGCTCTTAATAAAGAACATCTGTACATTTTGTTGTCATGACTGATATGAGCCCTTCATTTAAAGTGTTACTGCTTCTCTTCTCATTAAGATCAAGTTCAGACCCTGCAGAACTGCCAACTCCGTAAGATGCTTTACATAAGGGAGGAAACAAAACATGAGAGGCCAACTGTTCAAAGGATAACATCTTCACATTGCTGTTTAGCTGTCTGCAATAATTAGAAGAGCTTTGATACGTATCTCACATTTGGGTGAATGTTGCTTTCACTTCTGCAGTAGTGTGAACAACTACATAGATAGGAAAAGTGCAAGTCAGTTATGATCATTTTAAAATGTGTTAACTTCTGTAAAAAAGTAGCCTGTGGTTTATTTTTCACATGAATTGTTGGGGTGTTGATGTTAAAAATTTCAGCCTACAGACATTAGAACTCCAGTTGAAAGCATTTTCTTGACGGGGAGATTCATCCTGGGCTAAGTAGTAGTGACTCCAGACAAATACATAGTTCAAAAACTGCAATGTAATACATTGAATTACCATCACTTCAACCACATCACCCTGCACTTTAATGCTTTCTTCAGCAAACAATAGAAAGTTTCCTGAGAAATGCTTCAACTACGTGCAAATAGACTGTGGTTACTTTCTGCTGGGTGTGCAAGAAGAAAAGAGTGGAAGTTGTCATCATTACCATTTGTGTTACAATGCTCACTGGAGCTCAGGCACTAGTTATTAGATGTCAGCTTTCCAGGACCACTGGTAGAAGGCCATACACTCCTGGCACATTAGCTCCTACATCCAGTTATTACAGAGCAGCACTATCCAAATCTGACACAGCACAAGATAAAACAGATGATCTGACACCAACTATATCCTAAAATTACAGTTACACACTCAAAACTGAAGAGCGCTCTAAGACTGTACATTCTCAGAGCAGTCATCAGACACCCAGCAATTCAGCTGAAATACCTGTATTTTGACAGTCAGAATTAAGACAATGTGAATATATACTGAAAGTATGTGCAGTTTTGAAAGAAATAAAGTTATAAATACATTTTAAAGCCAACATTCCAATGTTAAAGGAGGTTTTATCTTATTGCTTGTTTTTAAGAAATGAGACACAAGTAAGTAAATCACAGTGGATCTGGGAGATGCTGCTCCAAGCAGCTTGGCACTTCCAGTCACTGAAATTTCTGTGCTTACTAGAAAACCTGACAAGCATTAAATTATGTGTACATATTCCATTGGAAGATCAGTGTAACATAACGTGAACACAGAACTGAGACACCTTTCAATGATCATGCAAATGACCACGAAATTCATTAATAATCTTTTAAAGTCTAAGCAGAGTCTGTAGAGTTTAAGTGATTTAAAAAAATGAGCAAGAATTTGGTTTTGCAATGCCTTTGAAATCAGTTAGGTTGCAAGGAGATTAAGTCAATGATGAATATTGTTAATGTATTTACTCAGCATACAGATTATTTGTGTATGTTTTTATGTAAAAATGACTGTGAAATGGTACCCAAACACTGTGAGAAATGTAGGTGTATGCACCATACGTTACTCTGGACATTGAAATCTACAAACGGACCTAAAAAAGTATGGTAGCAGAGGCACAGTTACGTCAAAGTAAATTATGAACATGGCGTGAAGGTACAGAGAGGTTACATGACTTGCCACCTGCCAAACAGTAAGTCGGCACCAAGCTCAGGAACAGCAGACAGATCCATGAGTCCTTACTCTGGACACCAACCTCTGGAGCACCATCATTTCGCAACACTACTGAAAAGAATGAGATATTTTAAAACAACAGTTTCACACTGAATTAACAGAGGAATTAGAAGCAAAATCTATGAAAATGTAACATTTTGAATTTATGTTCTTGTTGGTTGTCTCTTATGAACACACTACCTGTTGCCACTGTCTAGTCTCCATATCTATACTTTGCTGCCCCTTTTTGGCTTAAGGGACAAGTAAAACAGGCAGACACTGAAGAAGTAAGTGCACAGACACTAAAAACAGCCTGGAAAGCTTAAAAATAAAGAGGCAGAGCTAGAAATAAACAATGGCATGAAAACATAAACACTTTGCATTGAAAGTACAACAATGCTCAGATACAGCTTCTGCAAATGTTTGTGTGTGTCAGCATCATTCATATCTACCACATCTCTCTTAGTTTGAAAGACTTGACTTATTAGTTCTCTGGTAGGTTAAGTATACATCTGCATCCAGATATGATCATGCTGGCACAATGACGTCAACGAGCTTGGCTTATGTGCAAGTTCCAGCAAATTTTGTAAACTAATTACAGGCTCTGACTGTAAGGTTTTCAAGGAGGAGATGTTTTCCTGCTTGCGTGAAGTACTTGCCTTAATGGAACAATAGTACCACTCAGGGTCTTATCAGGCTTCATAATACAAAGATTATTACGTTAATAAGTCAATGCTGTCGTGGCATTGCCATCTTGATTAAACCACTAAGAAATGCACAGATCCTGTCAAATCAGAGAAACGCAACCCATCAACATACCGATTACATATTGCATACAGGTTAAATACTAACAGACACAGTTTCAGGAGTTGCTAAATAATAGGAAATAAAATGAAAATAAAAGAATAAAAAGATCTGCTCTCAGTTTGATAAAAGAAATAGACTAAGTATGACATACAACACCACAGATCCTTACTGTTGTTTTACATCTTTAATCCCACATGGGGCTGTGGCCTTGATTTTGCAAACAGGTTACTGCTGCAACCCTGGTGAACCAGCTACTCTCCAACCCTGCTCCCTGCCCAAGCGCAACTACTAAGCTCACTCTGTTCCTCAAGAGGTTTCTTTCTCCTCAGCTGGTCGTTACAAACAAGATACCAGTCTGTTCTGTGCCAGTCTGGCTGCCCTAACTAATGCACATCCACTGGGTCTGTATTTCATTAGAAATCAAGCATGCAGAACAAGGTAACCTGACTGGCCAACAATCCCAGGCATGGCTGTAATCATCATGATGAACAGCTCCAAGTGTGGAGCCCTAAATATTACACTCACAATTCAGGTTTCATATTATCTAGGTTGGGGCCTTGTATTAACACAGTATGACTCCAGCGTGAGAACTGCCACGTTAATTTGCTCCTACTTATGCTGACAGCCCTCTGTGGCCCCATGCCAAATAACAGGCACAGATTAATATATTTTATACCTGCCATGTTTTCCTGCCTAAGAAAGGATATGAAAACCTTCCACAGGCTACATCCTGAGGTCCTTAGTTTTTATTCATATCCAGCCTAAGAAATTTCAACCAAGTCTAATAGGATTTTGTCTAAGAAATTATTTTAAGAAGGAGATAGAGTTCCTGGATTGTATGTATAGTTAATTTTCATGAGTGTCCTGAGTACTGAAAGGTATAATTACTTTAAAAGCACCTATGATTGCTATGATCACATTGAGTAAACTCTGCTTATGTCTATGTTATGTGTATGTGTCTATACATAGTATGTATTCTGAGTTCCACAAAGCAACACAAAAACAGTTGGTGCAAATACACGTATATTTGATAAAAAGCAATTCTCCTTCACATATTAAAATAGTTAAGAACAACAACAAACCCACCAGATTTAATACAGGTATACCATTGATTAATCCATGAGTCAGCTTGAGCATAATTCACGGCTCTGAGGGTGTTCTCAAACTGTGACACACCTCATGCCAGAATCAGACAGCACTTTGAGAAAACACTGCAGCCCCATTCTTTGTTTTTTCCCCCTGTCTCCTTCCTTGTGTATAAGACCTGTACAATGAACCAGGGTCAGTGAACTTGTCTGCATTAAAAATAACCGCACTTCATTTTACTGGGCTATTTTAATCTCTACCAGCCTCCTGATCCTCTTCAGAGTGCAGCTGCATGAAACTGCCGCTACAAGTGCAAGGGCAGTGAAGAGGCTGGAAAAAGGGACTGAGAAACGAGTAAGATGATGTTTTCACCTTTTGGCAGCAACACCAGCTTGCGCCTCCCTAACGTGCCCACAGAACTGCAGTGATGGTTTCAGCCAAGACAGCCCCATGCTGCCATCTCAGCTGCTACCCCAAGAACAGCACAGATCAACCTTGGCTCACTGGATTCCAAATTCAAACACCGACAAGTGAGAAAGCCTTTCTCCTAGGCATTCAGGAATGTTTTTGATGTCCTGACTTAAAGACAAACATTCAGCCATGCACTAGGATCTTGTATTTTGTCCAAGGTTTTTGCTTGTTTGTATTTTTAACTCAATTTACCTGTCTTGGATTTTTGAAAAATTAGTATCTTATTTTTCCTCAAAGCTTTTACTTCTATTTACATCATTCTTCCTTTAAACAACGAAATGAGGTATACAAGAAGAGTATACAAGAAAGAATGCTTTTCAAAAAAGAAAATATTCACAGTCCAACATTATAACACTGAGGTTGAGGCCATTTAACTTGCTCTACCTGCTTTCTTTCAGATGCTCATTTTTGCAGAGAGGAGAATTTGGACAGAGGACAGGTTTTCAGAAGATTTCTTGCTTCATTGATAATTCTAAAATTTCCTCAAATAGCAAATTTGATGTATACGTTCCATGAGACATAACAGAGATAGTATTCAGACATTGTCTTCCAGAAACAAAAGAAAATAAAAGTACTGAGAAAATAGTTTAACTCTGTGGGACATGAGAGTGAGGGGCAAAAAACCCCCAGACAGTGAAGACTCAATCCAATACTGAACCACTTCATCTGATCTTGTCCCATCGCAGCAACACAGAAGGGTAAATAAATTACAGCTGCACAGTCTGTTCTCTGAAAAATTGCTTCCCTCCAGAGCTTTTGCATTATTTTTTAGCAGCACAGTTTTTAGGGGTCTGGTACCACAAGACAACTGGGTCTCTTAAGGTCACTAATTTGTTTGCAGCAGGGAAATTGAGAAACAAGCCTGGAGGCTGGAAAGGGGCATGTTGATCTGCAGGTATCCCAGCATTACCCATTGCCACAAAAGGGATCATCTCTGGGACAGTAATCACTAATTTTCCCTGACAGGTGGACATGAAGTCTTCCTGCTACAAAGCAGATTCTGTACAATCATTACCACACTGCCAAATTATCAGAAGTAAACAAACTGTAAATAAGCGTCTTCATGATCCTAGCCTTCCAGTTGAGTGTGTATTAAGCCATATTAAGGTATTAAAATATGGGTTAAATTCATCAGTACAGAGAAAGAAATAAAACACTTCATATTTTTGAGTGTGATCCTGCAGAAAGCTGCTGCTTGGAAAGCAACTTTCCAGTAAATCCACCTGTCAAAATTCAGAACTGAAGTGAATTTGTTTTCAGATAATAGTTCTGCACCAAGACACCAATAATTCCCTTCCAGTATAAAGATATTTTCTGTAATATTCCACGCATGGAAGATGCCCTTGAATCAAAAAGGAAAGAGATCAAGTACAATGTTTGAAGCTCACTTCATATGCTAGCTAAGGTGAATCACGGAAATTGTCCTGAAAAGAAAAATACATGATCCATGCAAAAGGAAAGAACAGTCTACCATGCCAGGAATTATGGAGCACAGTAAAGCTGCCCAATACACTCTTACCCTCAGTGTGGCTTGGACTTGAATAGCTAAGGGCAAAGCCATTAGACAAAAAACCCCAATAAACATCAAAACCGAACAATCCAGGTAATAGGCTTCTACTCCCATGCTTGTAACATGATGCCTAATGTAAGATGCTTTTAGCATATACAGATTGAACTCAGCAAAGTACACATCTGTAGACCACAAATATAACAATTCCTTTAGAAACACCTACACTGGCTTATAGTAAAGAATGACCTGACCACTGCAGGGTGTCCTACCACTGTCTTTGAGAGCTCTTGTGCCTTTAAGGTAGTCTCTTCCTGCCACATAGATAAAGGTTTGATCTAAATGCTGCAGAACTACATCAAGATCTACAGACATGATTTAACTGGGCTGCAACTTTTCAATTCAGTATTAACTCGCAAGGATTTTTTCCTATATTGCTCCAGGATATCTTTTTCATTTTGACCTCAGTACATCAGTAGGAAGCCAGTGTCTTCTTTCCCCATGTGTAAAGGCAAAGAGCATAAAGTTGAAGAATAAGCATCCCTATAGTGCAGCAGGCTTAGTCCTGATTTAGACGCCTTCTCTCAAGCTCACTTTTCGTTCACTGTAGTAGGATATGAAATCCTTCTGGATTTAGCAGCAGTGCTAGATAATTGCTGTCTACCCAATACTCAACAAAACCACTCTTTTTCCCCATTCTTCATCAATATAGAAAAATACCCACTTCCAGCCCAAAGGAAATATGACTACTGAATTATCCACAGCAGATCATGCAACATGCACCCACTGGCGGCACTAATTAGGATGCAAACTCCTGTGCAGGACAACAAGGTCCTGAGAGGCTGGATTAAGAATCTTCTTGCCATGCCTTTCTTATCCCAGCCTAATCAAGTGAGTTGCCCACTGGATACTTCTGGTCAGTCTCTGTTTGGAGATGCTTCCCTCTATCATAGCCCTGCAGGAGTAGTGGTTTAATGAAACCTATTTCTGTGGCCAAGATAAGGCCTCCTACATATGTTCTGAGACCAGCTTTTTTACTCCTACTGAAGCTCTGTTCTATTTATCTAGAATATACCTCCTAGCAACCAACACTATCACAAGAATTTTACCTGTGCACCTTTTGGAGCTATCATGAATTTCTGTTTCACAGAGAATGCTAAAATAAGCATGGCCTTTTCTTTCAGTTAAACAACTGCCCTTGCACGTCTTCCAGGTATGGCTACTTAATGGGTATAAAAGATAATATGCCAGATACCAAAAACTCTGAATGTGTGATGTCTCATCATCACGTAGCTACAGCTCCTGATAAATATCTCCTTTCTTCCTATGAGACTTAAAGTAAGAATAATACTTGGCACTTATACACTACTTTACATCTTGAAAGCACTGTACAAACATGCGCCTAATTAATCTTCCCAATTTCTCTATGAAAAAAAAAGCTACAAGGAACTAAGATTATTAATAATCATTATTTTATTTATTTGTTAAATCCTGGTGGCCTACTTGGCCCTGAGCACGAAGACAAATATATCTGCCTCGAGGACTTCACTATCTAAATTGTGGAGGATTTGTTAAAGAATTGCCAAAGGCACACATTATGCTGACAGCAAAATTCAGCCCAAATAAAAGGTTCAGAACAAATCAAAAGCCAAGGTCAAGTTTATGATGGAAAAATCAAATAATTTCAACAGTTAACCAAAAATTTTAAACCCAAAAATTTGTATTGGAAACAAGCACAGCAGGACCACTGGGTGCTTTATTTCATGACAGAAGACTAACATTCAAGGAACAGAGTAAATGCATATATTAAAAAAAAAAAAAGATCAAATCTGACTAACAGAGAGAAGAAAACCTACCACAGGTAGCCTATTCATGGTCCTGAACAACCAGTCATTAAAATAACCAAAGTTTTTGATAGTTTCATTTACATATTTGGTGGGGGTTTTTTTATTTTGCTTTTCTACCAAATCCTGATGCAACTATAGGCACACAATAGGCTATTTTATTAGTACTAAAATATGACCTTCTCCTGGGTTTGAATAAGAAACAAATACTACATCTCTCAGCAATCTTTAATGCAATGTTGATGCATGCACACTAAATTAGACACCACAGCTTCAGGAATCTTTTTAAAACTAGGATAAATAGTTACCAAACTTCCAGGCATCATGTAAGACAGCAGCATGTCAGAGGTAAAATTCACACTCCACGTTTTGTTTACTAAACCTCATTAAAAAAAACATAGTTGTGTTGCTCACCTAAGCATCCCAAACTGTCATATTCCTCTCTGTATGATGATTCTAACCCCAAAGGAAAAAGTATCAGATATCATTCCTGGAAAAGTCAACATTTCAGACTCAGGACTGGATGACATCAAACAACATCCATCCAACAACAAGGTGGGGTAGCAATTTATGAGCTGTAGTTTGTACTGCTCTAATACCTATCCCTATCACTAGGGCAAACGTACTCCAACATATCTCACTGTAGGCATCCAGTGTGAACGTGGCCTTGGTAAACCCAGAAAATAGAGAAGAGATTATGTGTGGTAAGGAGGTAAAACAAGAAGACGGTAAAACTCAAAAGAGTGTATTTTGAGTCACCATCCCTGGAGGTACAGAATCCTAGAATCATAGAATGGTTTAGGTTGGAAGGGGCCTTAAAGATCATCTAGTTCCAAACTCCCGGCCACGGGCAAGGACACCTCCCATTAGGCCTGATTGCTCAAAGCCCCATCCAACCTGGCCTTGAATGCTTCCAGGGATGGGGCATCCACAACCTCTCTTGGCAACCTATCCCAGTGCTTCACCACCCCCACAGTAAAGAATTTCTTCCTAATATCTAATCTAAATCTACCCTCTTTCAGTTTAAAAGCATTACCTGTCGTCCTATCACTACACTCCCTGAGAAAGCGTCCCTCCCCATCCTTCCTGGAGACCCCCTTTAATACTGGAGAGTTGCTATAAGGTCTCCCTGGAGCCTTCTCTTCTCCAGGCTGAACAAACCCAACGCTCTCAGCCTGTCTTCATAGCAGAGGTGCTCCAGCCCTCTGGTCATCTTCGTGGCCCTCCTCTGGACCCACTTCAACAGGTCCATGTCCTCCTTCTGTTGGGGGCTCCAGAGCTGGATGCAGTACTCCAGGTGGGGTCTCACCAGAGCAGCGTGGAGGGGCAGAATCACCTCCCTCGACCTGCTGGCCACGCTGCTTTTGATGCAGCCCAGGATACGGTTGGCCTTCTGGGCTGCGAGCGCACATTGCTGGCTCATCTTCAGCCTCTCTTTTTCTGCTTCCTGGTCACTGGGGCAACTTGTACTGGTTCTGATGGAGTTTGAGTATCTGGAATAACTGGTGCCGGGGCAGACGCCGGCGGTGTGGCCTTTACCGCAGGCAGCGGAGTGGCTGGTGCCGGCGGAGGCGTGGCTTTGGCCGGGACGGGCGGTGGCGTGGCCGGTGCTGCTACAGTGGGGGGGGCAGCCGGTGCCGGTACAGACGGTGCAGTCTGTACCACTACACTGAGGAGGGCAGCGGGTGCCCGTACGAGCGGCGGCGGCGTGGTTTCCGCTGCGGGCTGCCGAGTGACTTTTGCCGGGACGGGCGGCGGTGTAACCCGTGCCGCTGCGGTGGGGGGGGGGGCAGCGGGTGCCGGTACAGGTGGGAGGGCAACTGCTGCCGGTACAGACGGTACGGTCTGAACCGCCACACTGCGAGGGGCAGCCGGTGCCGGTACAGAGGGTGGAGTTTGCACCGCTACACTGCGGGGGGCAGCCGGTGCCGGGGCAGATGGCACAGTCCGCACCGCTGCAGTGCGGGAGGCAGCCGGTGCCGGGGCAGATGGCACAGTCCGCACCGCTGCAGTGCGGGAGGCAGCCGGTGCCGGGGCAGATGGCACAGTCCGCACCGCTGCACTGCGGGAGGCAGCCGGTGCCGGGGCAGGCTGAGGGTTGGCTGCTGGGGTTTGAGTGGCAGCAGCGCGTGCGACCCTATAGCTAATCCTGCACCGATGTTTCATAAAAAACCACCCCTGCAGCACATTCAGGGAAACCAACAACAAAATTATGATCTTAAGAAGGTAACAATCCTTATCGAAACAGCCCGAAAGGTTTCCATCCCCTAACTCTGTTGGTGTCACTTTGGCATAAGCATCAGAGGGCAAGGTAAACTCTCCCCAGGTAAAACCAAAAGTGTAATTAGTAATAGAGGCTGTCATGTGATGCCCGAGGTATGCAGGTAGAACCGTTATCCAAGTAATCATGTTATACATCTGAATTGCAAACCACACCAAAACAGCACATTTAAACCTTCGCATAAAAACTCAAAAGGTAAATAAACCATTCATCACATTTGGCAGGTTAAACAGAGTCGTATCAATTAACTTTAAGCAAAGCTCTCTAAAGGCACGATATAACATTTCATTTAAGAACGACATGATGTAAGCTGTCTGTTCTAAGCTCTGAGCAAGCTGGAATTCAAACTATTCAAGCAATCGATCAGAGGCCTGCTCGAGCCCTTGCTCGGGCCCCACGTTGGGTGCCAATAAATCTGTTGTGGTTTGGGCCAGATTGGCCCAATTCGGTGGAACGACAGATGCTCTCTCTCTCCTGCTCCGCTCAGGAGGCAAGAAAGAGAGAGAAAAACAGAGACTTAAGAGTTTAGAAGGAAATGAAATATATACAAAACCGTATCAAGCTCACAGGATGACAGTCAGTCACCAGCAGGCGCTGGGGAAGTCCCAGACTGGACTCAGTGACAGACGGGAACTGGATTCCGGATCTGGATTCAGGACCGGGATCAAAGGCAGACGCAGAGACAGAGTCCTCCCAGGACGCCGGCCATTGAAGAAAGAGAGCTGACTCTTTGATCCCTCAGCTTTTATACTGAGCATGAGGCAGATGGGATGGAATACCCTGTTGGTCAGTTTTGGGTCACCTGTCCTGTCTGCTCCTCCCCGCAGGTGTGACCCCTCTACGCTTTTCCGCTTCCGACCCTCCAATGAGGCAAATAACAAAGTTGGCTGGCCTGGGTTGTTATAGCAATAAGTATAAGCAAGAGCCTCTCTGCGTACCATTCCTTGGCATCAGCTATAAACATGGGTCTTATCACTGTGAGAGCAAACAGTTTTCTGCACAACACGCTGTTAATTTCAGCAGTTAGAAGAGGCCTAGCTAACAAGTAAAGTTACTGAACAAAATCGGTCCTGTTTTACCTCAAACCAGGACAACCCCCAAGTCCTTCTCCTCAGCGCTGCCCTCAATCCATTCTCCACCCAGCCTGTATTTGTGCATGGCGTTGCCCTGACTCACATGCAGGACCTTGCGCTTGGCCTTATTGAACTTTATGAGGTTGGCACGGGCTCACCTCTCAAGCCTGTCTAGGTCCCTCTGGATGGCATCTCTTCCCTCCAGCGTGTCAACTGCACCACACAGCTTGGTGTCATCAGCAAACTTGCTGAGGGTGCACTCAGTCCCAACATCCATGTCGCCCACAAAGATGTTAAATCGTACTGGTCCCAGTACCGACCCCTGAGGAACACCACTCGTCACTGCTCGCCACTTGGACGTCAAGCTGTTGACCGCAACTCTCTGAGTGCAACTGTCCAGCCAGTTCCTTATCCACTGAGTGGTCCATTGGCCAACTCCATGTCTCTCCAATTTAGAGACCAGGATGTCATGCGGTATAGTGTTAAATGCTTTGCACAAGTCCAGGTACTTACAAGATATGTAGACATCTTGCTTCGGGACATGGTTTAGTGGTGGACTTGGTAGTGTTAGGTTAACGATTGGACTTGATCTTAAGGGTCTTTTCCAACCTAAATGATTCTACAACTCTGTGATTCTGTATTTCTTGAAAAAAAATGGCAAGCCATCAGACACAATTACAAAATATACTGAAAACTTCCAAATGAGATAGTGGCCTCCTAGCACACAGAGACCTAAAGCATGTTGTATCTGAAAGTAGGATTTCCTAATGACTATCACAATTTACTACCTCTTGCAAAACACTATATACATTTCTTCAGTATGTTAAAAATGTTAAGATACGTAACAGATTGAAAGATCTTAAATTAATTTTTTAAAATTGATTATTGGACATTTCTTAGTGAAATTACTGGGATTTTAAAATTACTCTGCTACTTCCTCTTCCAAAACACATACTGAAAACAAGACAGTACCATATTAAACACCAGTTTACCTTAAAAAAGCAATCATTACTTTCCTTCATATCACAAATTTCCTTATGTAAGAAACAACTGATAGGTTCTCAAAGTAAAACAGCACTTAAAACACTAACATGACAGTGTTTTACACAGAAAGTAATTTGAGGTAAACATGGGTAAGTACTGAGTAGTAAATGGTAACTGACTAATAGATATTCCTTTTAGATGAATAGTTTTCTACTTTTATCCATTTTGTAGCTTGAATATGATGATTTACTACTACAAAAATTAATTTAAACATTAGTACTGGATTAATTTAAAAGAACCAACCCTAAGATTACTTGTGAATAGAGTTAATACAAAAGTTCAAGGGATACCGATTCTTTTGTTGTGTATGATTCATCATATAAACGGAATTAAACTGAAAATACTACTTGAAGCAGTTTGACTTTGATGTCAGTTAAACCAGCCTTGGCCTCAGACATGGAACTCAGCTGAGAAAAAACTTCCCTCTTACACCACATAGTACAATGGACTTCTGGGATCCAGGGAGCTGATCCCATTGTGTTCTTAAGTGATCCACTGGAAGGATTTTGGTGGCACCATTTTAACTACTGGAATTTAGAAGTCAAAGAGAATTTCCTCTGGAAGCTGACGAAGGGGAAAAAATTGCCCTCTTCCCATAGCCTAGGAAAGGGAATGTAGGAGACAAAGAGGACTGCTTGCCACAGAAGAAATTTAGGAAGAAATTGAAGCTACTGTCAGTGCTTTGGCATAGCTTCAGATTTATCATTTGAGTTTGATTAGTGACTTCCTAGAGGACACAACATGTGGGGTGGTCTGGCAGTACTCTTTCTTGCTGCTGTAATTGCATTTCCCACATTGCATGCCTACAGTTCCATAATGCTAGTGCAACATTTTGCCAACTGTAAGGAACTTCAGTAGCTTACCAGCTGTCATCAGAAGACAGATAATCTTCCCCTCTTAACCCATTGTCATCGCTAAATTGGATACTAATATGATGTCATGGGCTTAACCGCATAGAAAGGGTAAAACACAGAAAAAATTGGTCTTAAGAAAAGGGTACTAAAAAACACCCCTCTATTACAGACTGCATAGAAAAGCCAACATTTTCCATACCCATGGAGTGCATCCATCTCACAGTTTCAGTTGCATGGAGACCTGCCTGCTTTTTGGCAGCAAAAGGACTATATTCTATTACCATAGCAAAGATGCAGCAGCAATGAATTCACACCATCCTTATTCCACCAACCTCTTCTGCTTACTATGTCTTATTCCAGCACTATCTAGAATCTAGAGTTCTTTCTTGCCTTCTCAATCCAGGCCAACACAAGAGACCTTGATTTAGGAGCACAAAGCCTTCAAAAGTCCCAGAATATCCTGCATGATACTGAACTGGAAATCTCAGCCAGCACAAAGCAACTCATCACTGAAAATATATGCCTGGCAGTAAAATGAGACACAGGCCTCTTTCCTACTTAGTAACTCCCCTCTCTAACTACACGTTGTAAAGTAGTAATTGATACTTCAAATTTACACATTTTCTGCGCTGTATCTTTTAACATCACTAATGCATCCTCCCTCTCAACATGGTGGATGGCAAATGACAGGAGGACAGAGAGGTTTCGTTTTTGAGAAGGCAAAAAGTGAAGGTGGCATTACAAAGCCCTTGAGGTCTTCATGACCCCAGTAACACCCAGCTCCACAGGAAAACCAAACAACATGCAGGCTGAATAAAAACACCTCTTCAAAAGAATCTACTTCCCTAGACACTCGTGACAGGGCTCAGTCAGGTCCACACAGGTGTGAAAACCAGACCCTCCACTGGAATGATTAACATGGACTTCAACAGAAGTATGTCAATTTACATCAACTTGGAACCTGCCTTCTCAGTTAAGGCCTGCTTTTCCTCTTTTTATACAATATACATTCTCAGAGAGAGAGAGTTCTCCTTAAAATATAGTATGCAATACATCTACTTTGACATAGAGTCAGGCTTTTATTTCCCCAAACAATAGGAGTTAAAAACATCCCAGCTACACTAAGACGACGCAAATGCACATACTATTCATAACTTATTGTAAGTTCTTCCCTACTCTATTCTCTTGATATTGTTTGTTTCTCCTAACTCATTATTTCAGATCTAAAATACTGTTGGAAACCCTTCTGAATATGGCAAGCATTCTTTGCTCCATCTGCAAAGCACAAGACCTTTGAAATACTGTATTAATAACACACACTTTTTGTAAACACAAAGAAATACTCAGGTTCAGAAGAGGAGGCATGTATTGATTGATCCAGGAGGCAGATTAGTAAGCAAAGTCAAATCAGATTTAATTAACAGTTACTCAAACATATGTATAGATGGAAAAGATTTACTCTTAAGTTTGTGTCTTGTGGTTTGGTAGCTGACACAGACACGGCACTGGCAGAACTCTATTTTCAGCTGTCACTTACATATTATCAATGTGACACCACGGGAATGCCCTGGCAGCCAGGTGGCAGAGTCTAAAGCCCCACAGTAACAGATGTTTGACATTCGCATTATTTATATCTATGTCAAATGTTATTGTTCCCCTGACAGTTCAAAATAGGTAATACACAACAACATGGATGAGAATAAGCAAAGTGTATATACTTCGGTGTTTCTTAAATTGTAACCTAAATTAGATTGCAGTTGAAGTTCTCTTCATATACGTCAGCTAGGAACTTGCATTAGCACTGCTTCTTACTGTCATAGAGTCAGTTACACCGAAGTAATCCCTGATGCAGAAAAGGTCACAGATAAGTGTACATCAACTATCTTTGAGGCCAGTAAGCTTGGGGTCAACATTTCTCCATAATATAGATGAAGCAGCGGTAGAAGAGGTCTAAATTAACCAACGAGAACAGCTTCATATGGACTACTTGCCTGACTTTTCATCAGCAGTGTATTCTAGCCATATCATTTCTATTTCCATCCCCAGCCTAGGCCCCATCACTTATTTGCTGTGTTGCCGGAAAAATGGTTGACTTGGACCTAGCCTTAAAACTCTGGGTATGTATCTTTGTCACAGGAGTCCTTCAGGAGCAACGTAAGGAGCTCAACCCAGACCAAGAGCTTTGATCATAAAATGCAGTTTGCATACTTAAGAATGAGAAGAAATGTAGAACAAAAACTAGCAATGGTAGACTACGACAGAATTAAATACATGCATTTCATTGAAAAGTAGTAAAGCTATTAATTTTAATATATAATGCAAAACAGAAAAGGAATAAAACCAAAATGTTGTTTTCACAAAAGGGGAAATAAATTATGAATACTTCTTTTAAAAATCCTTATTTCATCTCCAAGATCTTCATCTTAATCTAAAAGGCATTTAATTTTATTTCTGAAGTCCTACTATTTTTCTGTGTACAGATTATTATCCCCTTCTGGTCTTTCAGGTAGGCAGTGATGAAGTATGGAGGAGAAGTCCAAGGGCAATGAAGAGAGACTTCAGGACCTTGGGATGACTGGTCAAGGGATCCAGAGCACAAGTCATATTCTCCTCTATCCCTCCAGTTGCGGGGAATGATGAGGGGGCAAACAGGAAGAGCCAGCAGATCAATGCCTGGCTCCGAGACTGGTGCTACTGGCAGGACTTTGGGTTCTTTGACCATGGCTGGATCTACAAGACACCAGGCCTGCTTGTAACAGATGGGAAGAGCCTATCTCGCAGGGGGAAAAGGGTTCTAGGGCAAGAGTTAGCAGGACTCATTGAGAGGGCTTTAAACTAGATTCGAAGGGGGATGGGGATGTAACTGGGCTCGCTAGAGAGGCACCTGCGTGCAGTAGCCCAGCACTTGTGGGGCAGCGTGCTAGTATTTTTGAGAATCAGAAGGCCTACCACCCCTCAAGGGTAAAAACTACACATTCATCTGCCTCCCTGAAATGCTTATACACCAATGCACACATCATGGGGAACAAACAGGAAGAACTGGAGATCTGTGTGTGGTTGCAGGGCCATGATCTCATCACAGTTACTGAGACATGCTGGGATAGCTCACGTGACTGGAATGCTGTCATGAATGGCTATGTCCTCTTTAGGAAAGATAGGCCAGCAAGGCAAGCTGGTGGAGTTGCTCTTTATGTGAGAGAGCAACTAGAATACATCAAGCTTTCCCTCAGGGTGGATGAAGAGAGAGTCAAGAGCTTGTGGGTAAGGATTAAGGGGCAGGCTAACATGAGGGACATTGTTGTGGGGGTTTATTACAGGCCACCTGGTCAGGATGCAGAAGCTGATGAGGCTTTCTAAAGGCAGCTGAGAGCCACCTCACAATCACAGGCCTTGGTTGTCATGGGGGACTTCAATCAGCCTGGTATTTGCTGGGAAGGCTACACAGCTAGGCATGTACAGTCCAGGAGGTTCCTCCAGTGTCTTGATGATAACTTTTTGACTCAGGCAGTTGAGCAGCCAACAAGGAGAGGTGTACTACTGGACCTGGTACTTACCAACAAAGAGGGACTGGTGGAGGACATTAAGGTTGGGGCAGCCTTGGCTGTAGTGATCATGAGAAGATCGAGTTCAGGATTATGTGCAGTGGGCATAAAACGACAAGTAGGGTTGCAACCTTGGACTTCAGGAGGGCTAACTTTGATCTCTTCAAGAAACTGCTTGGAGAAATCCCATGGGTTAGGGCTCTAGAGGGTAGGGGGGCTCAAGAGAGCTGGTTGATATTCAAGTATTACTTCCTCCAAGCTCAGCATCGGTGCATCCATAAGAGCAAGAAATCAGGCAAGGGAAGCAGGAGACCTGCACAGTTGACAAGGGAGCTTCTGGAAAAGCTCAAGTGGAAGAAGGAAGTTTACACTAAGTGGAAGAAGGGACTGACCACTTGGGAAGATTACAAGAATGCTGCCAGAGTATGCAGGGATGAAACGAGGAAAGCCAAGGCCTCCTTGGAATTAAATCTGGCAAGGGATGTCAAGGTCAACAGGAAGGGTTTCTTCAAGTACATTGGAGGCAAAAGGAAAACTAGAGAAAATGTGGGCCCGCTATTGAATGAGACAGGGCCCGTGGTGACAGATGATGCAGAGAAGGCAGAATTACTGAATGCCTTCTTTGCTTCAGTCTTTACTGCTCAGGCCAGCCCTCAGGAGTCCCAGACTCTGCAGGTAACAGAGAAAGTCTGGAGGAAGGAGAACTTTCCCTTCGTTGAGGAGGATCAAGTCAGAGATCAATTAAGTAAACTGGACATCCACAAGTCCATGGGTCCTGATGGGATCCACCTGCGAGTGCTGAGGGAGCTGGCAGAAGTCATTGCTGGGCCACTCTCCATCATCTTTGAAAGGTCCTGGAGAACAGGCGAGGTGCCTGAAGACTGCAGGAAAGCCAATGTCACTCCAGTCTTCAAAAAGGGCAAGAAGGAAGACCTGGGAAACTACAGGCCAGTCAGCCTCACCTCCATCCCTGGAAAGATGATGGAACAGCTCATTCTGGGCGTCATCTCCAAGCATCTGGAGGAAAAGAAGGTTATCAGAAGTAGCCAACATGGATTCACCAAGGGGAAGTCATGTCTGACTAATCTGATAGCCTTCTATGATGGCGTGACTGGATGGATAGATGAGGGGAGGGCCGTGGATATTGTC
>VFFE01007230.1:1356101-1402297 GCA_008921705.1 Burhinus oedicnemus | reverse complement strand
GGCCTTCTCTGTTAACAAACAGTAGGTCCAGTAGGGCACTTCCCCTAGTTGGCTCCCTCACCAGCTGTGTTAGGAAGTTGTCTTCCATGCACTCCAGGAACCTCCGGGACTGTTCCCTCTCTGCTGTGTTATATTTCCAGCAGACATCTGGGAAGTTGAAGTCTCCCACGAGAACAAGGGCGAGCGATCGCGAGACCTCTGCCAGCTGCTTATAGAATATTTCATCAGTCTCTACGTCCTGACTGGGGGGCCTGTAACAAACTCCCACCACGATGTCTGCCTTATTGGCCTTCCCCTTGATTCTTATCCGTAAACACTCAACACTGTCATTCACATTGTTAAGTTCTAGGCATTCAAAACTGCCCCTAACATAGAGGGCCACCCCACCACCTCTCCTTCCTTGCCTATCCCTTCTGAAAAGTTGGTAGCCATCGATCGCAGCACTCCAGTTGTGCGAGTCTTCCCGCCACATACAGTAAGAACTGGCTGGTAAATCATGATATTTGAAAGATGCTTCATTAGAACTATAGATGATAACAAAATTTTCAAGGTATTATGGATGCATACAATTTTAGCAAGGATTTTGTTGTCTGGCCTTCCACTGGACTTTGAATCACAGTAGGAAATGGGCTGCAAAGACTGAAATCAGGCTTTTTCTCCCTTTCTTCTTAAAATGTCTTCCAGGAAAAAAAAAAGAAAAAAAAAAAAGGAAGAAGGAAGTGGGGGAGGAGAGAAGAAAAAGGGACAGAAAAATGTTCCTTATTATCTATGTTTTTTCTTTCTTCAACTTAACTCCAAGTCAAATTCTTAACAATGCTGTTAGTCCTTTGAAGAGATGGCAATGGCTGATAATTTAGAATGACCTCCTAGATAAAGGGTCAACTAAATTGCTCATTGAAATTGATTAAGCACACTATGGGGAAAAATCCAATAACTTCACCATGAAAAGGCGACTCAAGTTCTGGGTTGCACAAACCCCATTAAGTCAGCAACAGAGTTGGCTGATTTGGAGGAGGTGTTCGCCCCTCCTCCAGGTGCAGTTCTGGTTCAACTTGAAATACTCCATTTGTGCTGAATTTTTATGCACAGCTTAGGTTGGATTTTTTCCCCACCAAGTCAGAAAGGTCAACTTTGACACACTCTGTAGGAAATGTTTATATGGTAGACATAGAAATACTTCTAAATGTAATAATAAAAAGTTCAAAAGCATCAAACCAAGACGAATTATGTAGTCTGGTTTCAAACAAAACATGTTTATTTACTTAAAGACATTTTTTCCCAGTTTTCTTCCTTATGTGAAGAATAAGACAATATTATTTGTGGACAACGAAAACAAGTTTTTCTGGACTTCATTTCAACTTCCAAACTGAAAAGAAAATTTACAAAACTCTAAATAGAGTACTATCAGCTAGCAATACCAGCCAAGGATCTACACGTATAAGTAAAGCTATTTACAGGGGAAACTGGATGATGGCTAAATAGAAGAATTAGAATTAAACTAAACTCAGCTTAAGTTTTGTGTTGAAGACACTGCTAATCTGTACAGTCTGTTCACATGTAATTTTTCCAAAATTCCAAATTCAATGTGAGTGTTTCTCTTATTTGTAAAAGACCAAAAAAAAGATTTTTTTTCTTAAACTGTGATCCATTCAAGGAGAATGTTATTCTTTGCTTTATTGAAATAAAGGAAACAAGCTCAAAGCATTGCTTGTAGAAATGTAACAATTCCCTAATCTAGAATAATATTATGTTCTTAGAGAAACAGATGTCCTTATGGTTATATAACAGGTAGCTAATAAAATGAAAGTTATTAACAAAAGCCTTTAAGTCAAGCATAATTTTTCATAGGAACTGCAAATCTAGTTGATAATTATAAAGAGCAAAAATAAATCTCTAAGTCTCCCTATTCCTCACTTTTCTGGTAGACTATATACTGCACATTTTTCACTATGCTTGTGAGTTAGAATTCTTTAACACTAGCCCCCACTTCTACTGTACCACATTAAAAAAGCCTTGTAATCTTAGGTACTGTTTTGTTATATGCAGATTAGTTTACATGTGGGTAATTTATCATTTAATTACTCAGTAATAATTGGAAAAAGATCAAATGATTTCTCCCTTTATAGATCAGATAATTAATGGTTATTTCTATGGTAATTTGTCAAGGCACAGCTGGGAGAATTAGACAACTATTCAGCTAAAGTGCACATAATCATTTTACCATTGACATAATCTGAGCAATACAACTATTTCTGCAATTATGCATAGCTCTAAAAGTCCTTACCCCGTCCATTTACAAGGACCTAAGTGAGTACATATTTTTTAAGATATGCCAGTGGACACCTGGAGGGAGGGGAGGGGTTATCAGTTTAGCAAAATACAAAATAAGTAAAACTAATCCTGTGATCATGATATATCATTACATTTGAAAGTTTAAACTGCAGTTCTGCAAGTACCGGAAAGGGACGGACAAAGTGCAGAACTGGTGAGCTATGCTGGCTTAAAGTATACCTTAGAACTGCAATCTGTGATCAGTAGATCCTGTCTTGTAGGAGGGTTCCTTCTACCACATATAAGTCTTGATAAGAAAAGCTTTCTTACTATTCATAGAAAGATAAACTCTATGAGTTCCTCTCTTGGTTCCTTTTATCTTCAATGGGTTGGTTTATTGGGTTGGGTTTTTTTAACTGCATTGTCTACTTAGCAGAATAGATTTAAAAAGGAAGGTGCATTAATTTTATTTTTTGTGCCAAAACCAAATGTATTCAGACGCTAAAAAGTTACCTTCAGGTTAAAACTAAACTTTAATGATTTGCATATTGCATTAATTTTTTCCAATCTGATTCTCATACAAGTAAACCAGAAGTTCCTTTATTTCAAAAAATGCCTTGAACAGATTTGCTAAAAGAGAAATAAAAAAAGAGAATATCAGAATCATGAAAAATATAAACACAAACGAAATGCATGGTTCCAACCTAGTCACCTAGCCGCAGTAAACGGAGCTAAATTCTGCGTAAGTCACAACCACATGGGTTAAAAACCAGACTTACAAATCTGCCATTGCCCTTCTCTGTACATGTACATTTAATATATGGCTTTTCTATAGAGAGGCTCAATTAATTTTGAAACCGCTTTCTAGAAAGCTAAAGAATATTATTCATTTTTCTCATGTTAGATTTACAGTATTCCATTATGAACAGAGAAAAAAGGCAGCATATACAAATTAAGTTTTAGTGTTGAATTTACAGCACCAAACCTGGGAACTTGCACTTGCAGAGGTTCCAGTAAAGTCCTGCAAAAGATAAGCCTTTGGACTCAAGTTTGTCCTGAAACAACAGGCCAAGTATGAGCATCAGATGAAGTCGAGCTCCACCTAAATGTGCTATTTATGACCTTTTACTACTATAAGCAGTGAGATGCAGGATTCACCAAGAATTTCATCTTCTTTGAATAGCATTTCAGTAATAAACTTCTCTTCTACCTTTCTTTGTTATTTATTTTCAGTCAGCTTTGTTTACTAAAAAGCATGCCACAAAAATGATGAAGAGGTTGTGTGTGTGAGCTAGACAGCGTACAAAAAAAATCTTGGTGTGAAAATATATTGCTTTTTCACTTTTACAGACCCAGACAAATGGTTGTAATTTGATCTTCAAAATGAGTATCCTATTTTTAAAAAGGGAAGAGTTATAATAATGCAATTTTTTCCGGGTTGAAGACATTTCATACTGGCACAATATTAATATAAATCTGGCATCAATATCTTAAATTCATATATGCTCCTATATTTGTGTCTATATATAATACTATTAATTTATAATACAACAGGCCAATTATAATTCTAAAGTGTGTAAAAAAACCCAACCAGCTGTCAAGCAAAAAATATCAAGCTAAAAACCAAAACCACTTACATTATGCAATTCCTTAGGCCCTTAGCATTTGAAAACATTTTGGCAAAATGACAATTACTATTATATTGCTTTTTCATGCATTTTTGTGGTGTAACAACGCATTAAAGATTGCCCGAGTGCTGAATGCCAGCTGCTGTATTCGTGGGAATCCAATGGCCAGTTGGGCCACCAGTTCCATCAGGAACAGACACAGACACTGCAGGCAGCAACATCCCAATCCAGTTTTCATCTAAAAAGGATTAGATGCATTCAGCCCCATTTTGATGGACTCTTATCTAAGTGAATACAATTAAATACACACTTAAAGTAAAGATATTTATAAACAACTGCAGGTCGAGGGAGGTTATCCTCCCCCTTTACTCTGCCCTGGTGAGGCTGCATCTGGGGTACTGTGGCCAGTTCTGGGCTCCTCCGTTCAAGAAGGACAGGGAACTGCTGGAGAGGGTACAGCAGAGGGCTACAAAGATGATCAGGGGGCTGGAACATCTTTCTGATGAGGAAAGGCTGAGGGACTTTTTAGTCTGGAGAAGAGAAGACTCAGAGGGGGCATCTCATCAATGCCTATAAATACTTAAAGGGAGGGTGCCAGGAGGATGGGACCAGTCTTTTTTCAGTGGTGCCCAATGATAGGACAAGAGGTAATGGGCACAAACTTGAATGTAGGAAGTTCCATCTAAACATGAGGAGGAACTTCTTTCCTTTGAGGGTGGCAGAGCACTGGAACAGGCTGCCCAGAGAGGTGGTGGAGTCTCCGACTCTGGAGACATTCAGAACCCGCCTGGACACCATCCTGTGCAACCTGCTCTAGGTGTCCCTGCTCTGGCAGGGAGGTTGGACTAGAGCTCCAGAGGTCCCTTTCAACCCCTGCAATTCTGTGACTCTGTGATGTGCTTGAATGCCACGCTATATAAGAAACATAAACCAGCGTCTGCTAGTCAGAGAAATTTCAAAGAAACTGGATGAGAGAAGACAGACACTGGGTTGTACAAGTCATTCATTTTTTAAATTAAAAAGATCATCTTAAGAATAAATTTTTCTTCCTTCCTTGAACCCCAGCTATATAAATTCTCATTCAGAGTGGAGCGTGGCCCATTAAAAGAGAGAAGGCTGAGGAAAAAACTGTTTAACAGATTTGAGTTCACTCTAGAATAATAAAAGAGCTGGAAAAGAAAAGGCAAGTCCATTAACAAGGATTTTAAATAACACTAACCTTGCTCCTACCTGACTGGAAAAGAGCAACTCAGAATAGCAGTACAAATAATGCCTGTAGCTGTAGTTAAGGCTGAGAAAGCAGCTGGGCCATTTTAAAACTTGATGTGATCTTGAACACATGCAAAGATTTAAAATAATTTTAGGAGAAAACAATAATCAAAATACAGAGTGTTTCAACATACCTCATCAATTTTACTAAACATACTGTTCTGAACTAATTCAGCAAAGTAGCCAGTGTTCAAGGCAAAGCTGGTCAAAGATCAGCTGAGTAGACAAGTATTATTTAGTATTTCCATAAGCAGCCCTTATGTAAATACTTGCATTCTAATGAAAGTCCTAACAAGAAGATGAGACTGCACTGTCAGTACATGGCAAACTGGAATTATAAACCTGGATGTCACTGTGGATTAAAGCAAGAGAAACAGGATGTAGTTCAATACTACAAATCAAGAGATGATACAACTGCCTACAATAATTTCTGCTAATTTCTGGAGATGCTAACAGCTGGAAGTGAGCAGCATATTTTACATGAAGAAAACTGCTTAATGTGGCCATGGTAAATGCTGCCACAGTCTTTGGCCATAATTGCACGAACAACTGAATCAAAATAACGAATTGCCTTAATCCTGTTTCTACTTTTCACAATCCCCTTTTTTCCCTCACCACCTCCAGGCCACACAGTCCTGTCTCTTCCCTCTCACAGGTGTCTCAGGTCCACCTGTGACTCAATTCAACACATTAGTGCAGTGGTTTTTTTGGTAATATGCCACAGAATCACAGACTGCTTGAGGTTCGACAGGAACTTCTGGAGGTCATCTGGTCCAATCCCCCTGCTCAAGCAGGGCCAGCTGCCCAGGACCGTGTCCAGATGATGTTTGAAAATCTCTAAGGATGGAGGCTACACAGTCTCTGTGGGGAACCTGTGCCAGTGTTTGGTCACACTCACAATGAAAGAGCATTTCCTTGTTTACCCCTTATCCTGGGTTAACATGTTAAACAGTCTTACACAAACAGGATCACAGAATTGTTTAGGTTGGAAAAGACCTTAAATATATTGAATCCAACCATTAAGATAGCCCTGCCAAGTTAGCACTAAACTATGTCCCTCAGCACTACATGTACACATCTTTTAAATACATCCAAGGGTGGTGATTCAACCACTTCCCTGGGCAGCCTGTTCCAATGCTTGATAACCCTTTCAGTGAAGAAATTTTTCCTAATAGCCAATCTAAACCTCCCCTGGCACAACTTGAGGTCATTTGCTCTTGTCCTATAGCTTGTTACTTGGGAGAAGAGATCAACACCCACCTCGCTACAACCTCCTCTCAGGTAGTTGTAGAGAGCAATAAGGTGTCCCCTGAGCCTCCTTGTCTTCAGGCTAAACAACCCCAGTTCCCTCAGCCGCTCCTCAGGAGACTTCTTCTCTAGGCTCCTCACTAGCTTCATTGCCCTTCTCTGAACACACTCCAGTATCTCAGTGTCCCTCCTGTAGTGAGCGGCCCAAAACTGAACACAGTGTTTGAGGTGCAGCCTCACCAGTGCCCAGTACAGGACGAAGTGAAGGACGATCACTTCCCTAGTCCTGCTGGCCACACTCTTTCTGATACAAGCCAGGATGCTACTGGCCTTCTTGGCCACCTGGGCACACTGCTGGCTCATATTCAGCCGGCTGTTGACCAACACCCCCAGGTCCTTTTCTGTCGAGCAGCTTTCCAGCCACTCCTCCCCAAGCCTGTAGCGTTGCATGGGGTTGTTGTGACTCAAGTGCAGGACCCGGCACTTGGCCTTGTTGAACCTCATACCACTGGACTCGGCCCACTGATCCAGCCTGTCCAGATCCCTCTGTAAAACCTTCCTACCCTCAGGCAGATCAATGGAAGGTGAGCAGAGGAAGAGAAGTAAGACCTTGCTCTTTCAGCAGCAGTGAGATACTAAATTGGCTCATCCCATCTGTGAAAATAAAGCCTAGAAATGTATCAGATGAGAAGGTGAAGTATTGCTTATAAAGCACCAAACCTTCTTTTAAATTGTATGTAAAATTCCAGTTACTTAAATTCAAGAAGGATGAACCCAAATTGGGAAGTGTACAAAAGAAAAAATGGTAAAATGCACAATTAAATGGATAGCTGAAGTTACAAGAGGAGACTGACTTACTTAGCTTGATAAACCAAAGACTGAAGGAGACACGAAAGCTTACAGTGTTATTTGGATTAAATTATGAAAACAAGATGACAACATTGTAAAACCTATAATGGGTATCTCTCATGATTAAACCTGAAATGTGAAAAATTAGTGAATAATAGACATGAAAGGTTTTAGAAATTAATTTGATTTAAAAATTTAAAAATATAAACCCCTGTTTTTAAAAAGAAATTAAATGTTAAGATGCAACTTAAAAGTATCATACTCTGTGGTTGCCTGTACCAATATTGGAATGCAACATGAACACCTCTTCTGTATTCCTGAACTTGCAGTATACTGTGCCAATAAAACAAGAATTGTAAAGCTGTATAAAATTACAAACAGAATGTGAGCTACCTCACATATCTTTGCAACAGACATTTTCCAGGGACTGCTATAATCTTGCAGAATATGTTATAAAAGTTTCTGCTATTGAGGAATCTGTTCATTATCTATACACAAAGATCTGAACTATCTGTTCATGACCTCAACAGTTTGGGGAGGTTTTCCCCTTCCTTTCTGCTTTTTCTTTTGGTTTTGCTCCTTTCTCTACCTCTGCTGTTACTCACCATAAAAGAGAGCATTTTGAATCTGATTACCATTCCACAGTGAAGGCTGCAGTCCTGAATGCCTGAAAAGCCTCGATGAAACATTCAGTAAGGTACACTGCTCCTTCTCTCCTTGCTGAACAATGCGTTGATGCACTCTGGGCAGATGGGATCAGATACCCCTTCCACAAAACTCAGCATCCAATTACCAAGAAGAACAAAGACTGGAGCTCAGGCTTCTGTCCAACATATTAATCTCCTCTCCAGACAACAGCAGTTGCAGGAAAAGCAGCAAGGGAAAATGTGGGGCTCTGAAGCAGTTTCTTTTCACAAAGGGAGAGAGTTGGAATTCCCTTCAGATTGTGAACTTCATGGTTCAGTTTATCTTTTGTAAATGGGTGTATTCTGCAGCAGAATTGCAGACCTGATGTGCTGTAAAGCATGCTAAATTCTTAGGTGAACAGAGCTATACAGATACAAAACTTTTCAGTTACCACAGTAGGCCTGTATATTGTTGGCATTTTTGGTTGAAGCCATCACAAGATTAGGACATAGGAGCACAAACCTAAGACTTTCCATCTCAATCTATGTTAGTTTTCTTACATTTCTTTGGTGTGCATGAGAAATATGCGAAGCACATAAAATCAGCCCTTAAATTTCAGGGAATAGACTAGTGCTTGTTTGGAATACTGATCTACAGGAATATGAGAAATATGTGCAGCACATAAAATCAGCCCTTAAATTTCAGGGAATAGACTAGTGCTTGTTTGGAATACTGTCCACAGGCACTTGAAACTTCAAACTTGTTGGTCTAAGCAGATAACATGATTGTGCCAGTTTTCTTTCTGGTTGTGATCCAACTACTTTCAATAATTTAAGTAGTGTCATCACAGTGAATTTCTGAAAGTATTTTTATTATGCTCATTTAGTTTTGGACACACACAGGAACTTTTTTTCCTTCTCAAATATGTCTGTTATTAAACCTTATGTGTTACATTTATACAACTTTTATATGGGATTATTCAGAAGGGGCTAAAAGGACTGTACCTTCTAATACAGTGAAGACAACCCTTTTGTTTGCTACTCATGGTTAAGCAAAGGCTGCAACCAAAGCAGTAGCAATGAAGCACAGTAAAATTACTCCCATTAATCTATATAGAAGGACAACTTCAGCTGTCCTCAATCCATGTGGGGTGCAACAGGAAAGGAAGAATGCTCCTGGAACAATCCCAGTCATCAGCTGACTAAGTCACAAACTCTGCATGAGATGCATTTGCAACCTGAAAGTTGGAGATACCTCAGAGATATATTTTTTTGTTTATGGCACACAAGCTACTTGAAACCAGGTGTCTAACTAAAGTCACAAGCAACGGATAGTCCAGCCAGTGGCTGGATGGAACAGGTTAGTTGTCCAACATAATAAAGACAAGGTGGGGCTGTGTATGTGTGCATGTTTGGGCTTTTTTAAATATATTTTCTAATTTTTATTTTTAATGGTTCAGTAATTGTTCTGGGCATATCTTGGTAACTCTACCTGCATGCACAATGAACTGCAGACATCAGAGATTTGAAGTGGTATCGCTTCCCAATATTGCTTCAAGCAGTAGCCTTGACACTGGTTTTAAAAAAAAAATCCGGCCATACAAATGTTGAAGATTCACCAGAACGATGTCGTAAAAAAAGCTTAACTAGTAATGATGGATGTAACTCTCTAGCATCCTCTAAAATTTTCACAATAAAAGAAAAATAACATAACTGATGTTGAATCCAAGTTCATTTTATCTACTACTACTGGATGCAAAGAAATGTATTCCCTTTGTAAGCCGCGCTGAGAAATACTAGACAGCTACTCTCACAAGTGTATACCTAGGTAATTCTTTAGAAGATATTTAATCATTATACAATATATAGTTAATGAGATACATTTTCCAAGGGAAACTTCTCAAATTTCATTTAGCTTGCAAATCACTGCTTTTTATTGGTGGGGATTTTTTAAAGCAGGAACCAACAAATTGAGAAATTTAGCACTCACTTGCAAACCTTTTGTGGTTCCTTTCATCATAAAAGGAGAGTGAAATCCTCATGTTTAGATATCACCACTATGGTAATTTTTGTGTTGGTTAGAGATTTGGACCAACTAACTTCTGGAAATCCTGGAGACATTTTTATCAACACATTAAAGGCATTCAGAAGAGTACTCTCATCAAGCACACTGACTAGGTAATGGACTTCCAAAGGCTCGTCAAGCAGAACAGATGCACCACGTAAGCCCTATTTAATCCTAACTCTATCAAGAGCTTAGACATTCAACAGCTAAAATTGTGACTGGCTGATGCTGCAGTTTTGCATGGTTAGCTTTCATCTCATCTCATTCTTACCACCGCACATGAAATATGAAGTCCTGACACACAAGAACTCCTTCAAGAAAACCTGACTCCATCCTTTTGGCAAAATCCTGACAGAAATGCTAGTGAATATAAGTATGTGGATTTGTCTGCTGAAACAGAAGTGACATCTTTTTGGAAGGTAAAATGCATCTATCACAAAATTTATGGATGATGTGATAATCTGATCAGCACGAAATTTTGATCTCAGACATGTCCTCCTCCCAAGGCTAAAAAAAAAATAAAAAATAAAGATTACACATTATTCAAGTGAAATCTTTCTGAAACTGTGGTATTTTGACAGGAAATAAGCATTTTCCATTCAACAAAGAATGGCTCAATACCACATTCCCAGTTACACCTTCATGGAAACGTTAAATATTACTTCAGACACATTTGAATTCCTAATTGATTTTTCTTGTATTATTTTTTGGTAAGTTGTAAAAGCTTATCTGTTTGTCCATTACCTACCTTGCTGAAAAAGTAATGGAATAAAGCAGTTCTTGCTTTTACAGTATGTCCTCCATATTTCATTATTCTTTTTCAAAACCTGTCTTAGTCAGTAGTGACTAATTCTGTGGGATACAACATTAAATTGCAGAATACCTCTTTTCTCTGAATCTGAAGCAAAACTATCACCTGGGAACACCATCTGTGTAGCTAGTTAGCTGACAAATTTCTTTTTCATTATAATAACCAAGCATTAAAACAGAGATGGAATATTTTGTATAGTACTTTGTATCCAAAATGCATTTGCAGAGCTAACCAGATGCTTCCTCATCCTGCCTAAGTTAAATACCCATTTTTGTCCTTACTAAATCATAGCAACAAAGTAGAAGATTGTCAAAGGTTTACCCTTTTCATACTAACTGAAGGGAAAGAATCGGAGGCTTAATCCTAATAAAATATTTGTTCATTAATTTAGACTTGCAGAATAACTTGTATTTAACTTAAAATAAAGCTTACTGCAAATACCTTAATGACTTCATCTGCACAGTACTTGCAAAGGAAAAAAAAATGAAGTTAATGTCCCTCATTTTCTGCTCTTCTAAAAAAGAATTGCAGTTTGGGTATTTTACGGCGAATGCTTTCCCTTAAAGTATTTTGTGAATGCTGTTTCTAGACACAGAAAGATATCTTAGTTTTATTAATTTCATAACTATGAGAAATCAGGAAAATTAACAAGTTAGTTAAGCTTGCATACTTTCCATGTATTAATTAGTTTTTCTGCTTGGTCTGAGGATTTAAAACAGGATCATGTTCCACAGCGAAAACATAGTGTCAAATTAGTAAGTTTAAGACTTGTAGTCAGTATCAATTATAGTATAGGAAAATTAACAACATATTTATTAATGTATTCATGTACTCAGATGCATTAATGCATTTTGATAGAAAACTATCAAAGGCCTGAACTGAACTCATGTAGTTTTCAAATACAGCCTCAAGCTCACTTTCAAATTTGAATAAAGATCTTGCAGAAGTGCTTCTGGACTGATGAATAAAGAAGTTTTGTGGTCGAGTTCAGGTGGATCTTGGGTTCACAGAATGACATAATATCTGAGGTTGGAAGAGGACTTTGGAGATGGTCCAACCCAAGCCTCTGCTCAAAGCAGGGTCGTCTAGACCAGGTTGCTCAGGACAATTTCCAGTGAGATTTTGAATATCTCCAAAGCCTACAGGGACTCCACAGCCTTTACAGGCAAACTGTTCTAGTACTTGACCACCCTCAAAATAAAAACGTTTTTTCTGCTATTTAAATTGAATGTCTTGAATTTCCATCTGCAGCCAGGTTCCCAAATCTGACTTCAATTCAATTCAGCCACCTTTTTTAAAAGATTTCTGCACAGCTTTGGGGGAGCAAAGTGTCTCTCCCTGTAAGAGAAGATCAGGTTCGTGACCACCTGAGGAAATTGAACATACAGAAATAAAGGGGACTTGATGAGATGCAGCCCAGAGTTCTGAGGGAATTGGCTGGTATAGTTGCCATGCCATTCTCCATGATATTTAAAAAATCATGGCAGTCATGTTAAGTCCCTGATGACTGCAAAAAGGGAAACATTGCAACCATGTTTTAAAACGGTAGAAAGCAGGACCCTGGGAAACACTGATCTGTCAGCCTCACCTCTCTGCCTGGAAAGATCACGGAACAGATCCTCTTAGAAGCTATGTTAAGGCACATGGAGGACAGGGAGGTGATTCAAGACAGCCAACATGGCTTCACTAAGGGCAAGTCCTGCCTGACCAACCTCATGGCCTTCTATGATGGAGTAACTACACCAGTGGACAAGGGAAGAGCTACAGATGTCGTCTATCTGGAGTTCTGTAAGGCCTTTGACACGATCCCCCACAACATCCTTCTCTCTGAATTGGAGAGATATGGATTTGACGGGTGGACTGTTTGGTGGATGAGGAATTGGTTGGATGGGTAGTGGTCAACGGCTCAATGTCCAAGTGGAGACCAGTGATGAGTGGTGTTCCTCAGGGGTTGGTATTGGGACGAGTGCTGTTCAACACCTTTGTCAGTGACATCGACAGTGGGATTGAGTGCACCCTTAGCAAGCTTGCTGACAACACCAAGCTGTGTGGTGTGGTTGACATGCCAGAGAGACAGGTTGCCATCCAGAGGGCCCTTGACAGGCTGGAGAAGTGGGCCTATGTGAACCTCATGAAGTTCAACAAGGCCAAGTGCAGGGTCCTGCATATGGGTTGGGGCAACCCCTGCTACCAATACAGGCTGGGGGAGGAAGGGATCAAGAGCAGCCCTGCCAAGAAGGACTTGGGGGTACTGGTGGGTGAAAAGCTGGACATGAGCTGACAATATGTGCTTGCAGCCCAGAAAGCCAACCATATCCCGGGCTGCATCAAGATGCTCGTCCAGCAGGTCGAAGGAGGTGATTCTGCCCCTCTACTCCACTCTTGTGAGACCCCATCTGGAGTACTGCGTCCAGCTCTGGAGCCCTCAGCACAGGGATCTGCTGGAGCGGATCCAGAGGAGGGACGCAAAAATGATCAGAGGGCTGGAGCACCTCTCCTATGAGGACAAGCTGCAAGAGTTGGGATCATTCAGCCTGGAGAAGAGAAGGCTCCATGGAGCCTTCAGTACTTAAGTGCAGCCTTTCAGTACTTAAAGGGGGCTTATAATAAAGATGGGGACAAACATTTTAGCAGGCCCTGTTGGATAGGACAAGGAGTAATGCTTTTAAACTAAAAAAGGGTAGATTTAGACTAGATAAGGAAGAAATTTTTCACAATGAGGGTGGTGAAACACTGCAACAGGTTTCACAGAGAGGTGTTAGATGCCCCATGCCTGGAAACATTCAAGGTCAGGTCGGATGGGGGTCTGAGCAACCTGATCTAGTTGAACGTGTCTCTGCTCTTTGCGGGGGTGGGGGTTGGACTAGGTGGACTTTAAAAGGTACCTTCCAACCCAAGCCATTCTATGATGATTTTATGAACTTGTTTCATAGCCTGTAGCTGATTTTCAATGCAATAAGATAATCTTTGATCAAAGTTTCTTCTACAGTACTTTTGAAATGAGAGTATTTGGGGATCATATTGCTAAATCTTACATATATGCTCAGCGTAAGACTGATGGTATTTATCATCGGTGATGGCCTAGAAACTTCCATATCTTGGAAACACCAGTTAATTAGGAAAAAGATTCCAAGCCGTAATCATCAGTACTGTCAGACCCCATATTTCAATGTAGCTGACAACCACACAGAAAGGTTTTAAAATGCCTACTGACCTTATAAACTCCCATTTTCCCCTCCTCAGTCTTAAAAACCCTAAAAGTAGAGTTCTTTCTTCCTTTCTTTTGCACCTTCACAGAGCAAATGAAGCAAAGAATACATGAACTGACATACAAAAAATAAAAATAGTATCCACCCCTATTAATGCAATCTCTGTCTAAACCTTAGACAATTAAAATGGCTACTCAAAGTACTTAAAGATTTTCTGCCTCTCCTCCAGCTTGGTGGGTTAGAGACCAAGCCAAAATTTCAGAGAACTTATTTATGAATCATCTTTAAAAAATGAATCATCTTTAAAAAATAAATCATCCCAGGATTTTGACATACCTGTCATTACCATCTGGATCAAACATAAGTCTTCTTTCAGCTTCTGAACTGCAAAGTATTCAATTAAATCTCTTAGTTTGCAATTAAATGTTCTTATAAGTTTCCCTTGGGGACATCAAGTTCACATGTAATATTTTGATAGTCACTATAAAGCATAAGGAATTGGACAAGTAGCTCTTATTTTCATGAAAATTTAGATGATAAATTGGTGAATACAGCTTCTAATGCAGTAACTAATAAAGAAGCTGGAAGCCTAATTCCTAACATGTTTTCACTGCATATTAAAAAAACCAATCTGTCAAACAAAACATTTTTTCTTATAAATCATATTTTCAAATATTCAGAATGTTTTATATAGCAGTGCAAACATCCCATGATAATATTGTATTCCTGTACCAAGCTAAGTATTTCATCAATAAAAATCACAGAACTTTATCTCAAATTTCATTACACTTAAACGTCTCAACATGTTGAATTTGTCTACAGAAATATTCTTCCAGTCTCCACTACTTGCAGTTAGCTAGAAGCACTGTCCTTCAAATGCTGACTTTCCTGCAATAAAAAGAAATTTTATTTCTCCTTTACTTTGTTTCCTTGCAGTACATCAGGATGTGAGACAACAGTTACACTGCTATAATTTGATTTTCATTTGATTCACAGCATACTTAAGTCAGATGTTGAAAGCTCGAAAGTAAGGACACATTAGAAGGTTGACAATCCTATTTTTAAACTTCTCCTGCTAGCTATGTACTTCTCCCTAGACATACTGCAGTCAACATTAAAAATAAATGTATTTGGATTACAAAGGCTACAATCCTGGCTCTGTCGAAAACTCCTCAGTATGAGTCTTTTTTCCTGAGAGTTAAACGCCTTCAAACTTTCATAAGCAAATGAAGCAAGGGCCCTGCAAAGTCTCCCTTATTGCCCATTTATGCAGAGAGCAATTCAGCCTATACATTTTGTTTGCTCACATATTCTGTAAAGAGTTCTATATTATATCTTAATAATAAACAGAATTTGTAACTCTTTCTGGAGACAACCATTTTTATTATATAGACACATGCTAATGGAAAACAAGAGGTATTGTATTCCAGTTGCAATTAAGAATGGTCTGGGCAAATATCATCATGATAATATTCTTTCACTAAAAAATAAAAGAAATCCCAGTATAAAAAAAAGCCCCCAAACCAAAACATCCAAATGCCAACTACCAAACTACCACCAGTGACAGAGAAAAATAAAAAGATTTAGATGGCAGGATGATTATTTTTATCTGTAAGCAAGTAAGCTAAACAGCTTAAAATCAAAACAACTGTCATGCAGCTGTTTTGTGAGGCTTCCATATGGTCACACACCAACTCACACCAACTACTCTGGCTTGAAGAATATTCAATATTTGATGCCGAAGATTGGATCACAGTACATAGTTATTGTATCCACAGTATGATGTAGGACTCAATTTCACCAGCCAAAGGGAGACATGCAGAGATTTACAAACCACGTTTTGATTTCAAGAAAAAGATAAAATAATTTTTCTTACAATAGCAAATTAATGGGTTGTGGTTCTTTTTTTTAAAAAGGTAGTAATTTGGTTTTAAATACAGACTTAAGAATAAACATTCACACTTAAAGAAAATGGTTACTACATTTAGATTAAGTTAATTTTATTAAACAGTATGTCTCGATTAATAAAGCGAAAACATCAGACCTTTATGCAGAACAAAAAAACCCTATTATGGGGACATGCAACAATTAACCAAGCAGCTCACAGAATACCTTCTCAAAATTTCAAAAGGAAAAGGAGCCATGTTTCAGAGATCCTTACAATTGCTTTGTAGCAAACACTGCATTAAAGCAAAGCAGTCCAAGCATTTTCTTAACTTTTATCTCCTAACTCTCACACAAATATGCTGTTTTAAAATTACAAAGGGAGAAAGGTAAAATATTAAGATACTAAGAAAGGGAAGAAGTTTCCTATTCTGCATTCCTTTCTACCCATTAGATGTTAGGCATTATATGAAGGAGGAGAAGAGGAAATAAAGCAAGTAGTGCAATAAAAAGTGCAAAGTCCTACAGCAATTCTTCTGGTTCTGCTGTCTAGAAGTTATTTTATCAACTCCTTCAGCACTCTGTGTTAAATGTAAAGGAACTCTCAAACCACTAAGACCATTCAGACTTCCAAAAAAAACCCTAAAAAAACAACTTAAGAGTGATCAAGGTAGCTGCCTGAGTCCTTGTACATACGATAGATGAATACAGCCAACAAAGACAATTCCTCCTTGCCTGGAGGCTTTCCAGCCTAATACCTCACTTATTTTGTAAGTTGTACTGGGAAATAAGGCTGCTTTGTGGCAATTACTCCATGCAGAGAGTTACTGAAACAGAACAGAACAGTGTTTGAGAGTCTTAGTTATAAAGTAACAACAGTTATATTTATATTGCACATTGATAACTTTGCAAAACCAATGAACTCCAACTGGTGAGAAGCACTACCACTGAAGCAATGCAAAATGATTCAGCAAAGCTATTATATACTATATATTCTTCATCCTTACTACACAGAAGGCCAAAGAACAGATACAAAATTAAATAAAATGTAAAATACTGTAGGAATTTTTAAATCATTGACACAATCACTAATATCAGACATCCATGAGCAACTGCATTGCAATTAGCAAAGACAGGAACAGAGGTGAGGAAATAATATCCAATTATTTAAACAGCTTCCATACTTAAGAGGGTTAGGATTTAATCAGGTGAACTACATAGTATCACTATAAACCATTGAGTCTCGCTGGTCAGAGATATTTAATGAAAACAACTATTGCACTGACTTCCCTTAACTGGATTACGTGAAAGGTGACAGCACTGCTGTTATTCTATCCTGCACGTGCCTAGACACAAACTGGAAAAAAGGCCAGAAGCTGAAATTGCTTCTGAATGCTACTGAGAAAGTCTGTTCAGTTCTTAAGTCACAGATATAGAATTAAAGCGGAAAGAATACTGTCCTCATCATTGAGCCTTTTGGTTTGGATTTTTATTTTGGTTTGGGTTGGGTTGGGTTTTTTTCGTACCCAAAGAGAGATCCGTATTTTGTAGCAGATGAAAATGGCATTAAAATTTATGATCTTGGGTAGACAGAGAAGGAGACTGAAAAAGAAATAAAGGGAAAGGTATTTTCCTTATGCTAACAGTTTAAAGAGATCCTACTCCTGTTCTAAGTACATTGGCATTTTCTTTCTTATTTAAAGAATGTAATTGACTGTAGGGGAAAAAAAAATCAGCAATCTCATAAAGCAATAAAAACATCCTGCGGTAAAAGCAAGCTGTTTGTAAATGTACTACAGTTCACATAGTTGGCTAGAATATGGTTAATATTTCAAGTAAGCAGTACCAAGAATAGCCAAAACTATGTCTGGGTCCATACCCACTTTTTAGACCTGCAATCCTATTTTCTTCTAAAAGAGCATCTGCCCAGCTAGGAGTTTTCTGTTCATTAGGGAGTCTGATTTCACATCAGAAAATAAGCACATCTTCATCAATGAAAACAGAAGCTTCAATTTGATGAAATTAGTAACTTCCGAGGTGTTTTTCCAAGTTATTAAACATATGCAAGAACCTAGAATGTTCAACATAAACTACGCAGTAATTTCTCAATTTTCTTTCATCAGAATAACCATTGCCAATTTAGAAGTCAATGCTCAAACTTCCTCATTTCTGAACTTCCCAATTAAAATAATGCAACTTTATTACTCTAGGTTCACACTACAGTAAGCAGCTGCATGCAGTTGTAGTTATTATACATAGTACATGCAGGTGTTAATACCAAAACTTTCCATTAAGTTACCTTTATACCACAAACCACACAGAGAATCACGAAATGCACTAGGAAATTCATCATCATTTGTATTTTGCAGACATAAACAGCATAACAAATGACATTTTATCTTGAACTAGCTTAATAGATAGGACTCTCAGCGGAAAGTTCAATTCATTCAAAAGTACTGATTGATAAGAAAATTCTAAAAGTATTAAGAAAAGTAAGTTTTCAATTTAAATATCATTCCAGCAATGAAGTATGACTGGAATATTGGTTACAGAACAGCTACAGCACTATGGCTATTCAATTTTGCACTATCCATTCCAAAAATTATGAGATCCTCAACATCCCTTCAGTATTTCTGAATATTGTTTAAGTGCTCTATTTCAAATTTGGCCTAGTATGAACATCTGCAGTTAAAAAACAATCAATGAATTAACTACAGAGACGTGAATTTGGACAAGTGGTTGAAAGAACTATTAGCCGAACAGAATACGTTCTTCAAATTAAAAAAATAAAAAAACCCAACAATTAGGGTTGTTAAAAGTGAATTACTAAACACGGGTACTTTAAGTAGAAAGCCTTTTATTTCTTAAGTTTCAACGCATTGATTCCTGCTGATATTTAAATCTTACTAATTATTAATGTATTTTTAATAAAGACTTTAAAAGTTTGAGAAAAGGAAAACCTATTTGGCAACATTTTGTGGTCTAGGAAACTGAAAGTATTTCCCCCTGGGGAAGGGGTGGGGGGGAGAAAGTAAAACCAAATCAGCTAAAGTCTTATTCCCAATTTGCATGCAAACTTCAGAATGGATCTTTTTCTAATTGGGAAATTCTTATTATTTTTTTTTTGAAAGTCAGATACTATCATTCTGAAGACCTATCCAGGAAAACATGTCTGCAAAAATATACATATGTATATATATATACACATCACATTGAATTCCTATATCTGTGTCCAAGCTAAACAATCACTTTGTATCTTGAAAGTAAAATGTTGGCACCTTATCTTGGTAAATGCAAAAAACCTGTTGTATTCATTATACTTCATGCAGCAAAGCCTGTCACATTTCATTAAACAATATAATACTGTGATGTGCTTAGTAATAAAAAAGCAATAAAATTTCAAATTTGAATTTCTTCTGGGGAAGACACTCATGATTTATGTAGCCTTTCCTACAAAAAATGACATCTAAAGGAGCACGATTGATGTGCATCAAGAAGGCTAATTTGTTTGGTTTAAGAGAGAAGAAGAACAGCTTATTTGTGTAACGATATATCTTAAAATCAACAGTTTATTTAAGACCAAGAGTTACAAAAGGTTAAACAGCATCTTTTTTTTGTGCAAATACACTATATCATGCATCTTAAATATAAATCTTGACATTCTTTCAAAGATTTGCTGTCAATTTTGGTTAGTGGTTTAAGCTTTTGTTTTTTCAGTAATGCTCCATTTAACAACTTAATAGACATGAAAAAGTTGAATACACAAATATGTTTTGACTCTTATTTACACACAGCACAAAATAGAAATGCACTGGATCCACAATAATCCCTACTGGCAAGCAACACCTGAATTACTTGTGTTTTTCATGCTTGTCTGCATAATAATTAGTATGTTACTATCATTTTTGAAAAGCATTCTTGAAGTACTGGATTCCTACATTATAATCTCACATATGGAGCTAAGTCTGACTCAACACCTTGCTTAAGAAAACCCACCTTAAAAGTCAAAGTGAGCTTAAAATCACCTATTAAAAAAAAGCTGAGTAATTTCAGACAGCAAATATTCTACTAGTTTCTGTTTACTTTTGTTATTACAAACATTTCTTCTTTGTTGAAAAAAGATACAGTAAAACGGGAAAACCTGACACAAAGGACAAAACCATAAAATTAGTCCCTTTTGTCCTTGTCCACTTACCATCTCTACTCTCATGAGTGTCTTAACTTCCCTTTATGTCCTGCATGGGAGACAGTAGGGCTGGTGAAAAGCAGACTATGTCACTTCTGAACTGGACATCCTGTGTCCTCAAGAGGGAAACCATTTGGTATAGCCTTCTTCTAGGCAACCACGAACTATGAATGAAATTTCAGTCCGTCTTTCAAATTCAGCTGGAACTGACCTATGAATTCAGTGGTTATGGGAAGCGGAGAACAGACAGTACTGATCAAGGGTACCGTCGCCTAAGCCTTGTCTCCAAGGGCTAAAGGTCTGTAATCTCAGCCACACTTTTTCCTCATGATCTGAAAAAGTAGAATACTGCTGGGACTGCAAATTTGCACTGAAGGTCTTATTCTGCTTTCTTAAGAAGTGGAAAACAATAGATGATAGACCCTTACGGTGTAACCTCATAAAAGAAAGATCTGCTGTAATTCCATTGAAAAAAAAAAAGTCTAAATTAGCATTTAGTGCTCTCCCCTCACACTTTTTAAGAATGCTTACACACATGCCCCAAGCCTTTTTGCTTTCAACTGGCATTAAAATAATTCTGAGTATTTCATTAAAAATTTGGAAAATATTAGATTAAAAGCATCTGTAAGTTTCAGTTAAGTAACTTGCATTTATTTTTGTCATTATTGCTATTATAGTCTCACCATCCTAGCTTTCTGGACAGTTTTTTGAACTGAACATATTAAACACCTGTTTATATGAGATACAGACACCTTCTATTGAAAAGACATTTCACGGAAGGAGAGGAACAACCTGTAGAAATCTTTCTGAAAGAGAATTTTTTTTCCAGTTTCGCCCTCAATTTGAGAAGTGTAAAATGTTAAAAAACGATATTGGTAAAAGAATTGTACTGGTGTGATAAACTTGCTTCGTTATTAAGACAGTTTTGATGTCTCAGTCTGTGTTGATTTCACCAATATTCTCAGTGTTTACTTTAAGGTGTCAGAAACATTAAAATGTGAAATACTGATGAGTTTAGACTATAGAATATCAACAGAAGTGCAATAATCATCTCCTTTGAACATTTGTTACTATGGCTAGGAAAACACTAGTAGTAAAGTATTTTCACTTGTTTGTTAAATGGGTTGTATAAAGATGTAGCTAAGAAGTACATAAGCAAAAAGCTGATAAAATGCTTCATCAGAAGAGAAACATAGAACAAGCTTTTTCTACTTTTGCTATAGAAATTATTTTGCCAACCCTCCAAAAAAAACCCCAATCATTTTTAGCAGGCAGCTGTGAATTCAGATAGTTGATGCATCACCCAGAGTCGCTGATATGAGGAAAAAAATCAGCAAATGAAGGACATCAATAAATGCCATGGATCAGTAGCTACAATTACAGCAATTGCTTTGAGCAGTTCAGCGCACCTCTGAACCATTCATTATGCCCTTTAAATAATTTGGAAGTGTGTTATGCAGGAACACTTAGAACTAAATCCATTTGGTCACACATGCCATGCATGGGTATTTTAGCTTAAAAGGGTGTTCTGGTATCAATACAAGTGTACATTCATACCCACAGCGCTTGCCCAGCAGCAGCCTGTTACACTGCTGTCTGGATATTACATTTCACAAGTGAATTTTAGAAACATATACATTAGGCACAGTGAGTGTCAAAAAATGAAAGCATAGCCACAGCAATACAGGTGCTGTCATTAGGGTGTTCTGTATAGTGCAGAGAATGGAATGTCGAGGGATAGTTTGTATGGAGTCTAGTCATCACTAACAGTAGTGACACTCACATTAAACACAAACTATCTTGACACTAGATCAAAGAGCCATCAAGGTCTAAGAAAAAAAAAAAGAAAAGAAAAATCCTTAGAAGAGAATCCTATTATCTATATATTCATACATTTCATTTAGAAAGCCATTGAGAAAACATACATCTGTGAAATAATGCATAACTGTTCTCTGCTAGTTTTTAACTCCCATTTTCTAACACCTTGTCATTGTGCTGTAAAATCTAGAAGTAGAATAAGATTCATATTCCAGGGTGCAAAGAAAAGCAAAAACTGAACTCAAACCAATATTGAATTGAAATTACTGAAGTGGCAAAATTGAGCATCAAAAGCTAAATGTGCCCACAAACCCCTTACAAGTTTTACATACATAATGACAGCTTTCAATAACATGACCACATGGTTCTTCAGGGTGGACATTGTTCAATCATCAAGCGATTAATCAGTATTTAATCTGCAGCCTTATGCTGAAAGGCATGCAAGTTACTATTATTAGTATCATTAGGTGATATTAATAATCTCCAGTGGCACCTTACAGTGAAAACAAAATTAATGTCAGTTGTGGGTTTGATTTTTTTTTACAGGGCTTTTTACTGACAGCATTTAAGTCCTTCAAAACCAGTAATTAATCTTGTCAGCCCAACAATCTCATAAGCAAAGCTATTTACATATTAAAACAGTTGCAAAAAGATTAAAAAGTGTCTAAGTAAGGAGCCATAGGACCCAACTTGACAAAATACCATCACAGAATATTCAAACACAGCTTCAACTGACATCCACTCAAGAGTGCTTACCTTCTGTGCATGTCATGGTCTTAAAACTGGGCATCAACTAAATGTAGAGCGTGTACTTTAAAGCAAGTGAAATAATTCACATTGCACAAGAACTGCCAAAAGCAAATTTCTGCAGAAAGGCCACACATGGATAAACTTTGGTCCTGACTCTTTCCAATACTCCAAAAGACGAGGCACCACAAATGTTTTAATTTCTGTACATTCATGTGATATTACTGTAACCAAATATCAAAGAAAAACTTTGATTGGGTGGTTCTTAACCATAACAGCCTATTATTTTCACTGTTTTTCTTAAGAGCAGTACTAGACAACCAGGATGAATGGCAACACTGTAAAGTTTAACATTTGCTTGTCATACACCTATTCGGATGAAAATGAGGGATTTTCCAGTGAGGTACCCTGGATAGTACACAACTATCAGAATTTAGCATATACTTCTTAACTCTCAAGCAAAAACCAGAGCATAGGTTTTTTAGTTTTACTAAACTTGGTCATTGTTATGTTATTTTTCAAATCCAATTTGCATTTACTATAGGCAACATACTATATGAAAAAAATGAAAATCAATGCAAATCTATCACCGTACACTTTTGGAGCTGAGGCACCCCTCCCTTAGAACAATCCAAAAGCTAAGTAATGCTAAAAAAAAAAAAAATACTAAAAATCTTTATCGAGACAGGGATCAACTTCATCAGTTCTTTCAGATTTCATTGACACCTCCACTGGGTTAAATTATTTTCATTTGTTTCGTGTTCCTCCCAGCACATATTAATACAAGACAGCCAGCATTTTATACTCCAGTGAAGTTAACATCTCGCAGTCCCTGTTGCTTCCTAGTCAGTGCCATTTCACTTGACATACTATTAATAAACATTAATTTTGTTATTACAACGTGTTTAAAACTATTCAGTGAGCAAGAAAAAAAAGCGTTGTCAGTTGCCAGTGTGCCCTTTTGGAAAGTGATATTTGATAGTGATCATTTGCATATTTTCAACTGAGAATTACCTCTACTTAGAGATGATATATAACAGTTGTCAGAGCTCCACAGACAAGAATCTGGGGGGGTTTTACGCTCTCTACAATTTCATACACTACACACTCCAAACTTATGGGACAAACAAAAGCCACTGAAGACTGAATTTATGATCAGTGGAAGCACAATGGCACTCATAAGAGAGAAATCGCACTGATTTCAAGTTAATTTCTTGCCTAAGTACGAATGCAAAAAGCAAGGCAGTCAATTCTGTCCAGGCACTGGATGAAGTGTTGATAAACCCAACCCTTTCCTTAAGTGCACAAAACATCTGCCCATTAAGCAAGAGATGAAGAAGCCTTCATGATTCCTGGCTATCCAGTATACTATACAACGCAAAAATGCCTGGAGGTCATCCTAATTAATGCCAAATTGTATAATACACAGCTCAGCTTTACTTCACCTTTTCTCATAAACACATATCAGACCTCTAGTACTGCTAGAGGAAAAAGTGAAAATGTCAGACATGCTACTATATGTGCAGTGGTTAAGAGCTCCTGCCTGCAGATTTATCCACATCTGAACAAATCTTCAGTGATGAAAGGTATTTGCGATTAATGCTAAAACACACTTTAGGGTGCTTGTCTTATGCCAAAACAGCTGGCTTTGGTTTTCTTTGGTTTGGACTTACTTTAAAAGAAGCAATCTCAAAAGCACAGTAATTTTATTCTCCTAAGAGTACTAATCACTACTAAATGACAGTGAATCCTCAAGAGTTCATACACCTGACCAGTGAATAATTGCAGAATATCAGCAACTCCTTAGACCCAATTTCTGTTTAGCAGTAACGTTTACTACTGGAACAAGACAGTTTCAGAAAGGCTTGGGATGCCAAGTATCACCTCCAACTTTTCACCTCTCTCCCTAGAAATAGGTATCTTGACAGAATTCATTATCTAAGAATTCTTGGTATAATGCCTTTCCAAAAGAAAATGGCAACAATTTTTTTTTAAGAAACTAATAATAAACCCACTGTTTTCCTAAGAATGCAAGGATCTATCTAAATGTAGATAATTAAATGGGTTAGGAGCACCTTCTTGGCCTCAAGGAGTTAAAATTCACCATTCACAGGGATGTGCCATTCTGGATACTACTGACAAGACCACATTATGAGCTATTTTAGTTAATGGTTCCCTTGATACACATTCCACTGCTTTACCTCAAAATAATTTGGGTCCATTGGAGTGTCTACCTCCAGATCTCCATCGTTGTTAAATTAGTATTAATTTTCATCAAAGACACCATTATGATTACTAAGATCACTGGTATCTCCCTCTCCTGCATACCCACTACCGTTACTGAGAAACTGTGCCATACAAGCTCACGTTGAATAGACTAAATCCTCTTAGACAAGGCACACTTCTTTCAAGAATCTTCTCTCCCTTTGAGAGTTGAAATTGCTCACCACCACTACCATCAATCTGAGAAGAGCACAGTATACGTTCCCGCATCCCATAGATAAAAATCGTTTACATAAATGTTAAATTTACATTACATGTTTACATTAAATGTTAAACATAAGAAAACAGAACCATAACTTTGTTTCCACCAACACTGTGATCTTAGCCACCACGCTGTAGCCATCAATAAAGCAATCACTCCCTTGTTACTTTCCAGATTATAACTAAACACTGCTATTAAACAGCTATCATTTAACTTAATCAGTCTGCTATAAGCCAAAAGACTGAAGAAATGATGAAAATAATTTCCAATCACTTTCTAATCTGGCAGTGAATAGCAAACCAATGCATCTTGTGGAGATCGACACCTGATGATCATTTACTTCCAGCCAATTACTATTTAATGAAGCACAAAACCACAATGATGAAACACACAAGGGTGATTGCAGAGTACGTTTTCAGTATCATATTATTGAATAATTAATGTTAAGATAACTTACAGTACGATTTCAGCATGAGGAAATAAAGGTAACTAGGATTTTCTCTAACACAATGCCTGCTTGTGGCATAATGATGGATTGTTTTTGCTCCAGTGATCAGTGCTTACCCAGCACTCCTTATCCACCAGTAACTCATAAACATGCTTCACTGGGAATTTTTGATTGTCAAGGGATACATTGACATGTATGTTGACATATTTAGCACTTCACGGCTACGAAACTGAAACCATACTAACACACCAATTAACAGTATGTAGTTCAAAGTCCTATTGGAGATATATATTTTACAGAATGGTTAACGCAATAAAAAAGAAAATACAATGTTTGCTTAAACCTTTCACCAAATATTAATGGTAATTCCAATTTTCCCTTCAATTTCTAGCTCTTTTTGGTTACCAAAGATATTTATCTTTACAGCAAGAAACAAACAGCATCTCCCATTAAGTCACAACTGTTGCCCTCCACAACTACCTCTTTATTCCATTAATCAAATTTCTGACAGCATCCACATACAAAGTTCTTAAAGTGAACCTAAAAACTGAATAAAAAGTCAGGTTTGATGTATTTAAAAAGCAAAGATGCATTTCTTTTTAAGTCAATTGACAGTAAACAGACTTGCCTGTCTATCTGTCTTTGTCTAACTTTTTCCAGCTGGATAAACCCAATTGCTATTAAAGTTGACAAAAGACAATGATATTATTAATGAAAGCAGCTACATGATGTTAGACTTTTCATTACAGGCTCCTAGTGAGCTTCAATTAATTGCATGGCTGCTATGCCTAAAAAGGCTGCACATGAAAAGAACGGTTGAGGGGCGGGGTGAAGTAGGGTTTTTTTAACTTTTTGCTTTAAGTAAGGTGTTCAATCCATCATTTTCCTCCAAAGTTGTAAATAAAATATTGCTTCAGAAAACCCCTCTTTAGATTAACCATATGTTTTCTTCTAAGCACAAGCGGTATTGAATTACACATCTGTATTTGTCAACTATTTAGACACCTTCTGATACAACAAATGTTTATATCCTGTCTTCAATGATATTGTATTTGGTTAACAGATTTAATTTTATACAAAGCATTTCTGAATAAAATACAGAAATAGCAATGCTGTCACAACTCACCGTATGCCTAGGGAACCTTTCTCCAGTCCTGCTCTTTCCAGAAAGCTCTCCCTAATCACCCAAAGGCACTCCCTTCAGTTTAGCAGCTTGCAGAACCAGGCTGTGCAGCTTAGGTAAAGTACCTCCTAGTACTCTCAAGGAAAATACTCCCTCCTAGTGGCTTTCTGACCACTTTCTCTTAATCTGAAACTGAAAATACCTCATTAGCAGGACAGATGTAAAGGAGAGCTGTGATTGACTGAGCTGTTGGCAAATTATTAATAATTCACATTTTAAGTCCTCTTTCTCACCCAGGAAGGCAGCATGGATATCTCCTTGTGAGTGCTTTCCATTACACTGAGCTTTGTGCTTCCTATAAACTCTACATCAGCAATTCATACAGACATATAAATGGAATTAATTGTTGCACTTCATCGAGACTCTTCATTACTGACGTATCCAAACTCAACTACACTTTAAAATGGCTGGCCTTCTACCCCAGCTTTGAGACTTATCAACAGATACCTAAGAGAAACCACAGATTTGCCTAACACAAGAGTGATATTCCTTTAGAAGCAGTTCCTGACATCTAATATCTTGCTCTCTTCCAGCACAAATTTAGGTAAGGGCTGAAGAAATTAAGTAATTTCTTGGGTCATGGACTCCAGCCTTTGTAACAAGTGCTTCAGTTACCCTATCCCCTTCCTACAAACATTAAATCCAATTGTCTCTTAATTAAAGCAGTAAAGCTTCAATAGCCTCTAAGAGCGCTATTCCTTCCTTCACTTAACCTTGCTTGTAGGTTTTTCTAGTCAGAAAACTTCAGTTGAATTTTTCTTTTTCTGCTAATATGATCTCATCCCTTATGATCTTGCAATGACCTCAGACCATCTACTATTTTGTAGTATTAGATGGTTTTTATATTAGTATTACCTTTTAGTGAATGTTTCGGGCCCTGAACCATTTATTGATAGAGACACAGCTTCTGTCCCAAATAACTTGTGTGAGCAAGTCATTATCTCTTGCTTTCTTTCTCTATACCTTTTAATACTCATCCCACTTTAAGAAGGTATTTTATCCTTTGTACTGATTTTCATTATGGTCTCTCTGAAAAGAGGGTATTACAAGCATCTTCAAATGTAAAATTCTGTTCTGTGTTGGGTTTCCTACTTAAGTTATTTACTGTTCTCTCCTTTCCATCTTTCATTTTTATTGATCCTACCTATTTTTATGAACAGGTAAGAAGCAGTAGTTCAGAGTTATAGAAGTATAGAATGGCTTATTTTGGAAGGGACCTTAAAGATCATCTAGTTCCAACTCCCCCTGCCATAGGCAAGGACACTTCCCACTAGACCAGGTTGCTAAAAGCCTCATCCAACATGGCCTTCAACACTTCCAGGGATGGGGCTTCCACTACTTCCCTGGGCAACCTGTTCCAGTGCCTCACCACCCTCAGAGTGAAAAATTTCTTCCTGAGATCTATTCTAAATCTACCCTCTTCCAGTGTGAAGCCATTATCTCTCATCCTATCACTACATGCCCTTGTAAAAAGTCCCTCTCCAGCTTTCTTGTAGGCCCCTTTCAGATACTGGAAGGCTGCTATAAGGTCTCCCCTGAACCTTCTCTTCTCCAGGCTGAACAACCTCAACTCTCTCAGCCTGTCCTCATAGCAGAGGTGCTCTAACCCTCTGATCATCTTCGTGGCCCTCCTCTGGACCCACTTCAACAGGTCCATGTCCGTCTTATGTTGAGGGCTCCAGAGCTGGACACAGCACTCCAGGTGGGGTCTCAGCAGAGCAGCGTAGAGAGGCAGAATCACCTCCCTCGACCTGCTGGCCACGCTGCTTTTGATGCAGCCCAGGATGTGGTTGGCTTCCAGGGCTGTGAGCGTACATTGCTGGCTCGTGTTGAGCCTCTCATCAGCCAACACCCCCAAGTCCTTCTCCTCAGGGCTGCTCTCAATCCATTCTCCACCCAGCCTGTATTTGTGAATGGGGTTGCCCCAACCCACATGCAGGACCTTGTGCTTGGCCTTATTGAACTTCATGAGGTTGGCACAGGCCCACCTCTCAAGCCTGTCCAGGTCCCTCTGGATGCCATCCGTTTCCTCCAGTGTGTCGACTGCTCCACTCAGCTTGGTGTCATCAGCAAACTTGCTGAGAGTGCACTCAGTCCCTACATCCATGTCATCAACAAAGATGTGAAACAGCACCGGTCCCAATACCAACTCCTGAGGAATGCCACCCATCACTGGTCTCCACCTGGACATCAAGCCATTGACAGCAACTCTGAGTGTGACCACCCAGCCAATTCCTTACCCACTGAGCGGTCCATTCGTCAAATCAATGGCTCTCCGATTTAAAGACAAGGACATCATGCAGGACAGTGTTAAATGCTTTGCACAAGTCCAGGTAGATGACATCTGTTGCTCTCCCCTTATCCACCAAAGCTGTAACGCTGTGGTAGAAGGCCACCAAATTTGTCAGGCATGATTTGCCCTGAGTGAAGCCATGCTGGCTGCAACCAATCACCTCCTTATTTTCCATATGCCATAGCAGAGTTTCTTGGAGGATCTGCTCCATGATCTTGCTGGGCACAGAGGTGAGACTGACCAGCCTGTAGTTCCCTGCATCATCTTTTTTCCCGTTTTTAAAAATGGGGGTTATGTTTCCCCTTTTCTAGTCAGTGGGAACTTCACCAGACTGCCACGACTTCTCAAATATGATGGATAGTGGCTAGCAACTTCATCTGCCAGTTCCCTCTGGACCCGCGGATGTATCTCATCAGGTCCCATGGACTTGTGCATATTCAGGTTCCTCAGCTGGTCTCTGACCTGGTCTTCTCCTTCAGCGGGTGGTTCCTCATTCTCCCAGTCCCTGCCTTTACCTTCTGCAACTTGGGTGGTGTGGTTAGAGCTTCTACCTGTGAAGACTGAGGCAAAAAAGTCGCTGAGTACCTCAGCCTTCTCCGTATCCCAGGTGACCAGGTCTCCTGCTTCCTTTCTGAGTGGGCCTACATCTTCCCTAGTCTTCCTTTTGTCACTGATATACCTATAGAAGACTTTCTTTGTACCCCTGACACCCCTGGCCAGATTGAACTCTATCTGGCTTTAGCTTTCCTAACCTGATCCCTGGCTGCCCAGACAATTTCGCTGTATTCCTCCCAGGCTACCTGTCCTTGCTTCCACCCTCTGTAGACTGAGATTGTCCAGGATCTCCTTGTTCATCCATGCAGGCCTCCTGGTGTTTTTGCCTGACTTCGTCTTTGTCGGGATGCATTGCTCCTGAGCTTGGCGGAGGTGGTCCTTGAATATTAACCAGCTTTGTGGGCCCTTCTCCCTTCTAGGGCTTTATCCCACTGTACTCCATCAAGCAGATCCCTGAAGAGGCCAAAGTCTGCTCTCCTGAAGTCCAGGGTAGCAAGCTTACTGCGCCCCCTCCTCACCACTGTAAGGATCTTGCACTCTACCATCTCATGATCACTACAGCCAAGGCTGCCCTTGGGGTACACATTCCCCACCAGCCCCTCCTTGTTGATGAGAAGAAGGTCCAGCATGGCATCTCTCCTCATTGGCTCCTCTGTCACTTGGAGAAGGTAGTTATCGTTGACACATTTCAGGAACCTTCTGCATTGCTTATGGCCTGCTGTGTTGTCCTTCCAACAGATATCAGGGCGGCTGAAGTCCCCCATGAGGACCAGGGCTTGTGAACGTGAGGCTGCTCCTATCTGACTGTAGAGGGTCTCATCCGCTTGATCTTCCTGGTCAGGTGGCCTGTAGCAGGCTCCCACTGTAATGTCACCTGTCCCTGCCCTCGCTTTGATCTTGACCCATAAGCTCTCAGTTGGCTCCTCATCCATCCCCAGGCAGAGCTCCATGCACTCCAGCTGGTCCTTGACATAGAGGTCAACACCCCCTCCTCATCTCCCCTGCCTGTCCTTCCTGAAGGGTCTGTATCCGTCCATTTCAGCACTCCAGTCATAGGAGCCATCCCATCATGTCTCTGTGATGCCCATTAAATTGTACTCTTGCAGGCGTGCACATGTCTCTAACTCTTCTTGTTTGTTCCCCATGCCACGTGCATTCATATACAAGCATTTGAGTTGGGCCCTCGATGAATCTAGCTCCCTGGCTGGAGTGGCTGTCTTTCCTTTCAGCTGCACTCCAGGTGCACTCCTGCTAACCTGCAACCCATCTCCAGGTTTGGGGCCTCTGCTACTGGTATCAGCATTGTATCGGTAGAAGTGGAATGGATTCCGGTTCCCCTCCCCCGGCAACTCTAGTTTAAGGCCCTCTTTATAAGGTTGGCAAACCTCTGACCAAAGGTGTTCTTCCCCTTTTCTGACACGTGAACCCCACCCGGCTCCAGTAGATCAGGTTTCTCAAAGTGAGTCCCATGATTTCAGAAGCCAAACCCCTGGCTGTGGCACCAGTCCTGTAGCCAGTTATTGATTTGCTAGATTCACCTGGCCCTATCAACCCCCTTCCCTTTGACCAGGAGGATTGACAGAAAAACTACCTGTGCTCCAGAGACCCTGACCACAGCTCCCAGGGCTTTATAATCTTTCTTGATAGTCTTCAGGCCGCTCCGATCTGCATCACTGGTGCCCACATGGAACAGCATCAGTGGATAATAGTCCAAGGACTGCACAAGGTTTGGCAGCCTCTCACTTACATCCCTGATACGAGCGCCCGGCAAGCAGCACACCTCCCTAGGGAGTGCATCAGGCCGGCAAACAGGTGCCTCCGTACCTCTCAGACGAGAGTCGCCTACAACTATCACCCATCGCTTTTTCGTAGTTGCACTAGTTGTTATATGTGGAGCAGACTGCGTAGTCTTACTCAGCTCCAGCACCTCTCCTGATACAGTAGGTTTTGCCTCTTCACTCTGCAAAGCAATGAAGCAGTTCTGCAAGTGCACCTCAGTTTTTGGGGGAAGACTCTTCCTCCTGCGGGTCTTTCCAATTACAAGCTTCCATTCTGTATTACTGGCCTCTCTTCCTTCTGCGTGTGCCAGCATGGGAGTTCTTGACTGTTTGGCTATGGGTGGTGGGTCCACTGCAGGCTGAGCTTGTAACCAGCTGTCTGTCTCCTTCTCAGGCTCCCTGATGCTTCCTCACCCCCTCCTGCAGCTCAGCCACCTGCTGCAGGAGTTCCTCCACCTGGGCACACCTTTTGTAGGTAGTTGTGGTGCCTATCCCTGCCCCGGGATAAAGGTCCAGGCACCTCCTGCAGTCTGAGGTCTGCTCTGCAGCCTCTCCTTTCTGTAGTTCCGCCTGAGTGGAGGCGTCGACCACCACTGGGGTGAATGGTGCAGAGCCCCGAGCCCGAGCTGCAGCCTTTGCTCTCCAACAAGTGCCCACCATCCTGCCTTGAGTGCCCTTGACCTGTGCAGATGGTCACAGAACGGTGCTCAACCAGTGAAATGCTCCTTCTTCGAAGGAAGTTCTGTACAACAATTCTTTTGCCATCACATGCGTTTATGCAGTCATATTAATTACTGTGCCTTGGGTAGTAGATAGCTAAGTTCAATCAGTTTCAGTTAACCTTGCAAAAAGCAACCATCAATGAAAGGTTTCAGTGGCTAATACTCAAACTGGCATGTTCCAGGAGGGGGTTTCTCTACATACTACTCACAAGTTCTCAGAGCCGGGATTTCCACGGTTTCCATGCTCTCAAACAAACTTTTTATTAAAAAATAGTGAATTGCAGTGTACATATGGCAAGCAGGTAATGTTTAGAAAAATGTCAGGACAAAAAGCTTTATTTGTCATGCTTTTAAACAATATTTTGAACTTGTGGTTCCATGACAATTTCAAATTTCCTCATTTAATTTTGCTATCTTGGAAGTTCCCACTGAATGGCAGTTCTAATTTTGGACAGTTTTAGCCAACATACTTGTTTCTGAGCATCTTAGAGTTGAGAGCAATGGCCAGTCATAGTAACCATTCCATTCCTTTTCCATTAAACATATAGGGTTGTATTCTCTTCTATTGATTGTGCAGTTTTTGGCACTGATGTCATCTATGATGAATAAAATAGAAGTATGCATGTCATTATCACAGTGGAAAGGTGAAAAGGATGTAAGTTCTGGAGGAGGTGAACTCCACAGCTGTACAATTCCTGCCCTTCCAGCATTTTTTGCTTCAGCTCACAAGAAATAGGACTGTTTCAGAGGGCAAACATGAGGGCACCCACCCATGTGGTACTGAATACTTGCCATTGAAGTGTAAGGGAAGAGAAATGTACTGGAATCTAGTATGCGAGAAAGAAACCCATACTGGAAATGTAACAAGCAATTGTTTCAATGGGGTTCTAGTATTTACTAATATTAAATACTACAATATTTGCACTTCATGATCATATAACTACTTACATTCTAGAGTATACCCAACAACAAGGTGCATAACTATAGCTAGTGCCAGGCATCGGAATTTTATTTTTGCATGCACTCAGCAATGTAATATAAAACCTCCGATAATCTGTAGACAGTACAATTTCCAGTCTCCTCACTAGAAGTGACTTTGATATGTCAGAGCTCATTTTTAAGCTGTAATACATGGAACACTTAAATAGGGTATCACGTATGGCCCTCAAATTTTAGTTTTAGAAAATACAGATTTTACATATTTTTATGAAGAAGTGCTAGACAGTAAATAAGGGATGTATATTATCTCCTTCCAGAATCACTGGAGCACTTCCAAAAAGCTGCCAAAGAAGAAACGTCTTGCAATGAATCTATACACAGTGCAAGGTAAATCTGTCTTGCTTTCTTATCCGTGTTACGTACACTTCAATGAACACAGAGCTTAGACTCATTTCTCCCCATCCACTCTTTCAGAGACCAGGATCTAACAGTCACATGCAGGCTCCTCACGCTTGCAGGAACCAGTTTCTTAAGCGGTAACCTGAATAGCCAGTACAGGACCATAAAATACAGCTCTGGCACCCACTATAAGTAAGTACTGCTGTACTAGCGAGACCACCACCTGTCCATAAGTGGAGCAAGGATGATAACACACATACCACTTTTGTTTTTTACTGTGTTCGTCTCCTTACTATTTCCCCCTAAAATTCAGTCATTCCAATTTACTGGGTTTTCCCACTCAAATGGGAATCAGTGAGGCTCTCGTACACATACTGTTCAGCCATGTAACTAACACTCCTTGCATAATAAATGTACTTTTGATTATAAGCTTTGTGACGAGTGATTCTGTATGCTTAACTGTTCAAATGGAATACAGGAAAAAATAGAAAGCATTACCACAATGTCATCTTTTTGCACTTCTGAATTTTATTATGTAAAGTCTTCATGAATGTTGGATGAGGACAGCACATCTCTGCAAAAATAACATTAATAGCTTTCAAACTGTCCAAATAGCACAGTTAATAAATGTTAGCATAGGTCTACATTTTGATAGGTTACATTCAATTTCCTGTTAAACAAGCATTATATTACTATGAGGAAGCCATCCTTTTGATAATAAGTAGTGGAAGACACATAAATGGTCTATTAAAGCATAAAAAGAGGAAATGAAATAACTCAAGGTCTTTTAAATCACTTGTGTGCCATTTTGGTACATTCAATGTGGTACTTATTTTAAACTCTTTATTTGATAAAGTATATGAAGTTCATGATTTAAAACAAATTTCCTAAGAGGCTGATTTGCTCCTTTTCTTCTGACCCATTTCATGATTAAAAGCAGCAAAGGTGTGGGATCATAAAAAGACATGTTATCTGAAACTTGCTACCTTTGCATATCCTTCATATTAAATGACTTCATTAGTGAAATTTCTATTCACAATCACAAATATACTTTGTTTAACAGTTTTAATGATTGCAGGATTGAATGAATGGATTTTAAAAGTCAGCAATTAATAAAAATACTAAGTGATCCCTAAGGTCTACAACAGGACTGAACATGGATTTACTAAAAAAGTATTCGTTAAGCAGCATAATTTCTATAGGTGATTTGTTAATCTGCTTACAATTGCACACATATGTAGCTATAAGTTTGCCAAAAATAAGTCTTTTAATCTTGCTTTGTGGTGTTTCCTTTTCAGAAAAGACAGGAATAAGTGTATCTTTCCTGCCAATACAGCACTTCAGCTGATGATTAGTGGAAACCAAACTTATGCAAGAATACTTAAAAAAATTAATTTATTGAGTTGTAAAAGAACATTTTACTTAGCTCAGACTGTGATTTCATTATTTCAGATTTAATGAAATTATAATCAGAACACCATCCTTTTCAAAGGTGGCCACAGTGCTCTCTAACAATAAAACTTCTGCAATTAATCCTCCAAAAAACTTTGAAATACACTTTTAAAGAAAATGCAGATACTTTATTATTTGATCCAGTTACTAAAGTAGTTACTTAAGAGAGACTCTAAAAAGGTGCTGAGACTCATAGGAGCCCATTCAGATGCAATTCTAAGGGGAACCTAGAGAAGTAGCCTTTAAGCTTACTTCCCGTGTTTTAGTCACACATCTTGAAATGTATTTAGAGTACAACCTAGCTCTACACTGGTATCACATCACTGAACTTTTGTATTCCATTCATGAGAAAAAACACACAAAAATAAGTAACAGAATATCCATAAATATCTATTGGGAGAGACAGATGCAAAAACAGCTTCAGGAAGTACACCTGGGAAAAACCTCAGCCTTTGACCCAGCAACAAGTTACGATTATTCGATTCCTCAATAGCATTTTCTGGGTTTTTTTTATTACCCTCAAACTTGTATAAGCAGTATGATGATCTGGATGAGGGGATTGAGTGCACCCTCAGTAAGTTTGCAGATGACACCAAATTAAGCGGCAGTGTTGATCTGCTCGAGGGTAGGAAGGCTCTGCAGAGAGATCTGGACAAACTGGATCGATGGGCTGAAGCCAACTGTGTGAGGTTTAACAAGGCCAAGTGCCGGGTCCTGCACTTGGGTCACAACAACCCCAGGCAACGCTACAGGCTTGGGGAGGAGTGCCTGGAAAGCTGCCTGGCAGAAAAGGATCTGGGGGTCCCGGTGGACAGCTGGCTGAACATGAGCCAGCAGTGCGTCCAGGTAGCCAAGAAGGCCAATGGCATCTTGGCCTGTATCAAGAACAGGGTGGCCAGCAGGAGTAGGGAAGTGATCGTGTCCCCGTACTCAGCGCTGGTGAGGCTGCAGCTTGACTGTGTTCAGTTTTGGGCGCCAGAGTATAGGAGGGACATTGAGGTGCTGGAGCGTGTCCAGAGAAGGACAACAAAGCTGGTGAGGGGTCTGGAGAACATGTCTTATGAGGAGCAGCTGAAGGAATTAGGATTGTTTGGTCTGGAGAAGAGAAGGCTGAGGGGAGACTTTATTGCTCTCTACAGCTACCTGAAAGGAGGCTGTAGTGAGATGGGAGCTGATCTCTTCTCCCAAGTAACTAGTGATAGGACAAGAGGAAATGGGTTCAAATTGCGCCAGGGGAGGTTTAGGCTGGACATTAGGAAAAAATTTTTCACTGAAAGAGTTATCAAACCTTGGAACAGGCTGCCCAGGGAGGTGTTTGAGTCACCATCCCTAGATGTGTTCAAAAGTCGTGTAGATGTGGTGCTTAGAGACATGGTTTAGTGGCAGACCTGGTAGAGTAGGGTCAATGGTTGGACTGGATGATTCTATGATTCTATGATAATTATTGCCAGTATGTCACTCTAACTTTCCTTTATTTCCGTTAGGTTTTCCTTAATTGTTTTTGGAGCCCAAAATATCACTTGTTAAAAGAAGAACTTTATGTTAAAATGTATACTTTTATGCTCTCAGAATTTTCTGTACATCTTAGATTACTGCACCTTACTTTCTATGGAAAATCTGGTTTTTTAAAGCAATATTGAAGGTTACAAAACAAGAGAAAATACTGAATCCTGAAGTGTAAATTAAATTGATTCTGAGACTAACAGATTCAAGACTAATGGCAATTCAGCACCAATGATGCAAACAGAATTCCAACTCCAACTTGCACTTGCTCTCTTAAGGCTAAAATAATATTTATAATGCATGCATATTTATAATATGCCTGAATGTTTGCTGCCCTTTTGTCTACCCTTCGCTACTATATCATAATAGGATGCTTACAAAATATCCAGTGCTGACTTGTTGCCAATAACTACAAGTTACTAATAGCTATACATTAGTTACATAAAGGTAAATGTATCTCATTTTCATGATTTTTTTAAAATTTGAAACTCTAAAAGTGTTCCTTTAATTGAAATAAAATGTCTTCTGCCACAGAAGAAAGATTTATAGTATGTGTGACTAATGCAAACCAAATGCACAACCCTAGCATTCATTTTAATGTTAAAATAATTCCAAGAACATTTAATTTTTTTATACCTTTATATATAGATATAAAATCTTGAGCCTCTGCATACACAAAATTCTTATATTTAGCTGAAAATATGACAGACATGGATTTAAACAAAACATAAACAAAAAAATACACATCAAAGCATGGACGACATCTTCTCAGTATTGACTGAAGTGACATTTTTGAGCTCATTAATCCATAGTCTGCCAAATTAAACCTTTAAGTCATGGACACTGTAAAGTATAACATCCCTTGCTACCCTTAGACTTGTACTCCAGATTTTGAAGGTAAAAAATAAAGTCTTGAAACCTGGGTTATGAACAAGAAAATTTTGCCAGCACTAATGGAAATACAAAAAAAAAAAGGGGGGGGGAGGGGAGGAGAAGGATGTTGCACTGAAATTATAGGATCAGTATATAAGCCATTTCCTCAGCATGAAAGTATTATAAAGTCACCTGCTACTCTGTCAGGGTGTAGAGCTGATCAATAAACAATTTGGATTTTGCAAGGCAACTTGTGAGCAGGCACTGCACCTCCTGCACTTCTACAGGTGCAGACTTCGCTGTGCCAGGTACGTTGGTTATAGCACTGTACTTTGAAATCAGTGAGTTCACCAGCTATAATTTGTTTATCAGATGGAATGGCAATGAAAAGAAAAAAGGAATTGGCCTGACTGAATAAAACACAAGAAGAAAATGGAAAACATGATAATACCATTTCAGAATTCAAGAGAATTCAATTCATATGTGGTCATTCCACCAAGAAAAGATGAGCTACAGAAGAGGGGATATAGTGGATATAGATGGCATTTAAAGCAGGACAAAGATACCATTTTTAAGCCATAACTGTTTGTAGGGTAGTCTATCACCAACAACAGCACGAAGTAACATACCTAGATTTGAAATGAGCTTTGTCCTGTTAGAAACTTAGTTTCCTGTCCCCATTTTTAAGGTCAGAAAAACACTGGTGATGGAGAAACAGAAAAAGAAAGTGCAACTATACAACTGTAAAGAAAAAAATAATATCTTTGAGTGTAGTTTCTAAGGAGAAACTCTTCTCTATAGTTGGATTTTTATTGTGTGAGAAAGCAACAAAATCCCTATGGAGAATAATAACCAATGAAAATTATTTTTAACAGTAAAGTTTTACAACACAATTTGCATAAAACAGGCGTCGAAACTGCAGGAGTAGATTTGTGCAATGATAACAGAGTTACAACCACTGTCATTGTTACGGCTATTGTTACCCTAACAAAAGAAAAAGCCATCTCAGCCCAGGCAAACTGTATTTTTACTCTTCAAGGCCAGAAAGAGCAAGAGCAGTTACAGTTACCTACTGCTGTCTATGTCTACATGCACACCCTTACTTCTCCTCATGGCTGGTCAGGGCCACAAGTGTCCTTGGCCAGCGTCAGCACCCCAAGGGCTGTGCTGGTGCCCAGGCATCGCTCGGGGCTCTCATGCCCTCAGTCCACTTGGTTCTGCACCAGACAGGAGATGGAGACACCATTTTAAACTGTTGTCTATTACCCCAGATTTCCTCATATTTCTGGGTTTTGGCTAAAACTGCCATTCACAGGCCAAACTCTTCTGAGATACATGCATGAATTTGTCCAACTATAATGTCTACTGTTGCCACAAAGGGATCATGTACCACATGATCCAGTACACCACCTAGTTTTGTTGCACACATCATCATTCAGAAGCTGCATAAAAATAATTAAAGATTCTAACTGACTTTCTGTCAATAAACAACAGACTAGATGTTCTGTACCAACTTAAGGTCATTATCCTTTTGTCAAAAAATTACTCTGAAGAATGGTAATTTGTTCATAATTATCACACACAAAGTTATGAAATTCGATTTAGTGTACTGGCATGCTCAACACAGGGTTGAACACTCATCGTACAATTTTTTTTCCTTTAAACAAGGAAACAAACAAGCCTTTACTTAAAATTAGTTCTATCAGGTCATACTGCCAACCTCACTACAGTAGAAATAGCCAATACGTTTCACACAATCTCCAGCAGGCCTATTTCATGGACCTGACCAACAGTACTGCTTGAAATCCTGCCGGGTATAGAAAACACAGATTATGAAGTCACCTTTCTTCCTACAAGAAGTCGGTGCTGACCTCGATCACACTGCTGAAAATCTCGATTTGCTCATTTAAATAAGAGACTCGACTTATAGCAGTTATATAAACTAATAATTCTAGTGTGATTTAGAGACTCGATCTGTTATTGATATAGCACTGTACTCTGCAAAAACACAGACCCTGGATACTCTACAGAGATACCACAGAAGATGACTTCCAACTACAAATTGGTTGTTTTTTTCTTCAGCATACAGTGGAGCATTGCCAGACTTCACTCATCACTGGACAAAAGCTTTAACACGGACAGAGCTTTGTGTTCGGAGATGGCAGGGGGCCTTTCTGGACAGAATTACATACACACATGCACACACATGTTGGTGCTTCATGCAGGAGACTGCACATCTATCCTGCCACAAGAAGTAGCAGAGGACACAGTGTGGGTGGAGATGCAGGCGTTGGGCTAGCTGAGAAGTGCCATATGTAAAGCTCGTCTCAATAAACAGGATGGCCCATTTTCCATTTAACACTCTATTCTTCTCCTGTGCGGACTATCAATTTAAAGAGATTGAAAGGACATCAAAGACTATGTCATTTCATTTATTCAGAAATAAAATACGTACCTGTCCCCTACGGTCATTCACAGCAGCACCGTTATGAGCAAACTAATGGGCTTGGATAGCCTAGTCCCAGGGTTTTGTAGCAACAACAAAAACGAAAGGAAGGAGGCCAGTTGGTTGTTATGCAGAATTTGTCTCTGGCAGACCGTGCTGCATTTTTACAAGGCAGAAGCTGTCTGCCAACTGCTGCAGTGTTGCTGAAGCAACACTACTAGACTGCAGTTCACATACTCTCTAAATGCACCATCAAGAGCAACATTTAGCAGATCTAGAAGGTCTAGTATTTCACAGATGACTTCCACCTAAGCATGTCCCTAAATTTCTCATGATCATGCTGAAGTGAGTGACATAAACACGTTAAGAAAGTTACCTATAGTATCTATTAAAAATAAACATTCACTTCAGTAAAACTAAAGAACACACAAGATCTATTATGCCTAATACATGGAATATGACAAAAATCCAGTGACACAATGACTCAGGGCTTCTGCAAACCAGGTCTCATACTAAAATACCAATAGCCTGAAGTGCCCAAAGACAAAATATCAAACTGCTGCATGTTGCACCTAATTCTTGTGATATTTGAACCACCTTGCCAACAACAACAATGACTACAACAAGAGCGTACTTAAAGAAAACTACACAATGCTATTTTAGGACTCCAGGAGTCTACACACTACTTCTGGACAATGTTTTAACTTATATACATAAGCATGAAAGAAACAAAATGTTAACACTTAAATCTAAATATTTCAGCAATGCAGTTACAGTAACTACTGAATTGCAACTCAATAGAAAAAAAACTGTCTTGACAGACAGCTTCTACTACCTTTTGCTTTCACAATGGGCCAGAAAACTACATTCCTCAAGCTATGTTCTTCACATTTACTGAAGAAAGCCACTGTTTCAAGATGACATTCCACTCCCTGGAGTAATTTTGCAGGTACTCAGGCTTTTCAACGATAAATTTAGATAAGTGTTAACTTCAGCTCAGCAAAAACACTATTCAATTACACCACAAAAATAAATTCTCTAACTGGTGTTCAGAACTTGGGCTCACCATCACCAGTGACTCCCAAGTTATCTCAGTTAGGCCATGTTGGAGGTGCATACATATCTTCCCTCACTGGTTCTCATCTCTAAAGGAGCAACAGAAATAAAGTTCAGTTTGCAATAAAATGGTTGGAATGTTGTGCATAGGGATGTTCATTGGTTTGCTTAGTCCTGATCAGTGGAAGAATTTCTGAAGTGATATTTGAAAAACTACTTTAAGTCACTTTTTCAAAAGTTGGCCTTTAGTCTTGAAGGAGTATTTGTATACAATACCGGATTCACAAGTGCTTTTTGTCTGTAAATTTTATCACCTGATCTATACAATTGTAACAGCAGCCTAACGTTTAGATCTAATTCATCTGAATCTTAGAGATACAAAAATAGTGACACTGAAAATTTAAATATCTGATAGATTAGATAGTCTGAACAGACATATTATTGCAAATGAAAAAGGAAGGCTGCCTTGAAATTCCATAGAAAGCAACCATAAATGGAAAGCAACCACCACCTCCCCCGCCCCCAAAAACCCCACCCAAAAAACTTTATAGCCTTCTGAACATCAGCAGTCATACAAAAAGAGAATGCTAAGGGGAAAGATGAATGCTTATTTCCCAACCTCCTTGGAGAATCAAGTTTTAATCTGAGAACAAAATCAGCTTAAAGATTTTTTGTTAACCAGTCATTTCCCAGCTTCTTCTTATCCTACAGCATACACCTGATCTTGCCACCTTTATCCCGCAGAGATCTCAAAACGCTTCAGATACAGAACTGGGACTGGAGTAAGAGCACTGACTTTTGTAGAGTTATTACTGATTAATATGCCTATTTCTAATGTTCATGTTCTCTTCTTTAATTTGTGTCTTTTTGGTCAGAACATTTAATCTCTGGCACTTCACAGTCGTTGTACATGGCTTTATCATCTGGTGTTATGTAATTACATTTCATGAACTTTCCACAGTCTGGATTGTTCAAAACCAGAAATTTCATCTTTTATTTGACTTTAGCAGATGTGGTTTGGTCATTATTCCCTTAGGCCTTTGAATGTAAAGCACACTTAGGCTCATTTTCATCACTCATCTTTTGCAGCAGCTGAAGTTGCAGGCATCTGTTTTAATCCCACAAAAGGCCTTTTTTAATGGCTTCTATATACTAAGTCCATGCCACTGAACGTATAACACAAGATTCATGGAAGAAATGGGGCTATAGTGTCCACAATATATTCTCCCTGTCACGCCTGTCTCCCTGTCAGGTTGTTAGCCTGGTGCTCTGGTTGTCAGTGTCCGTGACAGCGAAGCCCTGCAGTGGTAACAGTTCTGGAAGGTGTTTCATGCCACATGTCTCTTACTGTACCCTCAGATTTAACATACAAATTTTTCTTCCCTGGCTCATTGCTACCAGAAGACTGTTAAATGGCTAACAGCTTGAAGAATGAGTTAGCTTTGGCTTATTTTTCTTTCTTCTTTTTGTGTTGAAAACAAAACCAAGTAGTTCAAATACCCTAAAGGCAGATGAAAATAATTGCATTTAGCAGCTGAAAAAAACCCACCAAGATAATTGAATTCAATTATCCAACCCCCTATCATCTAGTTCCAACCCCTCCCCCCATGGCAGCGGGGTTGGAAGTAGGTGATCTTTAATGTCCTTTCCAACCTAAATCATTCTATGATTCTATAATTTTATTAAACAAAATACTAGTGGCATAGATACTACATTTAATTATGCTACAGCACAATGACATGTGCCAAAACCATCAAATAGGTCTTTATAAGTTTCAGCTTATATTGTTCCTGCAGTTTTTACTTATCACACAAAATTTAAAAGATGTTATGTAATGTGCAGCTACACAAAGGAAACCACGTCACTTTCATAACTGAATGTACATAAATTCAAAATATATCCATTTCAACAGTTATGAGATATAAAATGCAAGCTTTAGTCACAGTCTCTGAAGTAACTGGAAATTAGATTAGTTGAACATGCAAGAAATAGCATGGTACCAAAACACACAGACTTTCTCATTCCTTTTTTGCATGTTTGTAGCTGAAATCATGTGAGGTTTGAAGAAGGCATCTGGGATACAAACCTACTATAGATTTTTAGTCTGCAACTTCGAATAGTTCTTGATCCTAGATATGAGACATGAAAAGGAATCACAAGGAAATTATTTCCAAAGTCCAAAAATTAACCTTCCATCAGGTATTACTGGACTTGACTAGTACAGCAACACCATTTTTATATAGCACAGGAAACAGAAATACCTAATTTTTGAAAATAACCTTGAGTGGGCCAACCTGGCATGCTCTGCCAAAAATCTAAAAAGCCAACATAACATGCTTTTCATCAAAATATATCAATAGAAGCATACACAGGTACAGGCCAGGAACTGTTAAAGTTCTTCAAGGTAGGTCACCTTTACTTGCTGAATTTTAGTAAATTGCTTACTTTCTTTTACTTTAAAGTTCTACATCAAAAAGAAAGCTCTTAAAAATTCCAGTATTTGAACAATAAAGATAGAATACTAGAAATATTTCAGTAAGAATACAGCACATATGAAAACAAAAGCATTTTCAGGAGCAAACGAATCTATGAAGCCCCATTCCCTACAAATATTTATTTCATCACTGACTGAAAACTGACTGTAGTTCCTTCCAACTTTTCTGACATTAATAAAAATCTCTTAATCACACGGATTCTCTAACATCGATAAATGTGGGATCACTGAGCAATCTTTCCCTAATTGTGCACTTTACATGATCTTTCTTTTCTCTCTAATCTCATTTTTATGTGGCAGCCGATTTCTAAAGTGAATGCAGTAACAGACAAACAGACAGACATACTCACACACATCAAATAATTTCATAAATTTCCTTTTCTTCAGGAAATAAGGATAGCTAAGTATGAATACTGTCAACAGAATCGTATTACTCATCGTACACAAGTTTATTTCACATTCGCTCCCGATTTCTTTCCTCCTCTACTTGCTCACTCTTGCAAACTCTTGCTAAGAAGAGAAATGAGACCCTAATTTAATTGTAAAAAAAATTTCTAATGACAGGTCGTTAATCTCAGAAACTTAACATCTGACCAAATATATTTGTCATATGGGTATGCTGCTGTATTAGTAGAAAGGATGCAGGATGCTGCCCTCTATTGAACAGTGGTGTTAAACCAGGTAAGATGGGAGAGATGATCCATCCAACAGTCTGTCCATAGTCCCAGTCAGTGTTGGTGCAGCAGTAGACACCAGCAGAGACTCATTATGTTTGCTTTTGAGCAGCTGCAGACTGCTTTTCCTCTGCCCTTTTGTGCCTCCGAGCTACTTGCCTTTGCAAAGAACTACAGCTCAGAGACGCCAGGTACAGCACCCACCACATCTCATTTCAGAGCAGCAGATGTCTTCAGAGACTACCTCGTCCTGTCCTGTGCTGGCCTAGAAAACTGGCTTGGACCTGTCACCTCACTGAAGTTAGGAAAGATAATCCCAGTTACTGGGTATCCAATATTGCAACATTCTTCTTCAAAATAAGATTTTGCCCTAGGTACAGTTTTGGCATTAAGGTATTACTTTGCTGTCAGTGTTATAATTACAGATGGTAACTAACTGAAAGTAAAGTCACACTGCAGAGTAGTGGAAGATCTTCTAATCGAGCTCCATTCCCCAAGAACAGGAGAAATACAGGAGCCCACACTTCAGCAATAAGAAAAGTATTACGCATTAAGTCAGGACTGTGACTTTATTTTAATGCGATTATTTGTTAATTTAATATCTCCAAATCATTATTGCTCTGGGGCTTTTGCCTGTAACTCCATTAATTCTTCTCATTTTATTCAGCTTGTAGTGTACTGAACTATACTACACTAATGGAAAAGCTGCAATTATTTATTTTGTGCATTTCCTGCTGACTGAGATCATTGCACCATGCAAGAAGTGTCAGTGTGTTAGAATAAAATACTGATAATGGCATGACATAAAGTAAGAAGAGACTGCAGTTCCATCATTTGTCATTGAGTTTTTGCCTTTTGGGTAAGCAGAAAGGGATTAAGTTGTTAAGTGAAAGCATGGCATTACTGAAAGCCTATCTTCAATTTTCAACAAGAATTAGATTGTTTTTCCATTAGTGAAGTATTCCAAATTCCATTTAATTTACTTAACTATGAAATGCATATAGTCAAGTTCTTACTGTTTAATCCAGCAATAGCTGTTTTAAATGCTTATTACAAACATGCTCAAAAACTCGGATGCATGGAGGTTTATAATAGAGATGAAAAATTAAGTGACTTTTCTGTAAAAACCTAAATTAAATTGTATTACTTTGTACTACTAGGTTATTTAAACATCAATAATATAACAAACAATGAATGAAGAAAAAGTCACACTGCCAAGTTCTATAGGAGCTTTATCCAAGCTCTATAAAGGCAGGGTCTTTCAATGAAAAAAGATTAAAAATGAGCTAAAAGTGAAATAAGTTTTCATGTATCCACTTATTAGTGTATGACAATTCATCATACTCTGTTACATTTTATTCAAGTCAAATGAAGTCTGGGGTAACACTGCTATGATATACCCATGGGACTGCATTGCTTTCTGAGAAGTCACAGGGTTAACAATGCACCAATGTCCTGGCAATCTACTCCAAACTGTAATAAAACTGACTTCTGTAGTGCTAAGGAAGACTGCTGTAGTTCATATTCAGTGGCCTTTATGAAACATATCACACAGAATCACAGAATCACAGGGGTTGGAAGGGACCTGTAGAGATCATCTAGTCCAACCCCCCTACCACAGCAGGTTCACCTAGAGCAGGTTGCACAGGATGGTGTCCAGGCAGGTTTTGAATATCTCCAGGGAAGGATACTCCACAGCCTCTCTGGGCAGCCTGTTCCAGTGCTCTGCCACCCCCAAAGTAGAGAAGTTTTTCCTCATGTTGAGATGGGATTTCCTGTGTTCCAGTTTGTGCCTGTTGCCCCTTGTCCTGTTGCTGGGCTCCAGTGAAGAGTCTGGTCCCATCCTCTTGACCCCTACCCTTTAGATATTTATAAACATTGATGAGATCCCCTCTCAGTCTTCTCCAGGCTAAACAGATCCACGTCTCTCAGCCTTTCCTCATAACAGAAGTGCTCCATTCCCTTGATCATCTTTGTAGACCTCCGCTGGACTCTCCAGTTCCTTCCCTTTCTTGAACTGGGCAGCCCAGAACTGGACACAGTACTCCAGATGTGGCCTCACCAGGGCAGAGTAGAGGGGGAAGATGACCTCCCTCAACCTGCTGGCCACGCTCTTTTTAATGCACCCCAGGAGACCATTGGCCTTCTTGACCACAAAGTCACATACACCAACATAACCTTACAGAATTCAAAAGCCTCCAACCAGAAGAAGAAAAAAAAAAAAAAAAAAAAAAAGGAAAAAAAGAAAAAAAAGAAGGAAAAAAACTGACACAAATTAAAATATA
>VFFE01007230.1:1281179-1356081 GCA_008921705.1 Burhinus oedicnemus | reverse complement strand
TTTTTTTTTTTTTTTTAACCAGAGGAGTGTATTCTCCTGTATTCAGTCACATTGTCAGTCTCACAAAACAAGATAAACCAACAACAACAACAACAACAAGGCAAAAAACAAAAAATTCCATGAAACTTGTCATATAATTATAAGAATCACTAACACTAGAATCGGCTTACTGCAAATCACTTCTGGTGTTTAGACAGTAGGAGAACAACTGATTTAGGACTGCATATTCCCTTCTTATGCTACTGAATGACAGAACAAACTACTCTGCTTCTTAAACCACTGTCACCATTTTAAGAGCAACAGGTCCCTTTCATCTGCAAGAGGAAGTCTCCAGATATAAAACTTTGGAGGACATTCATTTTAATGAAACTAAATTAAGCAGGACTTTCATATTAATAAGGATTATAATGCCTTTATCAAACATTCTTCCCCTCCCAACACACACCTCTATTATACAGGCAAGATACTCTTTACAGAAAATTTGTATAAATCTTCAGAAAGCAAAAACTAAAGTCCGTATAGCTTAATATAGCTCGTTAACAGATACTTTACTACCTGAATTTTGTAAGCTTTCCCATTTTCTCAGGATAAGAAGCTGAGATTTCTCAACTCATACACCTTTTGTGTCATTTAATTCACAGAATTTCGTAAAAGCTTCGAACATCCAATTTTTGTAATGAAAGAGCTTTCATTTATCATCCAGTCATCTTCCACTAACACTATTCTATTACTTTCAAACGCAATAAGAAGTATAAAACACTCTGTGGTGCTTAAAACAGCATGGAATGAGAACTGTATTAAAGCTTGTGCCTCTTGACCCAGAAAAAAGTACTCCCTGATTGCACCTTTCAGTTGGGGTAAGAACTGTCAGTCAGCCCGCTCAGAAAAAGAGCAAATGACTCCAGAAGCAGCAGGTATTTAAGTCTTGCAAAAGGTTTGGAAACATGTGAATTTCATAGCAAATTAACATCTTAAATCAAGGTTAAAACTGGGTTCATTGTTTTGAAATCCCTCACTCAACTGAAAGGTTCTGCTGATGGTACAGGTGGGTCACAAAATCAAAGTCAACATAAAAATTAAATTCTAAATTTGGTGATAAAAGTTAAACCACAGTTGTAAATTAAAAGAGTATGAAAGTTACTGACAGCACCTGAGAAAAAAAGTCTCATATGACTTCATTTCAGCAGATGTAGCACAGCTCAGCAAAGGGCTATCTTTTGCCTAGAAAAGATGGCTTTAAACTGATAAGCATCTATCAATGTGTGTTCCAAAGTATACCAAAAAAAAAAAAAAGAAACAAAGAAATTTCAAAGGCAGAAAGGACAGCAAAGAGCAGCTCCCAGTGCAAAATTAATGCCGAGGTGCTCAAAAAGCCCACAAACCTGACTCTGTTCTTAATAAGGTGCTTATACTTTTTACGATCATATGTATCAGCGCTCCTTGTTCTTCTCTGCAGAACAGCATGATATTGTCTCAGAACCGGCCTGACCTCAACAAGAGAGAAGAAAGCAAATAGTCATAAAGGAAGGACAGGTAATGAAAATACTCACGTTTCTTTAGTTTATCTGTTTAACTGCAACTTCCTCCGAACAGGGCAGAACCAACAAAGAAACCCAAAACAAACAAAGAAAAAGGGGCCATAGAGTCACAAAGAGGTTTTATGCAACAGAACAATCATCAGCAGGTAGAAAGGCAAAAAGAAGAGGTATTAGTGTCTTCATCAAACTTCATTCTAAGTTAGACTAGAATAAACTGAAGTGCTTGACATGTATTCCATAGCAAAACTTGAGTCATCAAAAATTAAAAACAAACTACCTTTGCAGACTACCACACAGCAAGATTCAGCTAAAAACTTCAAAATGATACACAGAAGAGAAGACCAGAACAATTTATATATAAGACTGACAAAAACCAGCAAAAGTAAAGAATATAAACTTTGAAAGATGTTGTAAGACATGCCTCTAAGCATTGTTCAGGTATTCTCTATATGTCAAAAAACATGACATCACACTATACTACAGTTTTTCCAAAGACAGCAGCGATGACCGATTAGAAGTGATGAGAGTACAGATCAAGGCATGATTACAGTTATGTAGATGAATTTAAAGACCACATCAACAATTCACAGTCTATTTAATATTAAATTAAGGATTGGAAGACTGCTTAGCTTATGACTAGTAAAGAATACTAATTTGTGTTATAGTTCAAAGCGGTAATCCTCCTGCAAAGATGCTGAGTCCATGTGGACCTCAAAGGACCACTAAATTTCCTAAAAGTGAGAAAAAAACCCCAGCTCTCCTAAGTTAGAATAGGCCCAGTTTCTTGCTCAAACTGCCTCCAATATCATTCATTCTCCCAGCCTGCTCAAGACTAGTGCAGATACAATCCTCATATCTAAGTTACGAACACTCCCAAATACACGGCAGGGGAGGATAACTCTCCAAGTGATGTATGGAGGGCTTCTCTTCTCGGGTGAGTTGTTCCTCTTTGGCTTTATTTTGCAATGTTTCCCTCCCACTTAGTTATTTCTAAATCCTAATGTTACCCCAAAATTCTTTCATTTATATATTTTGTGTAGATATGGAAAACAAAATGAGTGTAAACGGGTGGGTTATCTTTACCATGCCTCTTGTGAATTTCTCTCCTTCTTCCATCAACAGATAATGTTTAATCTAGTAAACTTTAGCATAATTTAAAATAGCACTAGTCTCACAAGTCTTGCAGATCTCTAGCATTTAGAATGTTATTCTTCAGGGAACCCATTAATCTTCACAAAAAGGTCTCAAAGGGCTGTATTAATTAACAGATCCAAGTAATCTACAAAAACTGAAATACTGCCAAACCACTCTGCACATTCTCCCAGCTCATTAAAAATACCAAAATCCTCAGTTTAACATTAAAGAATTCCCACAGGACTTTCAAAAAAGCTTACACATGTATGATATTTAAAAATTGTTTTAAATGCTAGGGAAATTTACTATGATTTATTATCACAATTACACATAATAAGCTTTCCAGAGCTATGGTTCTTACATAAGTTATAACTGCTACTATAACGTGTGTCCTTTCCATATGGATTTTGTGCTCCCATTACCCCTGCTTTTCATAGAACATTTTACTCAACCTGTCCCAGAGAAAGGGATTGGCAAAGAATGGCAAAAATATAGAAAAAAGTTGTTTCCCCTGAACTTGAATTTCATTAGCTACCAGAGCCACTCCTTGCACTCAAACAAAGATTTCTTTTCAAGATTTGCATTTGTGCTATTAAACAGTTACAGTTACCTGGAAAATGACAATACAGAAAAACTTCAAAGTCCTTTTCTGATGCTGATCCTTCTCTCAACACAACATTTACTAGTCAATAGCCACAACTATTTGTTTAGCTATGCCAAATTTAACAAATATACTTGAAAAGGTTCCAGTTATCTTACTGGAGGTTTTTATTTTCATCTGACTATCTTTATGCATCACCAAAAATAAAGGTATATAGTAGGTAGTTATACTTTACAGGGTAAAAAAGATAAAAATTCAGCTTTCCCTCATCAATCCAATCACAAAAAGCATTCATAATATCACTACAGAAACAGACTCAACTTTACAGCATGATTGATATGCAGTCTAAAGAGGATGAAGAGCTCCAGAAGTGATACCAAAATATGACAGGAACCAGTCCTAAAGAGATGAGGAAGAAAACAAGGTCAAGTAAGGTATCATTTAAACATAAAAACAGGTTGAGAAGGATGCCCATGGCTTAGAAATTATTTTAAATATTGCTTAATTTAGATGGCTCTTGAGAATTCTTATTGAGAGAATGCACTCAGAAAACATCAGTGACTATCCAGGTTATGCCATCTTAGTCCCAACCTTATTCTATTCAAACTATACCAACTGCCATATTTTCTTTTGTCTTCTCCTTCCTCCTCCCTTCCCCTCCACACCGCTGAGCATAACTGTGCACAACCCAGTTTCATCTCTGTCCAAAGTTCCCAACTGCAAGGTCACACGACTCTATCCTCATTACAAAATTCAGGCATTAAACTAAGCAGTTTTTCTTTATAAGCTGTCAAAGATAAAACATGTCTTCTTTTTAAGAAAAAAACCCAAAACAACAAATAAATAAAACAGAAAGCTTTAAAACCTTGTCTATCCCCATCATCTCTTGCTTTCAAGTTTTCTATTTCTTGGACCCTGTCTTGACTTTACTCTCTTAAGAGGAAGTCTTTACAGTACCTCTTTGTCTGCATTTTAATAAAAGGTCTTTAGGTCCTTTCTGCAAATACACACTTAAACTTGTATAATGGAATTATAAATAACTGCAATAAGTGAAGACTTTCACATAGATATTCACGAGCGGCACATTCAAGTATTCTGCCATACAGTGTTTGAAGTGCACAGAATATCACATTAGTTGAAGTGCACCATTACATCAGGCTATGACATGCACTGCACTATAAGATACAGAATAATTTAAATACCTGAAACATACACTGCAGTGTTTTGTTTTATACTTCAACAACATGCAACACAAACTGAAATGTCCTTCAACCCCATTAGCAAAGGTACCAACTATCATACAATCAGCTGTTATGGTTTGAGAAACCCACAACAATTTATTGTCATTTAGACAATTAATCTATCACCTGATGACCCCTCACCACCCAGGAAGGGGAATCGGTGAAAAAACAAGGAAACCCAAGGGTTGAAATATAAACAGATTTAATAGAATAAGACTAGATAATTAACATTAGTAACACTAAGGAACCAATATTGATCCCGATACCAATATAAAATATACAAGGATTATACTCAGCCAATTCTATCCGTAGGAAGCTGTGCACTCCCAGCAGTGGACAGCAAATGCTGGATACTGTAAGCGCTACGGCTTCAGGAGGAAGGGAAGGCCTCAGGGGTCTCACATCAGGGCAAGAAGTTCTCTGGGTCGCCACCATCAAGGGAGAGAGAGAACTTTGCAGACAACTTTCTAATTTATATTGAATGTGACATTCATGGTATGAAATAATCCTGTTGGCCAGGTTGGGTCATAGAATCCTAGAACAGTTTAGGTGGGAAGGGACCTTAAAGATCATCTAGTTCCAACCCCCCTGCCATGGGCAAGGACACCTCCCACTAGACCAGGTTGCTCAAAGCCTCATCCAACATGGCCTTCAACATCCATGTTGATGATGGAACATCAGGGATGTTCCATCCAGGGAACAGGGATGGGGCTTCCACAGCTTCCCTGGGCAACCTGTTCCAGTGCCTCACCACCCTCAGAGTGAAAAATTTCGTCCTCATATCTATTCTAAATCTACCCTCTTCCAGTGTGAAGCCATTACCTCTCATCCTAACACTACATGCCCTTGTAAAAAGTCCCTCTCTAGCTTTCTTGTAGGCCCCTTTCAGATAATGGAAGGCTGCTATAAGGTTTCCCCTGAGCCTTCTCTTCTCCAGGCTGAACAACCCCAACTCTCTCAGCCTGTCAAGTGCTCAGCTCTTGCTCCTCCTTATCGCTGCACCTAGAGAGCTTGAAAACACTGTGACCTTGAAACCCACACACCGTAGCTGGCTATAAAGTAAATATTTTCACAAATTCAGACACTAGAGTCTTCCAAAAGTGCAGTTTTCCCAAGTATTAGAAGATAAATCAGTCCTGTGTCGCTCAAATCAGGACATCACCGTAAACCCATATGTTATTATATAGTGAGTTTTATATATATATATGTGTGTGTGTGTGTGTGTGTGTATATATATAGTCAGTTAAAATCAGTCCCCAAAAACTATTACATCAAGCATTACTGCTTCATTTTCTGAGGCACACTGAGTTCCATGCATGTTTAACTGCTTGCTGGTACAACAGGATACAGTGTTAAAACAACTTTTTTTTTTTTTCCTGTTTTTTCCTGACTATTCAGAAACTCAGGGAAGTTATTTTTAGACAAAAAACTCTCACTGATCTCAGTGGCCATCAATCTTTCTTCATTTACTGTTGTCTTGTTTGTCCCTTCCCTGCCACTATCTATCTTCTGAGAGATAACCGATCCATTTAAACACTGTTCAAAGCACAGAAAAATTTTCCTTCTTTTCCTAACTCCCCCTGAAGCCAGCCAGTAACACTGCAGTTAATATTGTACTTTGGAGTAATTTGAGGATGCTACATAATGCAGTTTGAAAAGCTACATAGAACTGCACCAGAAACATTTCTGATTGGGTGAAACAGGAAGTGCTACTCATTTTCCGTCTGATGTTACCTCTGCTTTTGAAAGCAGCTATATAAATATGCACATATTTACCAAGACATTTTTATAAGGAGGAGTACATTAAAATAACAGTGCTTGGGAAAGCACTATAGTATTTGGCAGCCATTGATTCCTGTAAAATTTTACCAACCACCTTAAAGATGTCTTAAAAGTTCTTTTACTTTTAGATACCAGAATTATGAGGCTTTGTTTCCCAGTACTTCCAAGCCATAACCCTGAAGCACACAGAAAAAAACCAAACAAATACCACACAGAAGCATGGGGACTTTATTGATTTTAAGTTTTAAAAAAACAAACATTTTTTAATTCAAAGAAACTCAAAAAGAAACTCTAACTACTCTACAAATGAGACCAATAAATTAATCTGAATGAATTGATTTGATGTGCCTACACCAGGGACACCACACAGCTACACCAGAGAAGCACCAGCCGCTCACCTCAGACCCCTGCAGTCTTCAGAAGCTACAGAAACAACTCCTATTACCTTGCATGGTCTCGAGGTTTGGTTTGCTTAGCAAGCACTTGGTGTCAGAGTACTTCTCTAAAATACCAGGTAAAAGAGGTAAAAGAGTGTTCTGTTGAGGTAAGTAACTAATACAGCAGACCACAAGGCATATAAAAGTGTAACAATAAGGCGGCACCATTTAATAGCAATTTAATGATACAAAGATCTAGCAATGACAAAAAGAGCATGACAACAACAAAAGCAACATGCAGACCCTAATCCACGTTACCCAAACACCAAGAACAAAGGAGAAAAGTTCAACTGGGAGCAAAAGATCTGTTACTAACTGGAAGTTGGTGTTAGAAAATATTCAGCTTTCAGTTGCTGAAGAAACTAAAATATACTTACCCAGATAACCACGCCTAAATTTAATAAAGCAGTATTTAGGGGTTTTGGAGATTGTTGCTTTGTATTTTCCAGGTCAGCCTTAAGACACTTCCCATGGCCGCCTCTGTACTGGGGTGTTACAGCCACTTACACCCACCGCCCGCTGCCCGGCACTGGGGCTGTCCCCGGCTGCCACCCGTGCCCAGGGCAGGCATCGCGGCAGGGCGGAGCAAGCGAAGGGAAACGATCAGTTAGTTAGATAATTAATCTTGCATGAAAAGGGGCAGGACAGCTTGGGAAAAGTCAAATAAGTAAACAAATGCCCCCTCCTGTCTCCCGTGCAAGTCCACTCTGGAATACCTAGTGCAGTTTTGGCAGGATTCTTGGCCAGCAGGGAAAAACGAGCCAACAAGACCCCACAATATTACAGCTTATATGTCTCTGTTTCAGAAAATCATTTTAGGTGCATGGGTGTGTAACTTTCCAACTGATATTCACGTTTAGTGAAAAAATCTCTTTGAGCTGTGCATTGCAAAGAAATGGGCTTTTCAAAGCCATCCCTTTCCAGGGGAGGCAAGGTTGCGGGTTGCAGGCTCGATCTGCAGCCAGGTGAAGAGGTCTATTGGTCACAATAACATTGAAAAGACTTTTGACCAGTATTAGCGTGGAGGGCTGTCTCTCTTCCTTAGCTGCTACTTTTAGGATGTAGAATAACTTGTCATGCAGTTCTAGATAATAAGGTGGTGGGTTTATTTTTTCTTTATCTTGTTCTCAAACCTCTGCCATTTCAAAAACTATTTTAAAAGGAAAATGTTTTTGAATATCAGCTAGAAACCCATCCGAGATATTTTCCTCCATAGCAAAGCACGAGCTTGCTCTTTTCAATAAGAAATTAATGGAAAAGACTTAAAATAACCTCTGTTTCTGAATCAACTTTTAAATCAAAATATAAAAATAAAGCAGGCTAAAAAAACCTGTCTGCAGCTACATGGACAATGTAGGCTATATATTTTAATAAGAAAACTTGTTTTGGACAGCCTCTGCCTAAAACACACCATTTCACATACAGATGGTTTCGGTTTAAGGAAAAAAAACAAAACAAAACAAAGCAAACAAAAAAACCCAAATAAATATCAACAGTACAGAATCTCATTCTGGAAATAACCCTGATAAATGTAGAAACTTCAGTTTCCAGTGTTGCAGTCCATTAACTTTCATGACTATGAACACTCACAAGGAAACAAAGATGATCGTAGCTTTAGACAAACATTCACCTGGTTGACATTTTTATTTTCAAATGCAAATGTCTATGCCCCAGGGACTGGAAATTGAAATCCCCACCAATTTTGTTTTGATTACAAGTTAGAGTTATAAGTTTAATTGTTTTGAAACAAGAAAAGAAAGAGATACAAGAAAATCTGGCAAGTATTATTCTAGTATTTAGTATCAATTAGTGTAAAATGAAAATCAAGATGTTCTTTTGTCTGGTTTGACAGAAGCAGTTTGTTAGTTGCTTACCTCAGTAGACACTCTGTCCTACACTGATGACTGCAAAATCTTAATGTGAATTTAATGATGTAGTTTAAGACTGAACTAAAAACTTCATAGGTTTTCAAATTTTAGCAACATCCACAATTGGGATGAGATTTTCAGAATATGCAGAGCATCCCCAAGGAAATCTAGTAATTTTGTCCAAGTCTCTACAAGGGAATTGGTCTCTTCTGAAATATGGATGCTTGTTTATACACCTGCATAGTAGCTGCCGAAAGCTGGTCTGAATTAGGATTTGAGCACTTAGGCGATACATGAAGTTTGTCCCTGAAGCTTGGCACAGCCCCTGAAAATTTCCAAATTATTGAAAATATTCAAGTAAGATTATTACTGCCATACATCTGCTCTATTTCATAGTTCCCAAATCCCTAGTCAGGGATCCCTTGCTCCTTAGCTGGTCTCCACAGAACCTAGTGTAGATAAGAAACACAAACCAACGTGATCTGATTATGATCCTCGAGAAATTTTTATGTTTTATGCCAGTCCTAATTAAATATAACAGTAGCAGTTAAAGTCTATTTGGTAAATAAACCCACAGCAACAACTCATCACTGTCATGCATCTTTCACCTGCTTATAAGTACTTGTTCCAATACAAGGACATACCACCATTCTCGCAGCCGGGAGAAACAAACAAAAGCACTCATTACAGACAGTGCACAGCCTCTTACGTTTATGGCATCTCCTTCAAAAACATGTTTTAAAAACTATCACTGAATTCCTGGCAGTGGTATGTTATTCCAAGCTGTGTTAACTATAGCAAGAAATATGTAAATTCTTGGCCTAAAACACTGCTATAAAAATTGGCATCAGTTGAACTTTGGTAAGGCACTCCAAATATAAAGGATTCTCTACCACTTCATTTCCTGACCAATTGTACTTGGACATTTTATAAAACAATTCTGGAAATTCTCCAGGGAGATAGTTCTGAAAGATTAAGAATGGAAATCAGAAGTAGAGGAACAAGGAAGGATTTGTGTTGAGAACAGGTCAAGAGGTGAAACCAACTTTTAAAAGTCAGTTTCAGCATTGCAAGTGACAAACCCAGGGGAATTTATTCACCTCCCATAGGGCTTGAACAAGTTTTTCAACATTTTTAAAACTTCACCTTTCAAACTGAGTTCAGCTTTTACTTTTTCTATTAATCTTATCAACAGTTGCATAGCTCGAAGTGTGTCAATACTGTATTTTCAGAATTTACCATGAAGAAAATATCGAAAATAAAATGGAATAAAAAGAAAATCATCATCAGGAGGGGGAAAAAAAACCCAAACCACAAAAAAACCCAAACAATATGTATATTTTGTGAGCACAGTCAATACGTATATTTTTGTATACGAAAAAGATGAAATGTGAAAATACACAGGCACACCTGCAGATCAGACAGCAGTGGAAGTATGGAGTAATTCCCATAGTCTGATTTATAAGGAAATCAAAAGGTCAGCATTTAGCTATCACACCAGACGTTTCCAAAATAGAGTATATTAAACTTCAGTCGTTAATAATTCTGTCTTGAAAGTGCAGGTCTGTAATACAGTGTATTTTCAAGTGCAAGAGAACTGGCACTTGTTCAATAATGCAGACCCCAAGATACTGAAGCTGTAAACTTGGAGATGCTTTTTCTGGGCAGTTCAGATCACCTTGTAGTGTGAAACCACAAGGGAGTGTTGTTTTACCTTATCTTTTAGACAGGCGTACCTGGTAAGTGTAAAGAAAAGGCAATTCCCCATTATTTTAAGCGCAGAACTTTGTCCTGTGTCCTGTCTCATCTTCATGTGGAGTGTACCAAATTGGCTAACACCATTTTTTACGCTTTTTCTTTTCCACTGTCCTGGGCACAATCTAGAATTATGTGACTTTGTGGAATAATCCCAACCATTTTGTGCTAGTTTAAAGGTTATTCCATGACAAACAAAAGATACCTGAAAAAACTCTATAATGGATATTAAAAGTTAAGCTTCATTTTAACCATATTGAAGCACAAAGGATGTGAATGTCCTGAGGGAACACTTCAGATCAGTCTTGGAGTGACTCCATCAGTTCAGTTTTCACAGATATTTCTCCTTATTGTTCTTCAGTACTTATGAACTTTCATTCAACAATGCAGCAAGTTTGCCCACAATCCAACAATCTTTTTTTTTTTTTTTGGCCTGCTGGATATTTACTCACTCAAACACAAGAGTAAATACACCTGTTTTCTTCTTTACATTTCTTGTATTTGTCTTGCTTTTCTTCAGAGACACTGCAGCTACTACAGTCAAGTACTACATTCATTTTAATAATTGAAAACCGCCTTTAAAAATATTTAGATAGTGAAAAAAGAACTGAAGATTATTTTTGTAAACTTCAGATATTAACATCCCACAAGATAAAACACCAATATGAGATTTTCCAAGCTGAAAGGACTAGGAGATAGAGTTACGCAAATAGAAATTGCCATCTTTATGTACCTACATGTTAGTACTGTACCTCTAAATCATCGCAACCATAAATACCCCAAATCTTTAGTGATTTTACATTCAGGTTATGAAACTGGCCTACAAATGAATGGTAGGTGATTTCCGTTTCTATTACCTCAGCCAATAAAAACGGAATCGTTAATACAGTAGGTTTCTAACAGATGCACAACATCTTTTCATAGGTCAGACTAGGAGTAAGGAAAGATCAGCAGCATTACTAGATCAATTTACAATTTCTACAAGATCGTATCAGTCAAAGAGAGTGAAAAGTGCTTTATGGTATTAATTGCAATTCATTAAATGTTTTGGCAAATAGAATTCCTCATCAAAACACAGCATGTGCAACTTCACACGCTATTTCAGAGTAGCAACTGATTTTTGTGTATTATGCATTATTCTTGTATTCATGCAAGTCACTTTCATCTATTTAGAATATATAAATTTTAATTTGGCATTATATTTTTATTATGTTCCACTTCCTTTTTCTCTATCACAATATGCATTGAACACTCTGGTTCTCAGAAACATCACTCAGCAATGCTCCTTACCTTCCCAGAAAACAGTTTATCTGTAGGTTAATTGTATATATGTTGCTGACTCTGATAAAGTCTTGATGTGACTGCTTAAAAACTTTACTTTTTAAAACAAATATACTTTTTCAAAAGATATCTATTTCTTTACATGGAGAAATTAATTACCAAATACAAGAAAACTTTAAAACTGTCATATGGAATCAAAACAAACTTCTTAGATAAACACTTCCACATTTCTAGACAAAAAGCAGTTCTGAATGGGTGCTAAAAATATAATAAAAATGTAAATGGATTTTCAATTTACAAGAAAATTTCAGTGTTGTACCTTAATTGAGGACCTTTTTGCAGATAACTATTTAGAATTCTATCAAAGTCAATGAAGTATCAAGACATATTATTCAACCTTTTGGAAATCCTAGAGTTTAGCATTTTTGCATTCTAAAATAGATTGAGCACTTTTTAAAAAGAAATTCCACAATGTTAATTCTCTCATATATTTTAATATCTTTTTTAAGCTCACCAATATATTTCATTTCAATAAAATCTCAACCTCTTGTTCACACTTTATTAAACACATTTATAAATAAATTTATTTTCAAAGTAACTTTCTTTAAAAGTTAGCACTTCATCCCATATGACAAGTGTCAAACAATTTCTTTTATTTTTTATAAATTACATTTGTTCAAAATAAGCACAATTCAATTAAATATTTAGCTATTAGTGTAGATGGTGTTCAGAATATTTGGATCGCCACAGGCTGATTGTTTTCAGTTAAACACGTATCAGAAAATTACTATCCCAATCTATTCAACCACTTGCTTGTCCATAGTCTATTGGGAATAAAAAGAAAATAACCCAAATTCAGTAGAGTTGACAGTTACCAGGCACCATACGTTTCAGTCTGTGGAGAGTATGCAAGAGCCTTAATAAAGTTAAGACAATATCTTTTTACAATCATGTTTTTGTAAACAAGTACTTCCAGGATTTTCTGCAAAGTCTGCTCCAAAAACTATGAAGGTAACTAGAAAAACAAAAAAACCAAAACTATATGCTTTCCCTCTGTTGACCTTCCCTAAAAATTTTTTGTTTTTCTGATAAAGATGCTTGTTCACTAACAAAATTACAGATACCCAGCTCATTTCATGTGTGCACAATAAAAGAACACAATACGACTTCAAATTATTACTGCTACAGTTTCAAGCTGCCCGTTAAAGTGATGGCCAATGCCTTCCCACAGGAGTAAGCACTTGTGGCCAACGTTGCAGACAAAGCTAATGAGAAATAAAAAGACTTCTTAAGACTATGATAGCCAAAGGCTTACAGAGAGGAACAGGAAGGAACATTTACTGGGGAAAAAGTGAGGGGGAGCAAGAGGCAAATGTGGAGCTAAGGGAACCATTTACTTCTCTTATCATTACTGTGTTAGGTAGAAAAAGCTACAAATGAGGTTGAAAGGGTCGTAGCCAGGAGCTGCGCATTCATACCCTCACTGCAGCAAGCCCTCACGGAGCTTATCAAAGCGTGATCCACACAGTTCTCGCTGATTATTCACAGAGAGCTCATTTTTATTCCTTATTAAACTGCATTACAGGGAGCTAAACTACATTTGACATTCTCCTATGAGTACTTCTTCCCCATAAACGGCATTAAAGCTGTTACACAGAACGTACGATAATGAACAGACTGAAGTCCATGAAATAAACTCTCCGTTACAATGTGGGCCTTAATGCAGAAAGAAATTAAGAACTTAATTTCTATAGGAAACAGTGATACTCTGAAATTGAAGGTTAAAGCACTGAACTGTGACTCGGAAGACATGAATTTAATTTCTGGATCTTCCACTTAGGTAATCTTGCAGGAATTATTTCACATGAGGATAATACCGCCTCGCAGGACTGTTGGGGAGATAAGTGCGTGCATGAAGTCTCAGCTAGCAGGATAGTCAGAGCCGTGTGAGCACATACACCGATACATGCCTACCCTGTCTTTACTGCGCATTAGATCTAAATTAAATCTGTGCTGCCCACTGCAGCCTGGCACTCTTCACTCCCTCGCTCAGCTTTTGAGTTTCCCGTGCTGGCGCTTGCAGCTTAGGCTGCAGGCATCCACGTTTCTGAGAGCAGCTCAAGCCCAGGCTGCCTTGCACATATCTCATCCAGCCATGCCTGAGGTGGCACCAGGGCCTCTGGGGAAAGGACCTTGGTGCCAGTCTGTGTGCCTGACATCAGCTACACGTGCTTCCACGAGGACAGAGGTGCAGCTGGGGCAATAGGTCAGACGAAGCATATTATTCCCGTCCCACTGTAGGTGCTGCTAATTGTACCCAACACACTTTGAGGCTTTAGGGTTATTTGTCACTTTTTCTTTGGCAGGAGGATAAGAACTTCATTTATTTGCAGCGTAAACACACCTGTATATTTTTCATCAAGGCCAGTGAAGTGACTTTTCAGTCACAGGGAAAAAGACATTAATGCAAGCATTTATGAGAGGAAATTACTTGAATTTCCTACGTTGTAAAGATAGATATAGCAAATTTATTATTAACATTAATTTCATGCTAAAATACTTGACAGGATGTATCAGATAAAACTAAAAGTTTAAAACACCACAAAATAAACTTGCTGCAAATGTACAGACCAATCTGTCCACAGTGACCCAGGCAGAGTTGCTCCTGTTTCTCCCTCGTGTCAGGAAGATGCGCTGAGGGACTCTGGTGAATTCCACATCTAATGGTTTCTTGCATTAGCTCATTCAAACATATTCAAATGTTATTAAAATGGGGAGAGAGAAAATAAAGCAGGAGAAATAGGAATTTCTTTGCATATATACAAAGAGATAAGGATCAACCCAAGCTTCCACTCATATTTCTTCTACTTTTGAAAAAAGGCAGAATTTGAATATTTCAAGAGGCAGAATTGAGTATTTGAATATTTCAGCACACACAAAAATCCAATCCTGCAACTACACTGTCTACAGTTATCACCAGACATTAAAATTAATAGCACATACATCTAAAAGTATTATTAGATACATATAATTTATACAGTTTACATATCTGTTTATGTGCATTTCTTTATATAATTAAACCACAGAATGCTTGAGGTTGGAAAGGACCACTGGAGGTCATCTGGTCCAACCCTCCTGCTCAAGCAGGGCCACATAGAGCCAGTGGCCTAGGACTGTGTCCAGACAGCTTTTGAATATCTCCAAGGATGGAAAGTCCACAACATCTCTGGTTAACCCATGCCAGTGCTCGGTCACCCTCACAGTGAAAAAGCATTTCCTGACGTTCAGATGGAACCTCCTGCACTTCAGTTTGTGCCCATTGCCTCTGGTCCTGTCACTGGGCACCGCTGAAAAGAGCCTGGCTCTGTTGTCTTTGCACCCTCCCTTCAGGTATTTGCACACGCTGATTGATGAGATCCACTCCTGTGCCTTCTTTTCTCCAGGCTGAATGGTCCCATGTCTCTCAGCCTTTCTTCATAGGAGAGATTCTCCAGTCCACCATTTTTGCGGCGCTTTGCTGGACTCTCTCTAGTATGTCTCTCTTGTACTAGGGAGCCCAGAACTGGACCCAGCCCTCCAGGGGTGGTCTAACCAGAGATGAGTAGAGGGGAAGGATCACCTCCCTTGGCCTGCTGGAAACACTCCTCCAAGTGCAGCCCCAGGTACCATTCACCACCTTTGCCACAAGGGCACCCAGGTCCTTTTCAGACAAGTTGCTTTCCAGCTGGATGGTCCCCAGCATATACTGGTGTCTGGGGTTGTTCCTCCCCAGGTGCAGGACTTTGCAATTCTCCTTGTTGAACTTCATGAAGATCCTGTTGACTCATTTCTCCAGCCTATTGAGATCCCTCTGGATGGCAGCATGACCCTCTGATGCGTCACCCACTCCTCCCAGTCTGGTATCATCTGCAGACTTGCTGAAGGTATACTCTGGCCCATTGTCCAGATCATTTATGAAGAGCTTAAGCAGGACTGGTGTCATGGTTTGGCCTCAGCCGGCAACAAAGAACCACGCGGCCGCTCGCTCAACCCTCACAGCAGTGGGGGAAAATTGGAAGAAAAGGGCAAAACTCGTGGGTTGAGATAAAGGCAGTTTAACACAACAGCAAAGGAAAAAGGAGAACAACAACAATAAGGCTGATAGAGGAATGTACACACAGGGTTACTGTACCAGCGCTCACCGACCAGACCCAGGCAGCCCCAGCCTGCTCCCAAACTGCCACTTCCTCCCCCTCCCCCGGCCAGCTCCCCCCTATGGACTGGGCATGGCGTCACATGGTATAGAATACCTGTGTCCCCTGCCAGAAAATTAACCTTATCCCCGCTGGAACCAGGACAACTGGATCCAGCATTGACCTCTGGGATATACTGCTAGTTAGTGGCCTCCAACTGGACTTTGTGCCATTGACCACCACCCTCTGCACCTCACCATTCAGCCAGTTTTCAATCGACCTCACAGGCTGTAAATAAAAGTCATACCTACATAGTAGGGGACCGAGTATTTTTATACACAGGTGAGACTCACTTTCTTCATCATTGACCTCAGTGTTATATATATAACTTGAAGAAATAATTAAAGCTTTGGCTTTTGAAGAACAATAACAGAAAAGGGGTATCTGCAGTTCTAATAAAAAAATTAATTCCTTGCATAATAAGTCTTTGAAAGGTTCAATATTATAAATTATCTTCTTGCAGAATTAAAAGGACATATATTGGTTTTAATGGAATGTCTAAGATCTGAAAACAATGGTCTTCTCTCCTAAAGATATTTTTAGAAAGGCGCTCTTTTCTCTCAGCCAAATTATAGAAACGTTTTGAAAGTGTTAACATGAAAGATCGCACGCTGGGATGGTTAGTCCCAGGGAAATACACATGCCTCAGGGTTCCACAGCAATTTGGTAGGGAAAAGAAATTCCATTCTGGAGCTAAATCTTAGCTGTCAGAGATACAGCTTTAAAATCCACACTTTAAAAAGCCCCAAAATTTCCTTTTAAAAGTCATGGGCTTGAAGACTCAAGTCTTTGCAAGCGTGCAATGGAAAAAAGAATGAGTAAGATACAAAATGAAGTGAACAGAAGGAAGAAAAAAAAAAAAAAAGGTGGCTTCTGAATCACAGAAATCGGAAGGCAGGGAGTGTCATACTGTCCCAGCAACCCATGGAAGACATACTCCAAAAAGCTTCAAAACCTGCTATGCTGGAGCTAAACTGATCAAAACGGCTACAGCATGAGGTTGGGCTCTGCAGTAGCTACCTTGTATGTCATCTTCCTTTCAAAACAGGTATAATTTTCACAGGAAAATTAAGCAGCAGCTAATGTTGCTAATGCAAATCTCTAATTCACTGTGGCTACTCATGCAAGAAATCAGCACATGATGGCACAATTAAAAAATTTTACTATTACTGCAAAAATGTAGTTTAATAAAGAAAAAAATCTTTTCTAATGCTCTAGGGAGGCAAGAAAAGGGTTTAAATAATTAATAAGGATTTTTCTACCTTCCTAAATTTTTCTTATTCAACAGGAAATTTCACCACTTGAATTTTGAACTTTGAATCCTCTGTTTTCTAGCTTGTGTTATATGAAGACACAATATGATTCATATGACGGATCACCTCTTGGTAGATGGACCCTATTTTGCTTGGCATCGTTCAGACACAGAACGAAATGACATTAGTTCACCATCTCTAAGACAACAGAGAGATGGAAACAAATGGGCAGAACACAGGAAAAAGGGAGACAACATTTGTCAGTATGACAGGCAGCAGTCTCAGCAAACCATCAGGCTAACGGTTGTCAGAACTGTACAGGCATCACAGTAAAGAATGTCAAGGAATGACAGGAAAGACTATGAGAAAGTCGCTTTGAGATGTTAATACAGAGCTCTTTCCAAATAGAAGGGGCAGCAGAGAAAAACTACCAAGATGTTTGCTTAAAAATAATCCGCACTAATTCTGTTAATTTGTTTATACAAAACGCAGTCTTAATGGCCTGCTCTTCCCATAAGCAACTCTATGAAAACAAAAGTTTGAGAATGAAATAAAAAACTGGGAGATATGTCTAAAAGGGAATAAAACAGAGTACATCCCAGATATCAAAGTTTGACCAACACAACAAAATGCATGGTTCTTCACATTACTGCCAAATTCTCTCTTCCTCACCACCTCACTATATAAATTGAAAACTCGAAACTCTAAAGAGACAAAGCAGATCAGTATTACCTCATTTTACAGAAAATTTAAGACTATAAGCTATTCAAAAGAAGTTCCTCATGTCAACACTCACAAAGAATTCTCTTTCCTGCAAAGATTATTCCTCTGTGTGCACGTGTATGTGCATCTGTGTGTACATATCTATTTATACGTTAAGAAGGAGAAAAAGTAGTAGAGGGGAAATAAAGACGGTAACAGTACAGGATTTTGCAGTAATTTCTGTGCAGTCTTACCTCCATAACTTTGCACAAGGAATTACAAGACTGTAACTTTAATTTCAATTTGTGTATAAGCCTCATATAATCACCTATGCAATTTTATGCTGCAAGTCAATTTGCATGGTTCCCAAGGAGATACGTTTTTAAAAATCTTCTCTGGAAGCCACTGATAAAAAATGGGCAAAACTAGCATAATAAGATATAATGATAAATTAGCCCCTATAGAAAAGTTATCTTTTACTGAGCCCATCAGGAAAGCCTAGATAATCACTAAACATTTTGTATTTGCTTTTCTTTATTATTATCTCCAGTTTCATATTTTCACTGTGCCTAGGCAGACTAATTTCCATTCTCTATCTTTTTCTTTTACAAAATATCGAACAAGGATAAAGGATTTGGGAACATCAGGTTACATGCAAACAAGAACAATATATGATACATTTTCTATTTATGCAGATATACTTACTAGGTAAAGCATCCATTTAAAAAATTAGGCCATATACTTTACGAATTCTACCCACAATCACAAGTGGCATTTTTACAGCAATTACTATACATGATAAACATCAAATAAGCTTTGAATGGAGAATTGTAACCTCTGTGTGTGAGGCATGGGAGGGAAGGAAGAGGACAAGACAATGACATCTTAAAAAATGAACAAAAAAGACAAGGTGATGGAGCCTTCACTTGTCATTCTGCTTGAGTTAAGGGGTATTAAAAAAGTTCATAATTAAACTGCAAATAGACAGTATTTTCACAAAACTAATTTTCTGATCTGAGATTTAAACAAGAGAAATAGAACTATTTTCTATCTACAAAATACATCAAATCATAGGCTAAATATAGTATTGCACTAATCTGAAACTCTCATGTCATTACTGCTAATTTTTCAGCTGGATCTTAGATAAGCATCTCTCCAAAATAATACATGACATTTTCCTATTTTCCAACACTGTACTAACCATTAAAAAGGCACTGCATAATGTTTGCATGGGCATCTTTCTTTTCCTAAGTGAAGACAATATAAACCATGACAGATGTAGTATTGCATATGGTGACTGCATGGAAAGCCATGCAGCCCCTTGGGGTTACATGAAAGATGCAGACAGCAGGTGAGGAGAAAGTGAACTGTAAGTCAGTAAGGTTGGGAAGATCATTTAGGCATTAGAGATCTTTCAGTGATTCTTGTAGGCAGAGTAAGATTTACCAGGATATTTAAAAGGATACTGGAGAAATGAGCTTAATGCAGAAGAGGAATGCCTATGTGATGATTTGAAAAGTGGGAAACATTCAGCTTAGCAGAAAACAAACACGGTTTCCCAAGGGATTTTTTTTCCCCTCCGCAAATACAAGTTTCAACGAATACTGATGAAGGTCTAAAGAACTAATCTACATCAGCTTTAAGGCATGTAAAAACTGTGAATTTGGATTTTCAGGTGCTCCAATTTCTAGAGAAATGTAAAGGAAGCTAGTAATACACATACACAAACCAGATTCTGTTCTGTGCTTTTGATATACTGGTTCTGGTGAGAAAAACCTAAACCATAAAAAAGCATATTTGGTCTCCTAAGTCAATAGAATATTTTCTATCTATCATATGAACTAGAAGAAAGAACTAATTCTCATCTAGTGGATACTGATTTCCACCTTCTGTCTGTAAAATCAAATAGACAATCATAATTACTATAAATACATTTAGTGAAAGTACAGAATTTCTTTAAATGGACCATTTTTATTTAATTTCCTATACAGAGAATTTTATCTAAGTCATTCTTCTCTGAAAAGTCTCGATTTATGCATTTAATAACCTCTTGGACTTCCAAGGAAAGCCAGATTCAGGACTGAATATCTGCTGTGTCAAACAAAAAATGATAACCCAAGCTCTGCATGCATTAGCTGTGTGCCTTCAGATTGGATTCTATAGCATCTAAAAAGTATGAGCTCCGTTTGAAGCTCTTCCCAAAAAATAGAGTATTCACAACTTCTCCCTTTGAATTCTTATCCACCTGCAGCCAACAGGATACTAAAAGTGACCCTTTCTTCAACACAGACATCTGTTTTCTTGAAACATGTGGGAACCTCAGTACTTCTGAATCTGTTATTTCTCTGTCAAATTTGTTTGAAATTGGGCAGGATGTTAAAAAAAATACTGTAGGACACTGTCAAAACAAAAGGCCTACCTATAGCAAACCAGGCTACGATATAGCCTTTAGCATTAACAAGAGAAACAAAAGACAGTCTGTCTTTTCTATCACGTAAAAAGATTGATTTTAAGTAGCAGTATTCGGATAGGAAAACCTCTTCGTTAATTGAAATTACTGTAAATTTTAAATGCGGTTTTTCAGACACTGTTAAACATGTAGAAACTACAATCCACCACGTTCATAAAGAGATTTTTAAGTGAACGAAGAGTTCAATTACAGTGGTTACATTTTTTCAAGAACACTTTAAAATTCTTCTTTTGTTCTTTACACACTTTTATATTTTTACATTTTTTAAATAAGCATTTCAGTTAATTTTTGAGCACTATCCCAGGCTCTCACTTTCTTTAAAGCATTATCTTTAGATGAAAGTCAACATCATATTACCAGTATATGAAATTAAATACACATCCTTACTGGGTTTTTTTCAGTTTATTTCCTGTTTCTCCAAGTAAGTTCTAAAGTGTTTCCAAATAAGTTTAAAGACATCCAATTTGGTTTTATTCCAGTAAATTTCTTTCTCAAGTGGCATTGTATCCTTAAGGTGTGATATCCGGTTCTTACTTAGAACTTCCTAGTACACAAGAGTATCTCCTTAGCAATAACTAGAAGCACTGGATATAAGGATCTAAAATAATGCTTTCAGTAAGACATAAAAATATAGTTCAAGGAAGATAAGGAATACAACAAATAGTCTTACATGAACATGTATGATATTTATCTGTTATTGTTCAAGTGTAAGACAACAGAAAAATTTAGGTAGAGGTGTCCTTTCTTGACTAGCCTATGAGCTTTTACCATTTTCAATTACATATTACATATTTTAATATTCACAAGTAGTTTGCAACAACATTCAAAAGTAATTTGCAACTCAAACCTGGCTTCCTACTACAGGTAAAGGCAAGCTCTTAACACCGCAAACATTAACATGAAAATTATTACTTCAGACTTGGCCCTCTGTAGCCTGTCATGCATGTAAATCTTGTGGTGTAGCTTGTAAAGGTTACATTTTGATCATTATTCCACCTGATTCACTGAAAATCTTGCCAAGTGTGGAAGTGTCTTCCTCCTCCTCCAGACTGATTTTTTGTTTGTTTGTTTGTTTTTAAACACATGCTATTCTTGCACCCAGTGTTCTTCAGATAAGATCAATAAACGGCTAATGTTTTGGGTGGCTTTACTACAGCCTCCTCCGAGTAGCAGCACAGAGACGCCAGTTGTAAGCCTTCTTTCCCGATTGGACCAATATGACTATACAATACAGGAGAAAATTATTCAAAATATTACCTTACAAATACAGGTTAGGGATTACCCAGACAGAAAACCAGAACTGGGCGTCTGAGAGCCTAAGCAGAAGCCTGCCCAGCTAGGCCAAAACTCAAAGCAGTGTGGTGGATGTTTATTACAAAATATGGGCAACCACCTAAAGAAAGTATCTGTGACATTTGCATGATAATTATTAAATGTGTAAATATTGTTTCCATTTTCACAGACGATATTTACCTTACACCCACATCAGCATGTTCTAATCTGTGCTACTGCTTTATTGGGCTCTGATTTTGTGTGGTTTATATGGTGTATTACTCCTTCATAACACTGATTTTTTTAACAAGTCAGTCAATTGACAAATTCTTAATCTGCATGAGAATTACATTGCCCAAGTTTTCGGACTTTTAAAACGTAACTACATTGGATTATGTTTCTTGGATGCAACATGAAATTAAGCTTCTAAAATTAAGTATAGGAATACGTTTTTTCTTCAGAAGTATTCTACTAGCAGCCTGAGTGCAATAAGAACAGCATCAAGCTATATAAAGTTTATTTGAATAACAAAAGTATTGATTATTTTTAAAATCAATTTAAAAGTATATTCATACCTAGACAATGTGTCAGAATTGTCTGAACTTTGCTACTAGCTCTAATATTTTTTTTTTTTTAAGATTTTTATGTTTATTCTTCCTCAGCCTGCAGCTAGCAAGCCCTGAAATGTCGTTGCTTACAGGCTATTTGCACACTTAAGCTAATCTAAGTTTAAACTCTTCTGATTTTTGACCCAAGGGAATAAACCGCAATCAAATACAAATTGCAAAAATATTCAGCATTATAATTCAGTTTCCTGGAACCTGAGTTTTTAGTCATCTCATTATTGAGATGAACTATTTGAGTTCCCATTTTTGTATCTACTAACCAAATCCCACCCTTCTTACTTAAAAGATGAATCTCATAATATGTAAACAGTCCTGCCCAGGTGTTTTACTGTATTTATATTCCCACTAAATTTCATGATCGTTTTTTCCACTTTCACATTCTTCAGAGAGAATGTCCCCCTGACTGCTGCCAGTAGTTTTTTTGAAATTTACTTAAAGCAAATGTTTCTCAATGACCTGTTGAAAAATAAAACTCAACACGTATATAGCAAAAAAATTAATGTACTGTTAATGGTTCCTACCAGCTCACTGGTAAGTTGTGCCCTTTTAAAATGTTGCTCAGTTTATACTCTCCAGATTTCAGGGGCTGAGTCTTTTCTTTAGCATGTATAAGGTATGGGTTCCCTTGAGTATCAACAGGGAATTCTGAATGCTGAAGAAAAAAAAAAAATTATTAATTCTCAGAAGTGCTACATAAATTCATACAATGTACTATTTACTATGTTACAATTTTGAACACACAATTTTGTTTTATTTTTCCACTCTATTTTTCTTCTCTGTTCAATTTTAATAAATTTTTAAAATCACTGTTGTCCTCATTTTATTCATTTTGATACATATTGTTAAAGCTGAGTGCAGCAGTACCTGGAAGACTGGGGTCTGTAGTGAAAAACTGAATACTATGATATTTATTAATCTGTTCTCTTAAAATATGTTCCTACGAGTTATATCAATATAGCATTACTCTAGAAAGAGATCAACTATCACTACTAATCATTATCTGCAACCAAACATAAATTCACCATTTATACCAGCAAACCCCTTCCCCAAAAACAGGAGAAAAACCCACTTATGTAGTTCAGCATAATAGCTATAGGAAAGAAGTCGCTCTACACTGTGGATATGGTGAGATATAGTAAACAAAGCCAAATCACAGGATCACAGAATCACAGAATCACAGGGGTTGGAAGGGACGTCTGGAGATCATCTAGTCCAACCCCCCTGCCAGAGCAGGGACACCTAGAGCAGGTTGCACAGGATGGCATCCAGGTGGGTTTTGAAGATCTCCAGAGTCAGAGACTCCACCACCTCTCTGGGCAGCCTGTTCCAGTGCTCTGCCACCCTCAAAGTAAAGAAGTTCCTCCTCATGCTTAGATGGAACTTCCTATGTTCAAGTTTGTGCCCATTAACTCTTGTCCTGTCACTGGGCACCACTGAAAAAGACTGGTCCCATCCTCCCGGAACCCTCCCTTTAAGTATTTATAGGCATTGATGAGATGCCCCCTCTGAGTCTTCTCTTCTCCAGACTAAAAAGACCCAAGTCCCTCAGCCTTTCCTCATCAGAAAGATGTTCCAGCCCCCTAATCATCTTTGTAGCCCTCTGCTGTACCCTCTCCAGCAGTTCCCTGTCCTTTTTGAACTGGGGAGCCCAGAACTGGACACAGTACTCCAGGTGTGGCCTCACCAGGGCAGAGTAAAGGGGGAGGATAACCTCTTGTGACCTGCTTGCCACACTCTTTTTAATGTACCCCAGGATGCCATTGGCCTTCTTGGCCACAAGGGCACATTGCTGGCTCATGGTCATCCTGTTGTCCACCAGGACTCCCACGTCCCTTTCCACAGAGCTGCTTTCCAGCAGGTCAGCCCCTAACCTCTACTGGTGCATGGGGTTATTCCTCCCCGGTGCAGTACCTTCCACTTACCCTTATTGAACTTCATGAGGTTTTTCTCTGCCCAACTCTCCAGCCTGTCCAGGTCTCGCTGAATGGCAGCACAGCCTTCCAGTGTGTCAGCCACCCCTCCCAGTTTTGTGTCATCAGCAAACTTGCTGATGGTACCCTCTATCCCTTCATCCAGGTCATCAATGAGTATCTTGAACAGGACTGGACCCAGTAGTGACCCCTGGGGAACACCACTTGTCACAGACCTCCAACTAGACTCTGTGCCACTAATCACAACCCTCTGAGCTCTATCTGACAGCCACTTTTCAATCCACCCCACCGTCCATTCATCCAACCCACACTTCCTAAGCTTGCCTATGAGGATGCTGTGGGAGACAGTGTCAAAAGCCTTGCTGAAGCCAAGGTAGACAATATCCACAGCCCTCCCCTCATCTATCCATCCAGTCACGCCATCGTAGAAGGCTATCAGATTAGTCAGACATGACTTCCCCTTGGTGAATCCATGTGGGCTACTTCTGATAACCTTCTTTTCCTCCAGATGCTTGGAGATGACGCCCAGAATGAGCTGTTCCATCATCTTTCCAGGGATGGAGGTGAGGCTGACTGGCCTGTAGTTTCCCAGGTCTTCCTTCTTGCCCTTTTTGAAGACTGGAGTGACATTGGCTTTCCTGCAGTCTTCAGGCACCTCGCCTGTTCTCCAGGACCTTTCAAAGATGATGGAGAGCAGCCCAGCAATGACTTCTGCCAGCTCCCTCAGCACTCGCAGGTGGATCCCATCAGGACCCATGGACTTGTGGCTATCCAGTTTACTTAATTGATCTCTGACTTGATCCTCCTCAACCAAGGGAAAGTTCTCCTTCCTCCAGACTTTCTCTGTTACCTGTAAAGTCTGGGACTCCTGAGGACTGGCCTGAGCAGTAAAGACTGAAGCAAAGAAGGCAATTTTGCTGTCGTTTATACTCATAACAAAGTTAGTGTAATGATGTGGGTGTAAGTGACAAAAACTTGGCCTGATACTTTGTTAATCTAATTTATATACCTGCTACTGGAAGAAGATATGATGTTTAAAAAGGAAGGCTGTAAAATTGTTAGTATAAAATCCCCTATATTAAATTCAGGACAATCTCTGGTTTTAGCAAGTATTTTGTGGAAGACAGTCAAAATTCAGGTAAATTAATTATTTTTCCTTAAACAGAAAAAAATGTATTAAAATTGTTTAACAGTAAGTTTAAAACTACCAATTTAAGATGCAGTGATCTACCCTGCACCAGACCGCCTCATGATTAAAAGAAGTTAACTTCTAGAAACCTTTCCATTTCATCAACTGGCAGCCAGAAAGCTCCTCAATTTGGAATGGAAGAACTACTCTTATTGTCCAAAGTGCTCCATTTACACTTTATTTCCTTCTCTTTATTTTTCTTACACATACCTCCCATACTGGAGATTAAAAGAATAAAGTTCAGTCCTACTGTCAAGGTCAGCACAACATGATCTGTGGTGTAAACACTAATTTGTCAGCTAAATGAAAGTTTCCGCTATGATTATAAATGGAAAAATCCTACAAACACAAAGAGAGGAGGGCTGCAATACACATATAAACAATAAAATGCAAAGGAGAGCAGTTACCAGTAAATAACCTTTTCTGTCCCTTGACTTCATGTATATATGTAGATCTTGATTAGGAGTAACTCCAGGCAGCATTTCCTAGAGATCACCATTATTTGGATAAGAAGATCATTTTCTCTACTTGAATAAAGACTGAAGGACCAGTTGCGCACATGCCACATAATCCCCAATAAAATTCATCAACACAGGAACACTTGTTGAAGAGGGAACTGGACCTCCAGGCTGCAGTTCAGAGGAGACATTTTCCAAGTCAGCTGCCGATGCTGTTCAGCAGCATTGACTATAGCAGCAGGCAGTTCCATGTTTGCAGCCTCTCCAAAGCAGCAACCCAGGGAGACAGCATCTGCCTTGAATCTGCGCCTCTGTAAAAGTCAGTTACAGACCTGAGGCAAAGTCCTTTCTTCAAGGCTCTTGTTCGCTCATCGTGAAAAGACAAAGAGACATAATGTTCAGGAGGTGTCAGTCCTGGAAGCCTGTGGCTTCAAGAACAAACAGGAAAGCTAATTTTGTAATTCAGATAAAACTAATTATTATACATTAGACATTAATTTAGAATGAACTCTGAAGATAACTTTATCTACATGGAATAGGACATCTTAAGAGTATGCTATACAGACTTCTCTCATTCGGTCGAAGTGACAATCATCACGAAAAATATCCTCATCATCAGACAACGGAAGGCAAAATCAGATGTTGATTGAAGTGGATTGCTTAGCAAAGATTCATGGATAAGATGCTTAAGATCCACTGCAGGAACGGATTCCCCAAAAGTCCCAAATCCTTCAAATATATATACTGAGCAGACACAAGAATACAAAAATACTGAATACCAACAGAACACCAAGATACCCTGAGCTGTTAGCCCAGTTTTCTTCATCTCCAGCACTTAGCCGAGAGGGATAAGAACCTCAGAATTATTGCTGGACTGTACCAGCTTAGAAGCAGAAAATCTGGTCCCCTGGACACTGCAGAGATGTTCTTGCTATTAATCAAGAACCTTACTGTTGATATATACTGATTTGATATTCAGCATGCATGCCATCAGATAGAGGGAGCTGAGGTTTCCACAACAAACCTCCTCAAACTGACCTTGAGTCAGACATGAGCAGACTTTTGTTTTCAGGCTCTTCACCAAAAAGAATACAGAGTTTCTGGAGCCAGGACTGGCTTTGCCAGGTAAGGGGCAGAAGGGATGGCAGCATGAGGATTCTGGATAGAAGGAAACACACACATCATCTTTCCCAAACAGGGAACTAGGAAATTATTCAGCATGGGCCCCAGAAAGAAAATCCTAAATTAGAGAGAACGACCCTTCATAATGACATTCAAGTCAAAGAAAAAGACTCCAGAGTACTTTCAAATAGCTATTTGGACATCATAATCTGCACTTATCATTTACAATCAGCTTGAAATAACTGTCCAGGATTTTATGCAGGTAAATGGCATACAATGGTATTCAAAACTCATAACATGACTTCAAAAAGATCAGCTCCGCTGAACAGAATTGACGTTACTTCATACGAATACAGGTTGGGTTTTTTTTGTCAGTATCTACATGTGAGGGTATTAACTACATTTGAGAAATAAGTTATTATTAATGGTTAACCATGTGCTTTAAAATAATGAATGGATTCTCCAGACCAAAAAAAGCCCCTGTTACAGTGGAACTGGGTGACAGACCTAAACTGACAGAATGAAATGCATGTATTTGTAGTATTGGACAGAGTAAGTCTCTGACCTATCGCAGGTCACTGTACAGTCTGATCAGAAGCATCTCATAGTCTGCAGTCACAACTATACAGTCCACTTGGTATCACTTATGCACAGTTGACATATCCCAAAAAGGGTATTGTACAAGTATGATCAAGCAGTATTAAGTTGAGAATATCTGAGTGTGATGGCTTTACAGTCCGCTCCAGTGATACTCTTTGAAAGGCTGAAAAAACTTATTGTAAGTTCCAAGAGTGAATTACATTTGCTTAGTACAATGTGGTAGAACGTACCAGTTTAGGTGGGATTAACAGTGATCTACTGTGACCTGAGACTTCAGAAGCTGAGGACAAGAATGAGAAAGCTTCCAGGTACACCAGGCAGCGAAGAGAAGCTGTATCACAACATGGGGCTGAATTGCAGAGAAAGAAGCTTCAATGGTTGCAAGAAGCCTCAAGGAAAAAACTGGATAAGTGGCATACTACTGACATAAAACACTGGACTAGAACTGGGAATGAAGGTTTATATCAGCCTCCCTCTGTGAGATTACTGGCACGGGCTATTCTCCATTTTTCCATGGCCTATTCTTTTTCTACCGCTATTTTCCATGAAGGTGAGCTCTATTACTTGCATCGAGACGCAGAACTTCTGTATTCTTAAAAAGACTTTTCTTTTAAGTGTAATGCTGATAAAAAGCCAAAATACAAAATATATGTACAGTTAATCTTGCAGCCTCATTTTCAATCAGTGTGGTCTAAGATATTTTCTAAGAGTAGTCAGCAGACTAGGAGATTTATTACTAACTCTAATTAACCAAGCTTAATGGCTTTATTAAAAATAGATTGTCATTAAAGAATGTAAGGAGGGTAACTGTGCACAATATATTTTAAGGACTACACTAGTCATTACAAAACCACTTACAAAGACTATACAGTTTTCTGAAGACTTAGCTGATCATTCACGTTTGCAACGTTTTCAGGACATCCTGCTGTGAGAAGCTTTAAAGGAAAGACTGAAACTACCATACTCTTTAAAATGCCCATCAACCACTAAGATTAAGAATGGAATAAAATCAATGTATTTCAATCTGAAAATGCACACACACAGCAGGGATAACCACTAACTTTTTTTTAGAATTTTTTTTTGCACTTAACTTGATGGTGGCCACTGTGTTAATTTGTAGGAATGAGCACAGGGCAAATTTCAGAACTACAGACCATCAAGGGAATATCATTTTCTCTCCCATTTCAGAAGCTCTCTACACTGCATGTTCTATAAGGATGCTATTAACCTGAGTCAAACTTTTTAAATGATTATCAAAATAATTAAGCTAATGACCAAATGATCAGCAAAAGCGCATCTATCACAGACCCAAGACCTGGAAGATATTTTTCAGTGGACTGTGGCTTCAATCACATACATAGCCTAACAAAACCACTCCAAAATCTAGTTTTTCTTTTTTTTTTTTTTTTTTTTTTTTTTTTTGTAAAAATTGACGACTCTTCATCAGTAGTTCCAAGTTTAAAATTACCAAGGTCATTCTAAGACTGCAGTCAAGGCATGCACAAGGGGCACAATCATAGTCACATGTGCTGGTGTAGTCATACATTCAATTTAAAAAACAAATACTAGATATTTTGTTTAGAAATGAGAACAAAGTAATGAAAATTAAAGTCTTTTTAGGGCATAGCTACTATCTATGCCCAAGATTTAGCAAGATATCCTGACTTGTATCACTAAATATTTTCAAGGAAATATTCTATTCTCAGTTCTCACACAAAAATCAGGATTATCTCTGTTTTTCTGTACTTGGAAAAGTACTGCACTAATCACTGATAGCTACACTTATATACCATTGAAATTATCTTTTTACTCAAAGTTAAAGAGAGCGGGGGAAAAAAAATTTACTGATTGTTTGCGTAATTTTCAAAAAAAATCTGATATGTGTATATTATGGAGGATATATTTTGTATTTTTTCTTTTCTTTTACATTAAACAGATTTCCATTTATTGAAATTTCCATATTTTAGATCTTAATTATCAAAGCAATCCCATGGAAATCAGTAGTCCTACTCAGAAACTCCATATTAAATATATAGTTTTCACAATAGGACTTTAGTTTTACACTGTATCTCAGGTTTTGACGCAACTATCACAGCTTTCAAAACAATCTAAGGATTACTAAGACCCCATACATTCAAATAATGGAAGTAAACAAAAAAAATTTTTAAAATACAAATACATAAATAAGAATGAAAATAGTCTTGGCTGTAATCGCTCACAATGAATGAATCTTAACCATCAGACTATCAAAAATAAAGCATGTCAAATAAGCTAAAACATTTAAAAAAAAGCAAACTATAGTACAAGATTTCCAAATCCTATTTTATTTTTTCTCAGCTTTTAGTTTTTACAAGAATCAGACAATTCCTGAGGAAAGATCTGAATAATGACCACTATTAAGATGACCACTACTAAGGCACTACTTAAACTTATTTTAAGGTTCAAAGTAAGTTTTTAAGAGAGATTCAAACCTGTTTCTGTTTCCCTCTTTCCCATGATGAACATTCTGATACTCCACTCTGTTCGTTGAGTAGCTCAGTTTTGTTGCAATGGAGACAGGTGGCTTCAAAAGGCACCAAATACTAAGCAGGAAACCATTGAATGAGTATTAAGTGCTTTGCTGCAGAAGTGACAGAAAATTAATATAAAATATAGTAGTTGAGCATTATTTTATCTTCTTTCAAGTTTTCTGTAACTGAAGGAATAAGGTATCCTTTTCTAGCAGGCTATGAAACAATAACAGAATGAAGATATTTGGCGTACCGACTGAACAGAATGCCATCAGCAAAATATTCAGTAGCCAATGTTGTACGATTCTTAATACTGAAACAACTCCATTTCAAAATGTTTATAGTAACTGTACTACAACACATTTGCACTTTATTTTACTATTTTAATCATCACCACAATTATTTTACATACATCTGAAATGTAAGGGAAGGAAGATGGAAGCGATAGCAGGAGTGCATAGTAAAACTTTTATTGCATACTACATCTTGCTTGGCTTGCTAGTAAAAAACATAAAAATCCCCCACAAAGGTTGTGGCCACATAAATCCTCCTTATTCAGTTTATAACCCTGACAATTTTTCCTTGTTTCTTTTTAGTAAAATAAACATGAAGATAGTATGTAATAGGTAGTAAAATTCAGATTAATTAAAAAAGCAATGACAAAACTGTTCTGACTTCATGTTCAGGGCTAGTGTATTCGTACAACTCTTCAGACAGTTTGTGAACTGGTGCTAACAGTAAATTTAAGCTTGAAACTGCTCCTGACAATGTCAGTTTTAAGGGTCTGCCAAATCAAGTCTTGCTACAGCCGTAGCCTATGCAATAAAGAAACTAGAAAGCAGTACTACTATAAATGTATAACTATATCACAGACACTTGATATCTTTTTGACTAGAGCTCTTGTTAGTACTTATTGATACATTTACAGAAATTGTCTACAATAAAAAGGATAAATTTGAAGATCAAAAGCTGCTGCACTTCACTAGTGTTTTGTTTCTTTTATTGTGGCTATTAAAACCGTATTTCTCAATGATTAATAATCTGAGAGACTTGAATAAGAGGAAGTTAGCAATTATACAAATATCCACCACTGAAATGCAATAACTTCCAATTTTTAGCACTACAGCTTCTTTAACTTTAACTTTTATTGCCACTATTTCAGAAAGTAAAGGCATAAAACGAAAAATCTCTATGCAAAACATGTTGCCCAACACTACGGAAAGAAAACAACTATAACATTTTTGCTAAAATGCTAAAACTTAAAACTTAAAACTTAACTTCTGCTAAAACTTAAAAATTTCTCAGCAAACACCTAAATAAAGCACATTTATCAGTTCAAAGCAACATCATTTTGGATGATGCTGTTAAGGATAAACATGCCACTCAAATGTGGGGACCATGACATAATTTGTGCACTACAGACTAATGCCCAATGAGTTGCACAGTTGCTTAGAGGACTGAGAGCTTGGAGTCTCAGGGCCAAGAGCTGAGAACCACAGAATGGCTCCTTGAGCTTGTTCAAGATTGACCATAGAATGATTAGTAGATTTAAGGTGCTCTGCACCCACACTGAACAGGAAACAAATACTTAAGCCTCATCAAGATGAATAGATTCTTTTTCTAGAGAAGGAACAGTCCTCAAAATAAATTATTGACTGAAGACATGCTCTGTCTTAGAAAGGATATCTATGCTGTGCAGAAATACTACATGCAGCTTCTTCCATCACTTCTACCACCCCAGCTACCTCATCAAATGTATTTTTAACCCCTTCTTTTGATTAATCTAGTCCGTTACAGGATATAACACGACCAACTGTCTCTGTTGAGTCAATAAGGTGAGGAGTGACAGTGAAATTATTCTAGTACATGAATGTAGTAATAATTCTGAGTGATAAATTCAGTTACAGTCTCAATGAAGTGATATAATGATCATCCAACTCTTAATTTACTACTCCTTGATGGTAGGAATTTAACTTAATACATGCAATTAAAATTAACTTCTTAATTTAAAATTATGCAATTCAATATTACAACTCTAAGATACAAAGTCTATCCTGGTACTGCTATGCCTGGATTTTAAATATCTACTTCTGATTACCATTAACAGGAATTATGAATGTAAAATCATGACACATGAAAGAATAAACTCAGTACCACTTTACTAGTAGCAATTCTGAATGAGTTGACCTGATTCTTGTCATCATAGTGTCACCACATCATAACAATAGAATATGCTCCTGTTTATCAAAATAGTATTATATGTCATAGAGATAATCAACCTTTTACAAGGCACAAAACAATATCTATGTTCATACAGTATAGATGTAGAGCACAAATACATATATAACTTCAGCTTGCATAAACAAGTGAAAACACTGTTACAAAACTCAGCTTGATCATTTGCCAAGGAGAAGTAAAACAACATTAATGCTGCAATAAATTATGATGATACAAGGCATGCATTTGGTTGCCTGGATTTTCATAGCAGTTTTGCAAGTCACAAATAACCATGTGCTATTCCCAAAGATGTTCCGTATCTCATCCTTTAAAATGCCTATGCTTGAAAAAGCTACCATGTCTATGATAAATGTTAAAATAAACAATGGTGCAATAAAATATAGAAAGTTCTACCAATTATAATTTTATTTTGTAGATTTAAATTTTTATTACAGTGCAATTAAACTTCAGCAATATTTTCAGTTACAGCAGCACATGCTGCATATGCCATACAATTGAATTAGGCATGTTAAAGAGGGAATGCTGATGATATGAAAGACATCAAGTTGCTTCAGTTTTCTGACATACTCCAAAATATGTTGCAGTACTGTCTTTTTTTATATATATTAAAAATATTGTTCTTAGTGATTAATATCAATTTTCTCTACTACAGAAGTATCCTATAGTAGAGTTAGTTATCAAATTTAGACACTTTCTTCAAACAAGTTGGCTAATTTCTGTTTGCTTCCTTGGAAAAGCCATATGAATCAAGAAATTAGTTATTAAACATCACATATTCAGATCTAAATGTATAAAAAGTACCCTACATCATATATATTGATGTATGGTATGGGATCATGGATACCATGGTATCATTTTTATTAAATCACAACATATATCACAGAATCACAGAATTTTCAGAGTTGGAAGGGACCTCTAGAGATCATCTAGTCCAACTCCCCTGCTGACGCAGGAATGCCTAGAGCACATTACTCAGGACTGCATCCAGGCGGGTCTTGAAAATCTCCAGAGAAGGGGACTCCACAGCTTCCCTGGGCAACCTGTTCCAGTGCCTCACTACCCTCAGAGTGAAAAATTTCTTCCTAATATCTATTCTAAATCTACCCTCTTCCAGTGTGAAGCCATTACCTCTCATCCTATCACTACATGCCCTTGTAAAAAGTCCCTCTCCAGCTTTCTTTTAGGCCCCTTTCAGATACTGGAAGGCTGCTATAAGGTCTCCCCTGAGCCTTCTCTTCTCCAGGCTGAACAACCCCAACTCTCTCAGCCTGCCCTCATAGCAGAGGTGCTCCAGCCCTCCGATTATCTTCATGGCCCTCCTCTGGACCTGCCCCAACAGGTCCATGTCCTTCTTGTGCTGGGGGCTCCAGAGCTGGACACAGTATTCCAGATGGGGTTTCATGAGAATATTATACACACATGCACCTATATGTCCATATGTAAAACCAGTGTGCAAGACATGAAGCAAGAGGAAGAATCTGAATTTACCATGCATGTAGTGGATGTTGTTTTTTTTCAAACTAGAAAACCAAAAAAAATTATTAGTTGAAAAAAAAATGTTGCTACTTGACATAAGAACTGATCAAAAGAAATAGAAAATTAAGACTCCTACCCATACAGGCCCTGTCATGCTTAAGGCTGATATGTCAAATACTGACTTATAATTATTAAAATTAACTTATAATATTTTCCCAACACAGGCTTGTTAAGTCATGCTGAAGTTTAGTCCAAAAGATCATAATTAAAATGAATATCAGTTTTATCAGCTATCACAATGTTTCAATGCTACAAAATACTGCCAAGTGTTTCTTCACTAATTCCTTCCTCGAGCACGTGTGGTATGTGTTTTGTAAGAAATATCTTCCCATTGATGAAGATCAAAATCACAAGCCTATGAGTTCTGAAATAACAGTAAAATCTTCATCAGAACAATTTTCTTAGCACATAAGCTATTGGACAAATTTGCCATGAAACTCAAACCCCATCCAAACAAAAATTGCTACATTCTTCTACTTTACACACATTTTTCCCAGGGTTACCAGCAATTTTAGAGAGACTTTTTACATAGATCATCTATTTAAGCTAAGCAGCAGCAATTACACATGGTCCCAGAACTATAAGCACTGTCCCTACAAATTCTGTGCAAAATAAGGAGGATGAAAAAGTGCCAGCTGAACCCCCCCAAAACATCACGTGAGTGCAAGTGGAAAACTTTATGGAAACAGCAGTGCCGCAACAGAGGAGAAAATTCCTTAGAAGCTAGTACAAGATCATACATTCATTTACAGATGTTCCAAAGTACAGTTCGTCTGAACTAATTTTTATTTTATTTCTAACACCTGCACTGTAAAAAAGTGTGAAAAAAACTATTATTTTTTGGATTATTTAGTTTTACAGGATCCTACCTTGGACTTCCAACAAAAGAAAAATATACCTTCTCCTAAAGATTCTCCTACCACTAATAACATCCAAATATCGATGCTAGAGGTTCAAATAAATTTTAAATTTTGCCACTTTTATTAAATTTACAAATATTAACAAACAAGTTTCATTTTTCCTCAAATTAATACTCCACTTCTAAGGTATTTTCAGGAACCTCAAAATTGCATTTATATTCTCAGTATCTAGTATACACCAATTTTTCAGATGACTAAAGTACATATTGTAATCATCTCAGTAACTGTTATAAGGCACATAGGGTTTACAAAGGTCCATATATCACTATAATGAACTAGTAAACACATTTAGGGACCATTAGTTATTGATTTATTTGCAATTATTTTTTATTTGCAGTATGTCCATATTACTCCCCTTTGCATTTAATCACACTGATTCAGTTTCAGGACAGGTAGTAACAGTCATTCCAAGCTCCACATAATGATAAATAATGAAAACAAAGCTGTAAGAGTACTTTGACATGCAGGTAGAAAGCACTCAACTTGCCAATACTGGAGACTAATGGATTCTTTATAATAAAAAGCTAATTAATTGATTAGAATAGTTGTTAGCAATAAGTACTATATCAAATAGTGGTAATGCTGATTGTTTATCACTGTAAATCAGCATAAATATTTTCAGCACTGCAGGAAGTGGATCCTACAGAACACGTACCTGAGGTACTGCCAGACTGACTGCACAAACATGCCAGCAGTGGAACCGAAACTGCTAAAAACTGTGCAAGGAAGTCAGCCTGTTCTAGATTCATCAAGACGTAGATAATAAAGCCAGACTAGGCAACATCTGTAATTTACTTTGGACCACATAAAACCCAGGCCATTGCACTTTCCTGAATTAATTTCTACTTGAGCTAGACATGGCTTAAAACAAGCCATTATTTAGAAACTGTTAGTTTTTTCAAGACTGAAGAATTTACTGTAACTGCCAGTACATTTGTGAAACGCCTAACTACATTCTCTGTTAAAGAGTAACACTTTATTTCTAAACCAGAATGTCCTTAGATTCAATTTTTATCTACTAAATCCTATTCTACTTTTGTCTGCTAAGTAAACAGTCCTATAAGAATACATTTTGTTCCCTTTGTCACAGTCAATGAGGAAGAATTCCATAATTAAACCTGATCTAGTTGAAGACCTCCCTGCACATTGCAGGGGCAGCTGGACTAGATGACCTTTAAAGGTCCCTTCTAAGCCAAACTATTCTATGAGTCTATGAACTTTAACAGACATTGTAGTAAAAAAAGTAGATTGTTATTTCTATTTAAGTTTACCAAGTGATCCAGTCTTCCCCTCCTCCTTTACCTGATCTCTTCATGAAATAAGACCTCTCCAGTGTGTCATCGGTTAACTTCATCAGTAGCTCCAAATCAAATCTCATCAGATTTTTGAGAGTCTTTTTTTCCAAGTCACATACAAAAATGCTAAATAGCTTCTGAGAAAAAAAACCCATCATCTGAAAACATGATGATTCTCCATTTAAGGCTTCATGTCAGACTTCAAGATATTAGTAACATTATTTATGTTGATTTTGTACAATTGCTTAATGTGGATAAATCTATCTTGTACAATCATCGGATAATTTGTAGTAATATTAGTACTACTCATAAGCTTTTTAGTTCTCTGTATTATTCTAGTTCTCCATTTCATGAGTAACTTTTTACATCCTAAAGATAGTTTTGGAAGCATCCACAGATTGCTGGCAAGTCTCACTGAGACAATTTCTTAGTACAGAAGGAGATGAAAGAATGGAATTAGTTTATTACCATCTGACTTCTAAGTTACAAAGTGGAAAAACTGAGCTTTCACGTGGGATATCAAAAACTGCAAGATTTTATTCAATTCTTGAAACCTAGTCCATGTACTCTCAATAGAAAGGTAATATGGTTTTGTGGGCTAGGACGGACGGCATGGGGACCTAAAATAAGTTTTACTCTGAAAAACAGCAATAGTTTACCCAATAGATCTGGGGTTTTTTGTATTCTAAATCACGTGTCTTTAGTAAGAATGCAAGTAACAGTTTGCATGGGTTTTTATTACCATTAGCCCCTCAAAACCAACTCAATTTTGAACTGGAACTAGATTCTATTTGTCTTTTTTGGTCTCCCTCTTCAAAGTATAGAATATCCTTTCATACGCAGCAGCCTTTTGTTCCGTCCACTCTGACAAAGTCAGAGAGAGTATCTGAAACCAGTTCTCCACAATTGCTCAGCCACAGACAGAATCAAGACAACTTGCATTTAATTTTAAATCTAGGCACTTGGGCACTGCCTTAACAGTTTCATAGCTGTTATTGGAGATGTCAAATTCAATTCATCAGTAGCTACAGAACAGGATGAGTATGAAGAATGTAGGCATTAGCTTTATTAATTTTTAAGAGTGCTATATATCAATATACCTCTGTGGGCTGAGAGTAGTGGTATGGCCAGTTATGAGGTACAAGTGGGTAAAACCCCACAGAATTCAGTGACCACAGTTTTGAGCCTAAGGCTTAAAGAGACAATACCAGAAATCTGTAACAGAGAGAGAAATAAAACCCACCACTACCCAGAAAAATGAAAAATTTACCTGATCACAGGTTGCATCAGCCTGTTCTAATTCACAGGACATTTCTAGAGATAAACTCTGGATAAAAAAAGTTTTAGAAAAAACTAAAAAGACAGCCTGGATGTAAGGGGAGCAAAACACTAGTGGGAAAAAACAGGTGGAGAAGCGGACACTCCAAAGAATTCTGCCATAGAGCATACAGAACCTAGCAGCATACAAAATAAGTTTAGAGAAAAATAAAATAAATAAATTGTGCAAAGAGGGCATATCACCCAGCACTTTAGGAAATGTCCTAGTTTGAGGGACACAGGATTAATTTCTCTTTCAGTAATTTTACTTTTCAGTAAGGTCTCTTCTAATACTACGGAAAACTGCATTTTTGGAAGACTCTAGTGTATGAATTTGTGAAAATATTTACTTTATAGCCAGCTATGGTATGCAGGTTTCAAGGTTTCAGTGTTTCACGCTAGTCAGGTGCAGGGACGAGGAGACCTAGGCACTTGACCCAAGCTGGCCAACAGGATTATTTCATACCATGAACGTCACATTCAATATAGATTAGAAAGTTTGCTGCAAAGTGCTCTCTCTCCCTTGATGGCAGTGATCCAGAGAACTTCTTGCCCTGGTGTGAGACCCCTGAGGCCTTCCCGTCCTCCCAAAGCCGCAGTGCTTGCAGTTTCCGACATTCACTGTCCACTGCTGAGAGTGCACAGCTTCCTACTGACAGAATTGGCTGAGTATAATCCTTGTATATTTTATACTGGTATTGGGATCAATATTGGTTCTTTAGTATTATTAATGTTAATTATTCAGTATTATTCTATTAAATCTGTTCATATTTCAACCCTTGGGTTTCCTTGGTTTTTTCCCCAATTCCCCTTCCCAGGTGGGGATTGGTCATCAGGTGACAGAATAATTGTCTAAACGACAATAAATTGTTGTAGATTCTTCAAACCATAACAGGAAAGTACCCTCCTTTCAAGTTGTTATTTTGACTATCCTTATATCTTAAAACTATTGCATTTGTTTCCTCCAGCTACTTTCCCAAAGTCTTTTTCTTGTAACTTTCTCAATTCTTGAGAAACTACAGTGGTTCAAACTCTCCCTTCAGCCCTGAGTCACTGGTCATAAAATTATGTCTAACTGCCCTTTCAATATGCCCTAGCATGCATGACTCTCCCTTATCCACAGTAATAATCCATATAAAAATGTAATTAATCAATTCTAAATCTGAATTTCGCTCCCACTTTTATTATGAAATCACTTGTTTTAGTAAATGTCCATCTTCTACCTCATCTTCTTGGCATCTTTCTCTATGACTTTAGTAAAGCTTTACGATAGCAAGCCACTTTAACATATTCCTCTTTACAGTAAATGCAAGTGGATAAGAGTAGGCAAATTAGATTTCCTTTGCCAATATTCTACCTGTATCGGAAGTTTTCACAACATAAAAATTCCACTACGCCTTTCCACACACAAATTTAACTGTAGCTTTTTTACTCTACTTCTGTCCTATGAAATTCTAAATCATAATAATTTCTAGCCCCTTATTTTTTATCAGCTATAATCTGTATGATTGACTCATTCTTTGTTTACTTGGACTTTGTAGTCACCTGCTATGTTCTTATCAACCTTTCACTCTATTATTCTTTTTCTAGTTTCCATGTACTCCTAGGTACTTATATGGTATGTGCAAAATGATGTGGAACATAATTATTCCAGTTGTGAGAAAGACCTGCACAGCCACCTTTCCCATTTTAAGTCTGTAGTGGTTTAACTCCAGCCGGCAACTAGGACCATGTAGCTGCTTGCTGACTCCCCCCACAGCAGGATGGGGAAAAGAATTGGAAGAGTAAAAGTGAGAAAACTCATGGGTTGAGATAAAGACAGTTTAAAAAGTAAAGCAAAAGCCACGCACGCAAGCAAAGTAAAACATGGAATTCATTCACTGCTTTCCATCAGCAGGCAGGTATTCAGCCATCTCCAGGAAAGCAGGGCTCCATCATGCTTAACAGTTACTTGGGAAGACAAACACCATCACTCCGAACCGTCCCCCCTTCCTCCTCCTTCCCCCAGCTTTATATACTGAGCATGACATCATATGGCATGGAATAGTCCTTTGGCCAGCTGGGGTCAGCTGTCCCACTTGTGGCTGCTTCCAATTTTTTGTGCACCCCCAGCCTACTCACTGGCAGGATGGTGTGAGGAGCAGAAAAGGCCTTGACTGCTTAGGAACAACCAGAAACATTAGTGCGCTATCAACACTATTTCCCATCCCAAACCCAAAACATGGCACTACACCAGCTGCTAGTAAGAAAGTCAACTCCATCACAGCTGAAACTACAACAAAGTTCTACTCCAATTGGCATTTATTTCAAAGTGTTCTTACAGTGAAAACAACAACATAAGGACAGGAGCAGTTTCAGAAAAATAGCATTTCTGGAAAACACCTTTTGGATCTCGGTATAAAATCTATTTCTGCTGGCAGGTCTTCTTCAGTTTCTCCTTTCTGATCTAGAGTGCAGGATTGCAAACTTCCACTCGTTGGTATTCAAGCAAACGTAGAATTGTTACAGCTCACTTTTCATCTGCAACACAAGATTCACAATCACCTGTTTGCCTCTATGCTTCCCCAAGCTTACGTTAATTTCTGCATTATGTTGCAAATTGCCTTTTTATTTCAAACTCCCCAAAGATCCAGTCATCTTACTCGTAGAGCTGCCTTGTGTTCCTCATCTGTCATTTCATTCTTTTATCTTTCATTTATACCCTCAGCTGCCACACCAACACCTTAAATTGTTTCATTTTTTGTTGTGCTTCTGCCTTCAATCTGCAGGCACTGAAGGCAGTATTTGGCAAGAGCTTTCACACAGTAAAACTGGAAAAAACCCAACACAATTGTTACTCAAAGGAACTGCAGTTACTAAGGGCATTTAATATGTTTTTAAAGATCTTTTCTATGTGATCACAGCCATTGCTGCATACCGGATAAAAGGCCTGTAATGTTTCAGCCATAAACTGTATCTCTGGGCCCCCTTTGTATTTGCCCTGAAGGAAATCCTAATAGTCTCCAACTTCCACTCCCTAACTGATGAAAAATTCTGTAATACTCTGCCTCTGGATCCAACTCAGAAATTCAGTGGAATCATGCTGGCAATTTTTTAGCTATTATAGAGATCATTTTTTTGTGCTATGGAGAAAAACAAAGGACACATTCAGTATTGCAGTTCAACTACATGAAGTAATGCTCACTAAAACATATCAAACATAATTCCTCTCTCAATTTCTGTAATTCCCACAGTTAAACACACACTTATCCTTTTTCTGGAGTTGAAAAAACCCTTATGTTAAATATATACAGGTGATGAATTTCAGTAAAAAGATAACTGCTTCCCTGATTCTATTCTCTCAGGATTATCTTCAGACCAATAGCTTCTTTAAACAATATCTTATTTATTCAGAACAAAAACATTTAAAAGAAAACACATTTTAAAATTAAGAGACATCTTACACAAACACTTGCTCTACATTCAATTAGCAATACACCATCCAGAAAGACTGGCAAGTCTAAAATACTTCTAGTCCTTTCATTGGTGCCAAGTCGCCTACTGAAAGTCAGACACATTACTGCACTGAGGGGACCCTATAGAGAAAATCAAATTTTTTGATGCCTCATCTTTTGAGTCAGGTCATAGTACTCTCTCTTCGTTCTTGTCAGTGAACTGAAAGTTCAACTTGATTCCTGAAGTATTTTAGTATTGTCATCTATGTCTAGGATACAGTGATGACAGCTTCTATGGGAAACACTTTCTATGGCATACAACCACATTTTCATGAAAAGAGGAAGACAAAATATGCTGCAAGAGTATAATTAAAACAGGCTACATAATCATGTTTGAGAAGCAGGATCCTAACTCCACATTTCCACATCTAAATAAAGTTCTGTGGGATTTTTTTCATCCTAGGTTTTACTGCTAACACAAAGTCACACTATTTGTGTGTGCCTGTGACCATAATACTGCCTTAATCACAGTTTTTTGGAGTCTTCTATCAAATTGATAAGTACTCCAAAAATTTCCTTTTCTGGCTCAGAATCTAAAGAGAATGTACAGAACAAAGCAGAAGATAAATTGCTATCATCACAAAAAAAAGAGTAACACTTAAAAATTTCAGATCTTATTCTTTTTCATGTAAGAGTTAAAAATTTTAGGTTATAATACTTCATAAAGGACATGAGGATAAACCAGAACAGAATAACCTGGACATTCCTTGGGGGGCAGGGGGAAGGAAGGGGAAGAAACGACCACAAAAAGCAGCCTTCAAAGTAACAGCTGAGAGCAGCAGCTCAAATATCTATAGAAAAGACCCTGAACAGAAGGTCTCAATATATAACCTAAGTGGGTTTTGCACTGATGTATAAGGTCTCCATATTTGTAGCTTGTATGCACACTTCTATAGAAAGGCAAAATGCAATGGCTCATAAAGCAGTAAGTCTTTAAACCAAAAAACCCCAAACAAGGCATACCTTACTGTAATATTTGAATAGGACCAGACAGAACTCTTAAACATGTGACATTCAGAAGAAAATTGTAGAAGACACATACAGGTATGAAGTCCTCTTAACAACTAGACAAACTCTGACCATTGGTTCAATTGGCTTACACACTCCTCAACAACTTCAGTCTCAGATGTAGAAAGACTTTTAGGATTCCATAAGAATCATCACAAACTTGAAACTCCCCTCATAAACCGTCACCTACTATACAGGGAATAGGAAATGAAAATGAGATTTCATGTAACGTACTAACCTAACAGCTAGCAGCCAGAGATGCTCCTGTGCCATCACACATGCTACGGCAGCTTCACCTTCCCTTGCACTGAACAGCATTCCTTTGATCCCATGGTGATCCTGTTCACCTAACTAAACCTACAGAAAACAACCACCACCAGAAAAACAAATTCTTCTCTGCAAAGAATGAAAAGAGAAGGGAGAAAAGAAAATAGGGGCAGAAAATTGGAACCTGTTCAGTGGCAAGAAGCCATTAGATCTGTTTAACTGATTATTAAGATACTAGATGACCAGAAAATTAACCTTCACAGTACAACATTATATAACAATAGCTGACTTTAAACAGAAGCTGGATATTTAACTCTTTAGCATGCTTAGAAAATGTATTAGACAATAATATCAACCCAATCAGCATATAAGCCTTAAATTCTCAAAGGCATTTAGGCATCTACTGCTACTAACTTCTGTGACAGGGAACCTAAACACCTTTGCAGAGCTATAGACACTAATTGCTGCTAAATGTATAAACACTATTTTGAGAAGAAAAACTCACCTTAAAACCCATTAGTAAGTGGCTTATATGTATTGGGTGTGCAGCTAAAGTGTATTAAGAGGATATAAACACAAGTAGATCAACCTCTCATTCCTAAAACACAGGCATGTAGTTGTGTAGCTAAAAATAATAGCCGAATTAGAATTGATGCAGACTTACCAAAAAGATAGCACTAATAAAATAAAATTTCAGCTGTGTCATTAATATACTGACTAGAACAATCCAATGACATACTAAAGTGATACTCAAATACATTTGGGAAGAGAAACAAAAAGGTTACCTTTTTCGTGTCTCCTCTCATTACTTTTATTACAGTAACTTACTTCTGACATGAAATTCATGATGAATGAATTCAATTAGTAAAAAAGATTTCTAAAGCTAATAAAACCAGGATTTGTAATAATAGGAACAGTATTTATAGCACCGAAGTCTCCAATTTAAAAGCTCTCCTGACACTCATAAATTATTTAAGAAAACAAACTTTTTATTCCAAAGAAACAGAAAAGGATTGTTTCAAAAGGTATAAAATTTAAGACAATCTAAAGCATCGCTGAGTAGCTGATATAGCTGAATAAGAATAGTCTCCTGCACAGGTGTTGGCATGTTCTGACTAAGCTTTTAACCACAGCTTTGGCATGTACAGCCTGTTTTACTGCCACTGAGGCTGTCTACTCATACAGATTACCAGATGGTGGCTAGAAGCTTACTGTGTGTGTACCCTGATGAAAATGGGAATAAGCCACACACAGATTGTAAAGAGCTCCTTGCTATGATTCTCAGACCAAAAATCAGTTAAATTGGCACCAAGATAAAGAATATATACGCGTATATTAGTTTGGTTGTGTTTTTAGAAAGAATACAGTAGTTATGGAATACAACACAGGACATATCCAATTAACCTTAAATGCGTTCCAAATATTGTCAGCCTTCCCTATCATTCTTTGGATGTTTACACAGTTTCTAAAATACTTAATTAGTACATAATAGGCTGTCTTCCATTAAAATAAAACAAAACTCTACAAATAAACAATAGTGCCAACAAAGCCTTTTCAGCTCCTCTTCCTTGTTATTTCCAAAACTATTTCAGCCTGTGTAGATAATTGGAGATGAAACTAAGTCTATATACACTGGTTGTTCAAAGCTTTGGTGGCAAGCAAAAATTGGCCATGAACTATTAGTTTGCAAAACAAGAGAAGCTGGAGATGCAAGATCAGAACAGGGGAAGTTTAGTCAACAACAGAGAACAGGAGCAGCAGAAGAAAAAGCTGCCAAAACCTCACATCCTGGAACTCGAGAACATCTCTTCCAAATTATTACTATGTTTGGAAAAAACCCAATCATTTAACAACTGACTGTATATCAAAAATTCCAAGTACAATACACTCAAAATGAAGATTTACTTTTTTTATCCCCCAAAGGATAACCTTTAAAAGTAAAGAGATTAAATAGAAGTTATCTATCTTCATTACTATTTTTCTTATTCGTAATAATGCAAAACCCAGGACAATATCTTGACATTAACCACCCCTGTGATCTATGCTGAAACACATAATTGGGGTATTTTCCTTAACTAATACATTAACGCGGATGTGTGCTGCTCTTTCTGATTATTTTGTCTGCTGGGTGCAAGCCAAGGCATGTACACCCTATAGCATAGCAACAATTTTTGCATGAAGTGTGAAGAAAGAGGCTTGTGAATTTCTTTATTATTTCGAACATACTTTTACAGCCATTTTCTTAGCCTATGGGCATGAAAAAATCATATATATAAACAGCTGAGACCGACATCACAGCTACATGCATTGCTCCTAAGTTAGCTACAAGAGCTATGTACTCTAAACAAAACTTTAAAAAACAATAATCAGTATACATAAGTGTGGAGATACAGGGTGCACAAAGAAGTCTCATATTAACAAATACCACTAGTATACACGACAAAACTTTTAAAAACACTATGTGTAGTGATTTTTTTTCTTGTTCATTTCTTCCTTTACTTTTTAACCTATAAAAATTAGTGGAAATTTCTGTTGACAGATTTAAATCATAGCAAACAATCTCAGGTTTTGTTGTATTGCTTCAAGAGGACAATTTATTTACAAGTGCTACAGAAACATTGGCTAGGTTTGCTTTCTACTGTGAGTGAAGCATTTGTGCAAAAATAAAAGCAGCTTCAGATGTGTAGTAAATTAAATGTCTGATTGCCTGATCTGCTTTGGATGATTTACAACATATAGCACATTACCTCAACTGTATATACACGAGATGATGAAAACTTGTAAACATAAATACAAAAAAATATTAAAAAATATACAAGAGACATGTAAACTGAAACGGTCTGCTGAGTATTACAGTAATACTGCAATCACTTCAGCATGTTTTGGCCTGTGTTTTGAGTAAAAGAATTCTATACTAGACTTTCAAACTTGTGGAAATAACTTTATAATTCAGCACCTTAGTTAAAAGAATTTAGAGTATTTACAAAGAGAGCAGAAGTAGGAAAAAGAACAGTAGCTGTTAGGGGGAAGAAAGGACGACTCAAAGGAAACAGGAAAAAAAGCATTCTTTTAGATGAGATGTAAAACCACTTGAGTACAAAAAAAATACATTGTGCTTTTTCCCCCAAAGACAAAGCTCTGAGAGATCATGGCCAAACTCCACAGCAAGACGTTAGACTGCACTAATACAAAAAACAAATACTTTTGCAATATAATATGAAAGCATCCTTAAGATGTTCACAAAATTGTTTCCTGTTGTAGAGTGAACGCTGTTTAGCAGTTGTGCTTTACACAAGTGGTTGCATTTAGCAGCAGCAGATTTGATCTGCCTTTATTGTCTAAACATCACTCTGAAATTATTTCTGTTCCACTGGCATAAAAAAACCACCTGTATATACACCATTACAGGTTAGTTTCCAGCAGAAGTCCTTCACCAAGGAACATTTCCTCACGAAAGGAAAACCCTTACTTGACAGGAATGAAGGTGTTACCATTTGACAACTGTTCAGTGATCTGTATAAAATGAGCTGGTGTTAAGGACAAAGAAAGTATGAATGGGGGTGGAAGACAGCAACCTCAAAGGATCTCAGACAACACAGAAAGGCCAACAATAGCTTCTCTCCATCCCAGTCATGTTTCTCCTGAAAACTGAGATTATAAATTTTCAGTACTGTGAGACCTCAGTCTCCCTGCTGACAGAGACTTCACTTTGGTTATTGCATATAAAAGAAGGTAAGATCAACAAATCCATGATTATATAACAACTAGTTTTAATCATGATCAAACCTGTCAGACCTAGATTTGAACTGGAAATCCAGTTATGAGAAGTCCTGTGACCCATTAACATTATCTTCATAGTATGTGACAGTCCAACGAAAAACAAATTTTCTGGAGGAAATAGTCTGATTATTAATTCATAAACTGTTTGGAATACAGCCTTAGCATTTTATTTCATTTCACTGAATTAAAACAAAAACAATTAAGACACTACTTTCTACTCTCAGAAGTACTGTTTGAATATACAAGACAAATAACCCTGAACATGATGAGGAGAACATGTTCCTGCCAGAGTACTTATGGTATGTTAGAGAGATTTGTTACCATGAAAACTAAATGCTAATGTTGAATTTCATTTTCCTTAAAGTGATGTTTACTTATGCAAAGGCTTTGTTTAAATATTGGAAAAAAAGACTGAAACACTAAAATCCATAACTTAGTATAGAATAGTTAATTTAAAATATAAACACCACTGTGAACACCTGAGCCCTTCCTTCCAGATTTTAGGTGTCTGAGTGCTTACTTCATACTTCAATCACATTTCAGTAATTGGAAAGGGATCCAGTTTTATGCATGAGTAATTTAGGATGAACTACATTAAAATGGAAAACCAAAAAACAATTAGTATTGTTAACTTTGGCCTCATTCAATCTACTTTTTTTGTGTAAGAACATCATGCTTTAGTTCACATATTGCCCTTCCTTTTAACCACATCCCTGAACACCAATGTAAGTTAAACCCTGAATTTTATATTGCAAATGTTTCTTCTGGAAGAATATTTCTTTGAAAATAAAGTGATGATTATTCCCCCAGTTCACATACATTTACCATTCTGAACATTTTGACTTGCAATTGTATATATACTACAAGTAACTAATTAACATTTTACATGTATTTTATCAATACCCCAAAATACCAAACCAGATCATTGCTTTATTGTATTGGAAACTAAAACTATGTATAGAGGGTTCCAAAATTATTACACAACTCTTTCCACCTCTTGCATTATAAGTTTTTTATTATGAAACTGACCTTAAATAACAGAAGAATTATAATTGGAAATAGACTTCTATGGAATTGTTTTTTCCCTCCTCACACAAAAAAATCCCTTCTTAAAAGCAATCGACATTTTTCAAGTGTAATGAACTTTGCATCAATAACACTGTAACCAAGGTACCCAAGCAAGGGTCCACTGCTATATAAAAGGGAATTGGTTGTTTTACCTCAAACCAGGACAGTCTTGTGCAGTGCATTCTAACGATACTTAGTGATTTCTCTTTCCTTTAAAAGAATAGACACCTTGGCAAAAGCTAAACATTCAAAAGAGCATTACAATTGCACAGTTACAGAGAGAAGCTGTACTGGCAGAATCCCATTTGGTGGTATTTCACCTGAACATGCTTCAAAAAATGTGCTGGAAGCACCGTATACGTTTCTTAGTGAAGGAACAAGCACAACTGACTCCTCCTTGGCCCCTCCAAAATTCCAAGAGAAATTTTAAGGTCTTGACACTTTAATTAAAGTGAAAACAAAGCATTATTCCAGAGTTAATGAAATTACTCAGTGATGGTCTCAAATGCCAAACAATGCTGATGTTACTGATAGCTGTACAAGCATGATTCCACCACCTGCTGCGTGTGATTTGTATGAAGGCTCTTGTTCTGTTGTCAAGTTCCCTCTTAAATCATGCAAAGTCAAATCATAAAGTCCAAAGTGAATGAGAGAAAGCATTGCAGGAACTCCTGTGGGGTAAAGGAAACCCTTATGCACAGCACAATTTCTAACTCTCCCCATTTGACAGGGCTGTCTGTCCTGAGAAAGATTGTAATGGCAACAGCGATCAATAAAGAAAAACAAACATTTTCAAGTCTTTATGTTTTTTACATTTATAGATATTTTTTTTTTTTTTTTACATTTTCGCAGCAATATTCAAAGGTTTTTTCTTAAATTACATATAATTTCAGTAAGTCCCTTTTCCAGGAAATCAAAGCATTTGCATATAAAAAATTACCAATTTTGTTATCAGCAGTTTTTGCAAATGATTCTAGCAAGAGTGAGATTCACAGTCTCACCAAAGACAGGCTATTATTCTAAAATCTGTCACTATTTACACTCAAGTACAGAAAGAAATATATGAATATGCAAAGCATATCTACAATTAGAATTAGGATCAAATGCATCTTACTTTCCAGCATTCTTCTATATTTGTTCTTAGTCTCGGGGGCCTGTTATTATATTATTCTTAGCAGCATGTAATGACTCAAAACAAGCAATGTTCTTTAGCATACAGAAATCCTTTGGATGCTCTGCAAGGTAACTTTATCAAGGACTAATGCCTTCAAATATCAAACAATCTGTTTCTAGAAATGCATGGCTTTGGGTGTCTTGATTTAACAAAGCTGCAATGATGGATGGAAAATTGTATCCATGTTGTCTTTTATAAATATTTCTTACAGATGTATGAATATTTTTTTAGATACAGCTCTATTTGTAGCTAACATTCTTAAACATTTTCTTATTTTCTCCATGCAGGTGTGTCATTTAAAAAACACATGTTCAGACAAAGCCTAAAACTAAAGTCATCATCACATGATGTGTTACATATAGAATATCACACACAAATTAAAACAAAAGCATGGACTTACTCTAAAAAGTTTTTTCTTTTTATCATTTTCAAGTCTATAATAGATTTTGAAACATAGAGTATCGTCTAACAAAATATGTAATCATTTAAAATTAAGTTCCATCAAAATCAACTAAACAACACTTTTTAGCTTACATCCAGTTAATCTGGGATCATATTCTTAACATTTGGGTCACAGAACATTAATTCCATAAGTAGAAGTAAAGAGACACCATATTTTAAAGATATATATTCTTTGCTGCTTAATACCCCACTATCACCACAATAATGCCCAGCTCCCACTGTGCATCTGATGACAGTCCCACTGGACAAGAAGCTGTGCATGCTCGTACTTGTTCTAGAGCTACAGTCATGCTCATCAGCTCACAAATACACATTTGCTGGCTGGCATATTTTCTGAATGCTTTCCCATCTAAGTCTTTCCCCAGTCATCAACTCCAATAGGCATTATAAAAACTTATTTTCATATTGCTATTCTTTAATAGAAAGTTAGAAGTGGCCTGCTATTTTAGGGCAAGGCAGAAAGTTTCTTCTGTTAAGTACAATTTTTGGGCGGGAAATCAAACTAATAATGACACCTAGATAGCTAAACAGATCCTCTATTTGTCAATCAGTACATCTCCTTTCCCAAGGCGACAACTGCACCTATGTTATTCCTCAGAAAAATCTGTCTATCCTATTCCAGTAGCACAAACTCCCTAAGCATTCTATTCCAGTGCTTCACTATATTTACTACCATAAATTTTGTTTAATACCTAATCTGAATCTTTCTTATTGGATTTCTACTTTATTACTTCTTGTTTTAACAGGTTGTTTTGTAGGATTTTTTTAAACGGAATTCTTCTAGATTTTAAGGATGTATCCTGTCTCCGCTTAGTGTTCTTTCTGTAGACCACACAATTTAACTTTTCACCTTTTCTTTGACAGTTACGTTTCACAGCCTTCTCATCATTCTTATTGCTCTATTGTAGATGCTCCACTTGTCTCCTGAAGAGCTGTGATCAAACTGAACACAATACTGCAGCCAAAGATACATGCCAACTGAACAAAGCAAGAAGAATATTCCACATGCTCCATACAATATTCCTGGTTTACATTGCAGTATGGTGTTCAGCTATTCTGCAATATTGTGTCGTTGCTGACTCAATCTAAGCTTCTTTTATACAACAAACTAAATAAAAGCTATTTGATCAACTGTTTCTTATCTTCTTGTTCTGTATTTGTACATTTGATCATTTTTGAAAGGTAGAGTGTTGTACCTCTTCTTATACTGCACGTTATTTCTTTAGATCAATTGCCCAATAGGTCAAGTTTTGAATTGTACTCCTGTCTTCAATTGTGCTTGTAGTTCCACCCTCACCAAACCCAGTTCACTTGGTCTGCAAATTTAGTCAGCATATTTTCTGTTCCATTTTTCAGATTATTAATGACAACATATCCTAGCAAAAGCCTATTCAATATATCTGCAAATTTCCAATCTGTTTTCCGTTAATTTAGGAAAGTTTCCATCAGGCCAGATTTCATCTCATTTGAAATAAGAGACATTGTATTTCCCTTTCCCTTCTCTAGACTGTGGTCTTATATCTTTGTAACTAGTACTAATTTTCTTAGCTATCTGTCTAGAGTTTAACTATACCAGTGAAGGACTGTAGAAACAAGTATTCCCAGTATTAGCTGTCAGTTATCTCCTCTCTACTGAATATCCAATCAGTGCTTTCTTCGCAACCTTACTACAAACACAAAATGACTGCCTATTTCATTTACAACCCTTCCTAACTATTTTGGGACTTCATCTTTCAAATTCCGTCCAAATATGCCTGTGCTCATTTATATTCAAGCTCAATAATCTGATTACTTAATCATTTGGTTTTAGCTTCCCTTCTGTTTGAGAGCACAGAACCAGTAGCTTTTCTAAATTTGTATGCTTTCTTCCATAGAACTGAGGAGAAACTTGGGTTTTATGCATGTATACATACATGCGATATTTCAACCAAAAGTCTTATTAATTACAAAAGACATTATGTATGTATGATCATTGGATTTTACTTTTGTATTTTTTTTAACATACCATTGGCCATAATTTCAAAATCTGTTCCACAGAAACAGCTAATGTGTCAACTCCAGAAATATCCAATGCACCTTTTGATAAAGTTTTACACCAAATAAAACTTCAGAAAATGAAATAGCATTGTAATACATTATATGTGGAAATAGAATTTACCGAACATAAAGAAGCTGCAATCACTCTGCTAATAACTAATGAAAACAATCAAACATAGAATGTACTCTGTGAGGAACCTGAGAGAATAAAAATATAAAAATAGGAAAAGTATACTTCAACAGGATAATGAAAATCACATTATCAAAGGTTGTCTACAATCTTAATGACCTGTGTGTGCATTTTAATTAATTTAAATTATTAAAGCAGTACTCTATGCGTATTTTTAATCTAAGAGTATTTACGCTGTTGATACTGACTTATTAAGGGCTAGATATGTAAACAGTTTAGCCTAATTGCCTGTTACTGCATAATGTAATTGAGTCTTGTAACAAAGATTTTAAAATCAAGATAATATATTCTCTGTCAGAAAAGCTCCAGTTGCTTTTTCACTGTTTCAGTGATAAACTTCATATCAAAGGGACATTCGGTTTTAAATTATGTGTCAGCTTTTACAGGATATTACAATGACACAGTATATATGTCTGTCCTTGAAGTAAATGTTCTAGCTCAGCTATGAGTCATATTTGCACCTACTTAAAAGTAAGCACAGGCATTTGTTAGATCACTATTTAGCTACAAGACACAGAAAAGATTTTAAATCATTTTCATCACCGTACTTCACTCCTGTGTAACATTACAGTTAAAACAAACATTTTTAATTTCTTCTTAAGAATATAATTTCATTACAATATATTTGCTTTTTACTAAACGTGATATAATCCAAATGCCTAAATTTTAAAACTGGATAAACTGTTCACTCTGAACTTTTTGGTTTTTGTTTTAAATGTTCATTTACATTTACTGAAAAGAGCTAATCAATATTTGACAGTGAATTTTACATAGATTTCCCATATTTTCTGGTTTCTTTTTCTCTATTTTGTCATGAATACTGTGTTTGAATGCAGGATTTTTAATTGCATTTATTTCTTCTATGTATTCCTCACCTGAACTCCACAGAGCTGACCAATTTATGCTCTGACTCTTACTTTGTTTGTGGTATAAAGAGAATTTAAATGAAGTGTAATCTTATCTGAGTAATGTGTAAGTCAATTTTACATTTAAACATTTGAAGTGTTACTTTAATTATTGTAAATGAGAACAAGACCAGACCTATGGTATGCTCCTCAATAAAGACATTGCCATGTTGAATCATTGTAAGAAAGAATGTAAGTCACATAAGACATGGCAGAATTTAAAAGATCTTTTGATACATGTCAAAGGAGATGAGGCAGCACACAGAAGTTTGATTCCAAATGTCACATAAAAAGATCTAAGGAAGGCAAGGCACTCATTTATACCTAATTCTTTTGACTGGAACAAATACTCAAACACCAAAAGTGTTGAGTAAGAATGCGCTATCTTAAAAAAATAACTTAGATTAGAACTGTAGTTCAATAAATGTGCACTACAGGACAGAATTCTTTGAGTGTCTTTGTTTAAAACACAATTTTTATTCACGCCTTTGCCCTCTACAGACCCATCATTCCCTCTGCCATTTATTTCTAACAGCCTAAGAAATAAGACAATTCACATGCAGTATCTAACGCAGTATCCTTTGTTAGGGGAAACGAAATATTTAGAAGTAACAGATCCAGGAAATTTGAAGTGAAAAAAGGTATTGTTCCATTGTTGGAAAAGATGTTAGTCTCACACCTAAAGTTTTAGATTATCTAGTACATTCAAATATGCCCACATTTTCCAATGTCTTATTTCTGGAGCTACTCCAGTTTTCTAATCCATTGATTAAATAAAGACATCAGGGCCTCTGGTAGGACTCATTTGGGAAACATAAGATCTGCAGAAACACAGATGCTTGCCAGAACCATTCAACTAACAGCGCTCATGAATTTCAAAGAACAAGAAAGAGCCAGACAGGCATACTACCTGCGTAGAGTTTATATATTCTGGGGGTGAAAAATAACTCCACTGAAGTTTACTAGAAAAATCCTGATGACTTCAGTAGAAACAGGAACAAAAAATAAGATTTCGTAAGCCAAGAAATACCTACCTGTTCACAAGTTAAAATGAAAAGAAGAGATCCCCATAAGAGTCTAAGATGGAAGTTTCTAACCACTGAAGGAAGAACACGGAAAGTGGAGATGGATTGATTGGCAGATGCCTCAGTAATTAGTCAGATACTAATAGGTGGGGAGACAGTACAGAGAATTATTTCCAATATGTGGTGAGAAGTGTGTTAGAAAGCAACACTATATATATATATATATATATATATTTGTATCTATTTGGAGGTTCAGCAGAATGACAAGACATGAAAACAGAAGTAAAATGGTATGTTTGTCAGAGGAGAGGTGCACTGCCAGTGTCAGACAGAAGAAGAGCTTTTGCAAAAACAGATAGAAACATACAAAAAAAAAAATAAATCACCATGGACATATTCTTGTAGAGACAGGGAAAAGAAAGACTGAAGCTGATTCTGACTACATCAATGTAACTAAAGCTTTTTTTTTTTCTTCTCAAAAAACACAGTTTAAACTCTAATTGTGGCTCTCAAACAAAAGTAGGCCAGTGTAACAGTTTTAAGAGCTTAAGAAAATATAGATATTAGAAAGTTTACCTTGATTTGGAAAAATAAAAAGCACCATTGCATAGTTCCAAAATGCAACCTCAATAAATAGACCAAGTAGAATGAAGTAAAGAAAACAAATTCCTTTCAATAACAACAAAAAAATGAATCAGGAATTAATTTTGATTTTGCACAACTTCCAAACTGAAACAGCAACACACCTTTGGTATACTCAAGTTTAGAAACTTTCATTGACTACTAAGTAATCACCAATTTTTTGCCCTTAGTCTCCCAGACGTTACACCTTTTAGACACAGCTGAAACAGACAGGCTGAAATGCTTGAAAAGTTTGCAAGCACTACAGAACAGGTCAGGATTTCTCCAGTTACAAAAGAACCATAACAGAGCAACAAGCATTTACAACCAGTCCTCTTTCTCTGCAGGATGATTACATCAGACTCTCAAAAAGTAGCCTGCTAGGTTCAACTAATCAAAGTTCCTATTACTCCCTGAAAAATTAGTTGGGATAGAAACTCGTATTAAAAATACAAAAGCTGTTACCTACCTGTCCTATTTACTTTTACTAAGCATTTGTCACTACATGACAAGACTTCCTTCAGTCACGTTGGACAAGTGTTTTTCGCCAGAGCTTAGTAAAAGTTTAAAGTGTACTTCGGATTAGATACTGAGGAACCGCAAAGAGTGCTGCATACCTTTGGATATCTCTTGCCTATCTTCTTTGCATCTTTGACTGGATCATATGAAGAGTTTTCAGCATCAAAAATTTTTTGCTGCCTGGCTTCCTGAAGAGCTTTCTGGGTGGGACCTTCCAACTCTTTCTTCATTTGACATTCATGGCCTGCTATAAAATAAAACCAACAAAAATATCATCCAAATGCATTTTTTACTTACTCTTCTGGAAGATATCTCTTTACTTAATATAAGCTAGACATGTGAAATTCTAAAAGAAACACCACTTTAAATAAAAAGATAATCAGGTTACTGTGCAATCCATATAAAGTATTCCAAGACTACATATAACTCTGCTCCACAAATTATTTTAGTGTGATCTATTTCAGCTTGCCTAACGGTACCCTAGATTTTGCCCCCAAAATGCAGCAATTATTTTGAATCTTGCAGCACAGGAGAGTCACAGTAAAACGGATGCAATTCTTCATTTGCCTCAGAGCCAGAAGAAACATCATCTCACTGTATTCTGTCCAGTATCTACCACCAATGTATTATTATGATTTACAGCCTGCATTGCCTTTTCGTAGAATCATAGAATAGTTAGAGTTGGAAGGGACCTTAAAGATCATCTAGTTCCAACCCCCCTGCCATGGGCAGGGACACCTCCCACTAGACCAGGTCGCTCAAAGCCCCATCCAGCCTGGCTTTCAACACTTACAGGGATGGGGCATCTACAATTTCTCTGGGAAACCTGTTCCAGTGTCTCACCACCCCCAAAGTGCTTCCCTGTGCTTTCTACCAACCCACCTTTCAAACAATGAACTACTTATGAATAGGCAACTCGGCAAAGAAATCCTAAGCCAGTAGCATAGCTGTAAATCATCAGAATAGGCTGAAAGGAACATGAGGAACAGTATAACACGTGGACTATTGTACAATGCATCTACCATGACCTGGCAGAAATGATACTGTTCTCTGACAGTCTTTGTATTGGCAGCTGACACATATCCAAATACTGTCCCTTGTGATCCCTGTATCTTGTTGCAATGCTCTGTAGTTTGTACATGGGTCTACAGGGGAAAAAAAAAAAATAAGAAAAGGAACACTGAATTCCAACAGGATTTGAGCACTTACATCCCTGCAGTTCTTTGAAAATATCTCAGATCAAAAACCACATTAGATAGCTAAAATCCAGACTGAAATAAATTTACTTCACACTATGCATTTCTAAATGCTTGCTCTTGTAAAACAGCTTTGTTAAGACCTTGACACCAAAATGCAAACTTCCTGACTTAAAAGGGGAAAAAACCCACCCTCTCCACTCTTGAGGCAAAAAAAGTGGATCAAGCAAACACAAAACCTTCCTGTATACCCAACCTGAGTAAAACTGTAACTGATAAAAAGAACTGTGCCTGGTCTAAAAAACTGTCTGTATTCTCACTGCTTTAAAAGTTAAATAACTGTCTCTGAGGAATGGTATAGAGCAAAATTATTTATATGTCAAACACTTTCTACTCAATAACTACTACCCACTAGCATGTCGCTCACAGACTGTTTGGTTTGTTGGTGCTTTTGAAATACACATACTTATAAACGAACAGAGTTATGACAGTTGAAGGGCTTAAAAAGTCAGTAACCATTAAAAAAAAGAAGGAACAAATTCTAAAGAACTGTTGTGATTGCACTAAGATGTCAACAGCTTGTGTTGATTTTCTATTCTGATTGCATTGAAGATGGAATGGGGACAACCAGGTTTAAGTACTTTAACTGGTGCATTTAAAATTTCTTTTTGCATGACCTTCTAACAGCAATTACATCAGATCAAGGAAAGGAAAAGCACAGTTAACAGTCTTAGCAATGAGTTAATTCAACCATGAGTAAAGAAACTCATTGAGTTCAACTTTTGAATATAATTGGGTAATAAATAAGCAGCTGTTGTTTTTAGAAAATACAAGAAATGTACTGAGCAAGTAACGGTTTTACAACATGTTTTTAGAACCAGCTGTTATAACAGCATTCACTTAGGTTTATAAGCAAGTCACAATCAACATTGTTTAATTCCTTCAGGCAAAAGTGGTCTTTTTTCAGAGCAACACTTAACACTGTGTCTTGATCCATAAGTAAGTGTGCAAGCACTCTGTAAATACATATCAATAACTTAAATAAAAAAATCAGTTATTTCTCTCTGATAATTAGATCTCTCTATGTATGATCTTGCTACCACATGAGGGAGGACCAGATTTAAAACAGAAACAAAACCAGTTTTTAATGCAAATCTTCTTACACAAAACATCCAATCCTTTTTAAAAATAATCTGAACTCAAAATACAACTTTTCTTTCAGAGCTAGCTTTTGAGTGAGCATAGCAGGGACAGAGAAACAGTCTACAAGAGGACTGAGTCCTATTCCTAACTGTTAACTAGTTCCTCTCCAACTATTAAATGTCCTTCATATCAACTTTAAACAAGAAAGGTAAGCAAATAGGAAATAAAAACATTTCTAATAATTTTTAAGACACCTGAAGAAAACTTTCCCTTGAAGGAGTTGTGTACAAAGCACTGTTCGCAAAGCTAAACAGCAGTCTGGCAGTGGGGTAGCAAAAAACCATAATAAATAAATTAGATGCTTTATATTGTGGACGCTATTGTTTTCAATTGTTTGAAATGCATCAGGCTGAAAGCTGCTACATCAAATGCCTAAGTAATAAGTCCAGAATAGCTGTCCTAAAATTAACATTAACTACTGTTAATTTTTTTTTCTACCCAGCCGGCAGACACAAATTTACAATGCAAACTCATTGTGAAAACTATGAAGCTTCCCTTTGTTCTTCATTATGCACTATATGACAACCTCAACAAAAAACAAAAAAAAACCAACAAAAACAAAACAAACAAACAAAACACACCAAAACAAGCACAGCACCAAACAAAAACCAAACCCACAATGGACTGGAAACACAGGACCTCATTGCTACTATTCAAAACCTCAAATAAGCAGCAACGGGCAATCTCCTGCTGCCGGGAAGCACCATTCTCGTTCCTTCATGCTCTGCACTGCAGTGGAAGCAGACAGCTGGCCAGAAAAGGCATCTTAATTTGGCAAATGATAACTTGCAAATCTGAATGTTCAACATCTTATAATTACAATGTACCAATGTACTAATGCATAAAAGTCAGCCCAGAAGAGATGGCAACTGAAAAAATGCAGCTGTAGGTCTCCTTACAGCAGAGATTTGCAAGTCCAACAGCACTGGTTCCTTCCAAACTAAGAACTTAAATTCAGAGAAAAATGCAGCAAACATTTCTCCAGTATCTACGCACTGCTTGCTTCTCAAGGTTGCATTTATACGGTCTCAGGAATAAAAACTCCAGAGGCAAAAGAACATGACAATCTTTCAAGAAGCAGCAGAAAGTATCTGAGTAAGAAACAATATCACCCACTAAGATGTGAGCATGACCTACAGAGGGCAATAAAAATTATGTATTAGAGGACAAAGCACTGGAAAGAAATGAACTGACATATCACTTAATATAAGACACACGGGGTATAAGGCAAATTAAGGCTTGTACAAGCATGTGGGTGGCTGATGAGCTTAATAATTTGTGTTCGAGACTAAGTGATTATTTTTTTTTAATATTATTATTTATAAAGTGCTCCCCTGCTTGTCAATTTTTTGGTGTTATAAATTCCTTTCAAGATTTTTGGAGAATAAATAGGTACTGTGAACAGCCAGAGAGTGTTTTTTAGAATCACTCAAACAACAAATGAAAGTATGTGGAATACAGAGAGACAGATCGGGCATCTACACTGTAAAACACTGGCATGGAGAATGAACCCACACTATATATCCCCCAAGCCAGAGTATAATGAAAAGTTGAATGCTATATGCCCTAAACTAACATAAAATAAAAAGCTTGTTCTCTACCTCCCTATCTGAAGTTGGAAGAAAATGAGCACTATGCTCTTTAGCGGGGCAGAGCTCTATACTTTTAGCTGTAACAAGATATAAAGACTACAGCAGAGCATATGCAGTAAATACAGCCACAGAAAGGTATTTTGGGGGCCCGAAATGTGTCTTGCTGAGAAGTATGATAATAATTCATACAAAAAAAGGCATCAGAATCCAAAACTAGAAAGATACTGTGAACACTGAAGAGGCTTGCTGCCAGTACTTCAGTATTCCACCATATTAACACCTCTGACATCTACATTTACAGAAGTTATTAGTTTAATAGCTATTTGCTCGTATACAGAATTAAAATCATAGCTTAGTTTATACTGGATAAGATTATAGAACCCTTCCAGGTTCTTCCAGAAATGAAAGCAGCTATGTTCTTAACTAAACAGTAGTTTAGAAAAGGAGTAGTGTGTGCTCTAAGGGACTTGTCAGCTATGTAAGCCTCCCACTGCTGCATGGAAACAAAGACCTGAGCTAAGATGACGGGCATCTCTCAGATACTTGGATCTCAGTCCAGTCCTCGTAGCAATTCACAACAATTTAGGAGACCAGCTGCTTCAACCTACATTAGATAGAATTTGAAGGAAAAAATTAAACTGAATGTGCTATGCTCATAATAGGCAGGCAACAGGAAAGATCTGGATGATAGTTGAAATGCCTGCATTAATAGTAAATAAACCATCTTAATAGTCCAGGAAAAGCCCTGCTATCCTCTTCACTCAACTACAAGTCCAAAAAGAAACAAAAAAAGTTTATGTGGCTACCATTCTTCTTGTCTTTTCTACAGGAATTTTATACAATGGAAGTAATGCCATGAATATGGGAACTAATGAAGCTTGACTGTCAAAGGCTGGGATAATTCAGTGGCTTTTTACCTGGGGTATATTACCAGAAAAAAAAGGAAGTTTAGGCCTTTAACACACCGGGGAAAAAACCACAAAAGAAACAGATATAAAAAATGTCCTAACTGCAACAACTGGTTCACCTGGAAGTTGTATAATATTTGATACCTGGTCACCTATGAGAAATCTGAGGTTCTCTAATGTCAAATAAACTGCAATCTCTGATCGAAGTTCTGCTCATGACTAAAGTGGGTGCAACGGCAGGTGCAATGTCCCCTTCTCAAGTGAATACTCTGTTGTCAAAGAAGGTAGAGCTCACCATTTCCCTTTTTCATCATCTCATTTATTTTCAAGAGTCTTTTAGAAATCTGGTTTCTTTGAGACTTATCTACTGTCAAATGTAGCTGAAATTGGAAAATAGGTTCAAAATTATTAGTGAGAGAGACAGTCACAAAGAATGTGATAGCACAGGCCTCATTTACTTAGGAAACCAGAGGTGCTAGGTTTTTTTTTTCTGATGGAGTTACAAAAATAATTTAATAATTATGCATTTATTCAAAACACCAGGGAAATAGTGCAGTACCATACAGATAAAGATATTACTCCAGCAGGTATTACATAACCTTAGCAAACTCCTGTAAAAATAAGACATGCTAAAATAAGAGGCTGGATTTCATAACACCAGTATTTTCCAAACATTTCCAGATGACCATATGTGCTTTCTTAGAGTGAGTTGAAAAAGAACACTCATGTGAAATAAATATTAGTAGAAAAAATAAAATCAGACACAAAGTAGATTTCTAGGACAAAGTCATAGAATCATAGAATGGTTTGGGTTGGAAGGGACCTTAAAGATCATCTAGTTCCAACCCCCCTGCCATGGGCAGGGACACCTCCCACTAGACCAGGGTACTCAAAGCCCCAGCCAACCTGGCCTTCAACACTTCCAGGAACAGGGCATCCACAGCTTCCCTGGGCAACCTGTTCCAGTGCCTCACCACCCTCACAGTAAAGAATGTCTTCCTAATATCTAGTCTAAATCTACCCTCTTTCAGTTTAAAACTGTTACCCCTCATCCTATCACTATACTCCCTGAGAAAGAGTCATCTTCCACCTTTTCTATTGGCCCCGTTTAAGTGCTGACAGACTGCTGTAACGTCTCCCCGGAGCCTTCTCTTCTCAATGCTGAAGAACCCCAACTCTCTCAGCCCATCTTCATAGGAGAGGTGCTCCAGCCCTCTGATCATCTTCTTGGCCCTCCTCTGGACTCATTCCAACAGGTCCATGTCCTTCTTATGTTGAGGGCTCCAGAGCTGGACGCAGTACTCCAGGTGGGGTCTCACAAGAGCACACTAGAGGGCCAGAATCGCCTCCCTTGACCATGCTTCTTTTGATGCAGCCCAGGATACAGTTGGCTTTCAGGGCTGTGAGTGCACATTGCCGGCTCATGTTGAGATTCTCATCAACCAACACCCCCAACTCCCTCTCCTCAGGGCTGCTCTCAACCCATTCTCCGCCCAGCCTCTATTTGTGCATGGGATTGCCCCAACCCACGTGCAGGACCTTGCGCTTGGCCTTGTTGAACTTCATGAGGTTGGCACAGGCCCACCTCTCAAGCCTGTCCAGGTCCCTCTGGATGCCATCCCTTCCCTCCAGCGTGTCGACCGCACCACACAGCTTGGTGTCATCAGCAAACTTGCTGAGGGTGCTCTCAATCTCACTGTCCACAATAAACACCGCCGGTCCCAGAACTGGCCCCTGAGGAATGCCAGTCATCACGAGACTCCACTCGGCTCAATGTCCAAGTAGAGACCAGTGACAAGTCGCCGTTCTTCAGGGGTCTGTAAAGTCCTGCCATAATTACTCACATATCCCATATTGCCATGAGCAGTCTCACTGTCCGTAGTGGATACATTTTAGAATAAATATTCAGATGATAAAATTGCTGCTCTGTCATCAAGACAGCTGATGTTCATAGTGCAAGTATTTTTGATTTACTGTTACACCAGATTTTTAAATGCATAACAACAACAAAAACCCCCACAACCAGTCTGAGCTTGGTCATGGGACTATTTTACCTTTTGTCACAGGAATCTGAGTAGCACGTCCAGACTCTAAACTTTGTAATGTGGCTTGCAAACCGGTAGCCTAATTTTAAAAAGGGGAGAGAACAAAAAGATAATATGAAAACATTGCTTCTGAACTGTCTGTTCCCAACACAGGGCATTTATGTCTGCCTATTTAAGTAAGAAATTCCATCTATAATTTTTTACTTTTCTGACTATTGCCCCTAAATTATGAACATTACTCCTAATTTAAGATTTTGGAAAGGCCCAGTGAAACAATGCAATAAAATACAAGCCATCTAGAATATCTCAAAATATTTTTACAGTTCTATTAAAACAATGCAGACATATAGAATGCTATGGATCTTACAGCATCATCAACTTTTAACCACTATCACTGCACTGATCTTTAACTTAATGACACAATATGACATACAGCTTTGTCATAAGAAAATGTCACAAAATACGGTGTTAGGTGTTACAAAAAAAGCCATCACTCCAGAATGCTTACAGTTCATAACCAGATAGGTCTTACGTATGTTCCTGAAATTTCATAGCATTGGAACTGTTCTATGCTCTGTATTCCTGATTCAGTATAACTGTATACGGACATTAACCTTTCTTTTTTAGGACATTTTCTTTTACTTATTATGCCATATAATCCTCAGGTTTTTAAAAGTAAGTTCTCAGGTCACCTGAGAAAAACTGGAAGCAGAAGAATGGAGGAAAAAAAGAGATGAGGACTACTAGAAGAGAGTGCAAGCATGGTAAATTCCTTTCACGTTACCCACGATTGCTGCTACTGCTGAAATACAATGCATTGTGGGAGCCCCTTTTTCTTTTTTTTTTCCCCCTCCTGTTTTGAACAAACAACCTATTGGTAAAACACATGCAAGATAATTTTCTGTTCTTCATCCATCCTATCTGTGCTTATAGTAGCTCCTGTTAAAGGGGTAGAATATCATGTGTACCAACCTGCATATCAGATAAGATAATAGGAGTAAAATACTACTCTATTATTCCACTCACAAGACAGAAAAACTGTGTCTGATATCTTAATGTATTTTTTCCTAATAGGTCATTCCTGGATATATTTAGGAAAAAATAGAATAGTAAATAGTAATAAAGAAAGTTAAAATAAGAGATTTCTAAGGCATAGATGGAAGCATATGAATCTGTGGGAATATCACACCTTTCCTCAAGTTGTTGACACTGAAAGTGTAACAGAGTCTGCACATTGCTGACTCATGTGGAGCCGCACTGAGCAAGTACAGACCGAGAACTACTACTCTGTGGCACTAAGTCTACACAAATGTGTGTAGTATGGGGAATAAACAAGAGGAGTCAGAGACGTGCACATGCCTCCAGGGCTATGATCTTATTGGCATCACAGAGACGTGGTGGGATGGCTCCTGGAGTGTTGAAATGGATGGATACAGACTCTTCAGAAAGGATAGGCAGGGAAGATGAGGAGTGGGTGTTGCCCTCTATGTCAAGGACCAGCTGGAGTGCGTGGACCTCTGCCTGGGGATGGATGAGGAGCCAACTGAGAGCTTATGGGTCAAGATCAAAGCGAGGGCAGGGACAGGTGACATTACAGTGGGAGCCTGCTACAGGCCACCCGACCAGGAAGATCGAGCAGATGAGACCCTCTACAGTCAGATAGGAGCAGCCTCACGTTCACAAGCCCTGGTCCTCGTGGGGGACTTCAGCCGCCCTGATATCTGTTGGAGGGACAACACAGCAGGCCATAAGCAATGCAGAAGGTTCCTGAAATGTGTCAATGATAACTACCTTCTCCAAGTGGCAGAGAAGCCAAAGAGGAGAGATGCCATGCTGGACCTTCTTCTCACCAACAAGGAGGGGCTGGTGGGGAATGTGAACCCCAAGGGCAGCCTTGGCTGTAGTGATCATGAGATGGTAGAGTGCAAGATCCTTACAGTGGTGAGGAGGGGGCGCAGTAAGCTTGCTACCCTGGACTTCAGGAGAGCAGACTTTGGCCTCTTCAGGGATCTGCTTGATGGAGTACAGTGGGATAAAGCCCTAGAAGGGCCCAAGAAAGCTGGTTAATATTCAAGGACCACCTCCGCCAAGCTCAGGAGCAATGCATCCCAACAAAGAAGTCGTCAGGCAAAAACGCCAGGAGGCCTGCATGGATGAACAAGGAGATCCTGGACAATCTCAAACTCAAAAAGGAAGCCTACAGAGGGTGGAAGCAAGGACAGGTAGCCTGGGAGAAGGTCCTTTCCAATTGTCCAAGCAGCCAGGGATCAGGTTAGGAAAGCTAAAGCCCTGATAGAGTTCAATCTGGCCAGGGGAGTCAGGGGTACAAAGAAAGCCTTCTATAGGTATATCAGTGACAAAAGGAAGACTAGGGAAAACGTGGGCCCACTGAGGAAAGAAACAGGAGACCCAGTCACGTAGGACATGGACAAGGCTGAGGTACTCAACAGCTCTTTTGCTTCAGTCTTCACTGGTCAGGGCTCTAACCACACTGCCCAAGTTGCAGAAGGTAAAGGCAGGGACTGGGAGAATGAGGAACCACTCGCTGAAGGAGAAGACCAGGTCAGAGACCAGCTGAGGAACCTGAATATGCACAAGTCCATGGGACCTGACGAAATTCATCCGCGGGTCCAGAGGGAACTGGCAGATGAAGTTGCCAAGCCACTATCCATCATATTTGAGAAGTCATGGAGGTCTGGTGAAGTTCCCACTGACTAGAAAAGGGGAAACATAACCCCCATTTTTAAAAAAGGTAAAAAAGATGACCTGGGGAACTACAGGCTGGTCAGTCTCACCTCTGTGCCCAGCAAGATCATGGAGCACATCCTCCTGGAAACTCTGCTATGGCACATGGAAAATAAGGAGGTGATTGGTCGCAGCCAACATGACTTCACTAAGGGCAAATTGTTCCTGACAAATTTGGTGGCCTTCTACCACAGTGTTGCAGTGCTGGTGGATAGGGGAAGAGCAACTGAGATTATCTACCTGGACCTGTGCAAGCCATTTGACACTGTCCCACATGACATCCTGGTCTCTAAATTGGAGAGACATGGATCTGATGGATGGACCACTTGTTGGATAAGGAACTGGATGGTTGCACTCAAAGAGTTGCTGTCAATGGCTTGATGTCCAAGTGGAGATCAGTGACACGTGGCATTCCTCCAGGGTAGGTACTGGGACCGGTGCTGTTTCACATCTTTGTTGGTGACATGGATGTAGGGACTGAGTGCACCCTCAGCAAGTTTGCTGACAACACCAAGCTGTGTGGTGCAGTCGACACGCTGGAGGGAAGGGATGGCATCCAGAGGGACCTGGATAGGCTTGAGAGGTGGGCCTGTGCCAACCTCATGAAGTTCAACAAGGCCAAGCGCAAGGTCCTGCACGTGGGTTGGGGCAATCCCATGCACAAATAGAGGCTGGGCGGAGAATGGATTGAGAGCAGCCCTGAGGAGAGGGAGTTGGGGGTGTTGGTTGATGAGAATCTCAACATGAGCCGGCAATGTGCACTCACAGCCCTGAAAGCCAACCGTATCCTGGGCTGCATCAAAAGAAGCATGGTCAAGGGAGGCGATTCTGGCCCTCTAGTGTGCTCTTGTGAGACCCCACCTGGAGTACTGCGTCCAGCTCTGGAGCCCTCAACATAAGAAGGACATGGACCTGTTGGAATGAGTCCAGAGGAGGGCCAAGAAGATGATCAGAGGGCTGGAGCACCTCTCCTATGAAGATGGGCTGAGAGAGTTGGGGTTCTTCAGCATTGAGAAGAGAAGGCTCCGGGGAGACATTACAGCAGTCTGTCAGCACTTAAACGGGGCCAATAGAAAAGGTGGAAGATGACTCTTTCTCAGGGAGTATAGTGATAGGATGAGGGGTAACAGTTTTAAACTGAAAGAGGGTAGATTTAGACTAGATATTAGGAAGACATTCTTTACTGTGAGGGTGGTGAGGCACTGGAACAGGTTGCCCAGGGAAGCTGTGGATGCCCTGTTCCTGGAAGTGTTGAAGGCCAGGTTGGCTGGGGCTTTGAGTACCCTGGTCTAGTGGGAGGTGTCCCTGCCCATGGCAGGGGGGTTGGAACTAGATGATCTTTAAGGTCCCTTCCAACCCAAACCATTCTACAATTCTATGATAAGTTTCATATACTTTTAATATTAACATTTCACCAAATAACATGAAACTCACTAAAATTCTGCTTCAAACTATTGCATACGTGAGTCGCTTTAACAGAAATATCCTATGTGTTTACCAAAGTAAATACCAAAAGCATTCCTTACAGCTTTGTAAATGGTGTTCACCATAGTTTTACCTGCCCAACTGCTCTGTCTTTCTCCAGACTAGTTAACATTTTCTGTCTCAGTGCAGTCTGGTATTTTTCAGTCATCTGTTTCAGCACTGGTTCATATGATGCATAATGAGCCTTCAGCCTGTGAACAAGAAGAGGACAAATGATACCTCAAAGATGAATTAAATCAGAGATTTATGTCTTTGTAACTTTTGTCTTCCCCAAATAAAAGAATAAAAGTTCCAAAAGGTCAACACAGAGGAGACAGCAAAGGTATTTAGTACGTAACCATGCAAATAGAATACCACAAGAAAAAAAACAAAAATAAGAAGTCAGATCAATAAGAGGTTTCATAGTTGTTTAGTCATATCTTCTAAAACAATTCATCCAGTTTTGACCTGTTCTTAATCCCTCGTACACATACTGAACATTAATTTTTTTTACTTTCTGTTTTCTTGCAGGTGGATGATATTTCATTGGAAGAAAGAGAATTACAGCTATTATCTGCCTACCAACTAAGACCCTAACATAGACAAAACAGTCATAATATGATTACTATTTCCTTTCTTCACTGTACATTACATTTAGAATACTTAACCACTTTAATTCTTCAGAACCACTAAAAGTTAGGTATATAATATCTCTCAAGAGAAACAGGACCACTTTAATTCTTTAGAACAACTAAAAGTTAGATATATAATCTCTCAAGAGAAACAGGACACTAAGCTTCAAAAATACTGCATTTTTCAAAAAGCTGACACACAGGATAAGGCAGTGAATAGTGCTCTCTTGCACTAGTATGTATGGATTTCAAGGTTAAAGATGTAGAACATGTAGTTGCTGTTACATGCATTTATTGATAACAATATTGACAAGCCAAATTTCTGTGACTTGTTTGGAGCTGCAGATGTAAGCCACTCCCCAATGTTATTTTAAAACAAGTGCTGGCACAAACATGTTCAAAGAAGAGATTCTAAATTCAACTCTTTCACCTGGACCAGTGATCTTCAGATGGACAATATAAAAGTTCTACTCATGGAGGGAAGGAAGCATAACAGTTAATAGTAAACTCACAGAATTCCAGAATGACAAAATTCCAGAATGAAATATTATAAACTAAACTACTACGACTCAGTATCAATGGACTAGTTTGGGCTTATTTGCAACCAAAGCAACATAGCAAATTTCATATAGGAAGTTCAAGATGTAAAAGGATAGAAAATACCAGCTATGGGAATCATGAATACAAAGGTTCCGAACTCAGTGCGACACCAGTCACCCTTAAAATGGCTAAAGGATCTAAACCCCCAAATCACTACTTACTTATGGAAAAAGATCTAGGTAAAAGAAAATCTCATTTGTATTTTCAACTATGAGAAATACTATGTATTAGCACTGCCACATCACACCATTGAAAATATATTAAAAAAATCATTAGAAATTGTTTAAGAGACATGGCAGAATGGTCAGACAGAATTTCCATTTACCAGGACACTAACTAATGCAGCTAGCTTTACTTTAGCACTTTAAATTCCACACTGTTTCTCAATTACCAGGCAACAATTGAAGATGTTATCTTTAATGTTACATATATAGTAATTAAAATAATTTTTTACCTTTTAATGTCACAAATAAGCCTGTTTTTCTCCTGGACCACTCGCTTATGATGCATTCGATGGAAATCACGTTCTTTCTGCATTTTTAGGAAAGCCTCTTTTGCTTTGCTATATGTAAACAGAAAATGTAAGAGAGAAGTATTAGTCTCCTCCTATTAATTGCTCATCAGGGTATGCTGAATACACATAGAATTATCAGATATGCACATGCCTACTGTATACAGCTTGGAAAATTTTGGTAGTGTGCCCTGTGGTGGAGAACATGTACTTTTGAGGTCTTTTTGCTGCGAGCTGATGTACATAACCATGGGTTCTCTTCACCATTACCTTTCCTCAGTTCCTTTTGATAGAACCCATACGAATTCTGCCATTATCAATCTCAGACGTCAACCTTGCTTTAAGAACAACAGGTCTTGTGGAGGTACACATTCAAATTACAGGTGATTAGAAAACAATACTCTCATTGTGGGTTAATAATTCTACATGAAAATATATTGCAGTACTGGTTTTCTTACATCTACATCGTGTTTGGAGCCCAATATAACGGTACATGCTAGAAGCATAACTGTACCGTTGCCTTGCAAATAGATGCATTTAGAGAGCTCCTGGAAAAAATTGTGCTAGAAACGTTCTAGGCTCTATTCAGTCATGTTCACAGCCAGACCCCAAGTGCCCCCTGTATATGACAGCACAAAGGAAAAGGAATCCATTTCACAGTTAATCGCAAACATACTGATAACCTGTTATTCTCTAAGCACATGCTACACACAGCCAGTGCTGACATATTCTGCTCCATAAACATAAAAGAAAATATTCTGTATATATTCCATACATTTTCTCCTTGCCTTTACTGATATGAGTTTGGCAGGAAAGATTAGTAGAGTAATTGTTTAATTGCAAAGGAAGCTTGAAATTACCTTGCACAGAAATTAGATATTTGCTCTTTGCAAAAATAAAGCTCATTTCCTCTCCAACAGGAGTTGAAGAGCTAGGAAAACCACCATGACAATGGAGTATGCCAAATTCACAGGTCTAGGAAGAAGACTCATAACTGCCAGTACATTATATTTAATTGTACAAATAATTTATATTTACTATATAATCATTTACTATATTTATTACCTGTACAAACTACCATATTTATATGTGTACATTTATACGTGAATTGTTGCTTGTAGCAGGAACAGTTAGAAAGACCTGAAGAAGAGCCCAGTGAATTAATGCCACTATATCAGTCAAAGCTAAGAAAAAGCTGGCAGGGAAATGAAAACAGACAGGGCTGCCCCTGCAGCAACACTGTGAAAAGCTCAAAGGAGCTGTGGGCATGCACATAGTTTTGTGTATGCATGTGCACAAGAAGTTGTGAAACAGAGTAATTTTGGATATTGGTATTGGGATACAAAGTACAGATTATGATTCTGTTCAAGCTCCTATGAACTGTGAAAGATTTGAGAGGTAAATGAATCAGTGGTCTCAGGACAGTTCTGTGAAACAACTTCATCATGACACCACTCACAAAATCTGACTTGCCATAAGATCCCAAATACAAAACCTGCCCCTTCAGAGCTAAGTAGAAGGCTTATTCAAAGAGTAAAATATGTTGCTACAGCCATAGCAAAGCCAATATCCATTTCTTTCAGTTAAGACATATGTCAAAGACTGCAGGTCTCTCCATTTAAACTTCTCTCAAGCAAGTATTTTGATAAAAATAGCAGAAGGTGGCGAGGTCCAATAAAACCAAGTAGGGATTTTCAAAGGTGAGTTACATGCCCTGTTCCCACTGAATTTAGGTGGGACTTTATTCCCCAGGATGCTGCAAGTTGTAGCCCTAAAACTTTAACTGAAATAAAGACAGTTTTAGAAAACATACACTCTCATGCTTTTACTCTATCTAGTTTATATAGTATTTAGTAGCAAGGATGCTAGATGTGCCATGTAGTTAAACAGATGCATTTATATGTGGCACACAATACAAAAAGTATGCAGTTTATTATTTTATTTTTTTTTCATTGTGTAAGCGGAGAAATATGTGCAGGAATGGTTAGATTTTGGCAGAGAAATAGGAGATCAGCTGAGGATTTTATTGCTGGTGATAGCACTAACAGTAATAATAAATATTATTTCCCGGATTGCTTTATATTTTGACTATTACTGTGGCTCTAAACTGGGTGTATATTTATAAGCATGCTTCCAAAAATCAGGACAGAAAGATACCTGCAAATATTTAAACTTCCTAACTGATGTTTGTGCACATAGTTGCAAACCCAGACAAAAGCTGTACACAACTTTCATTCCACCTACCTAATAAATTCCTAAATGTTGAAATAACTTACAAATATCACAGCTAACAGTCTCTGTGATTAACACAATCTTAAACCTGATATACCATTATGTTGTCTACATACATGTTCAAATACAAAGGCAATGCAATGGGTCCGGCCATAAGAAAACACCAAAATATATGGGATTCAAGCTATTTTAAATCATCAGATAGGCAGAGTTTAATATTGCTATGAAATTACAATCTATTATTCAACTCACAAGCAAACATTACTGGAATATTAAATGTTGGAATGACACAAATCTTCACTGAAGACAATGAATTAAACTTAGCTAATCTCCTGTAAGAGTTAACAATTTTCAGAGATGTTGTTTTCAAATTTTTCTTGCATATTAGAAAGAAAAATCTATGCTTCCATTCAAGAAATATTGCAGCAGATACCAACATCCCTTACCAATCAATCAGGGCACAACTGTAGCCTTCAAGATAAAAGAAAGAAAAAGAGAGTACACTGAAGATATACTTTAACTACTGTCACATGGCAAACCAACGTAAAATCAGTTTTGATTTCTATCACAACACAATGTCTGTTTTTAGAAATAATTTAAATAAGGATTAGTAGTGTATCCAAACTTCAAGGTGATAACTATCACTAACTTTGGAGTAAAATAATTTATTTCTTTAATATATTCATTCAGGGATTTTGTTACATCTCAAGATGCCTTCAGACATTGGACAACCTATTAAAAATACATAGCCATTATATACAGCAAGTGAAGCTGATTGTGATTTTCTCTTTAAATACTGAAACGTCACAGTGAAATGTAGCCAACATCCTGCTATCTACTCTATTTGCCCACCTGCTTGCCATACAATCATGTATTAAAATACCCAAAATACAATTACAGTTAGCTTCTAGACACTGAATCTCTTCCACCAATTGCTAAACAACATTAAAGCAAGATGTAATTGGTTTACAGTCATTTATCCTGGGTCCTCATAGTGCCTAAGTCCCAAGTAACACCTCTTTTCTGCAAGATGGTTGTCAAGAGTACCAAGCTGAGAAATAACAAATGTAATTAAAAGCTTTCTTCAAATACACTTCACAGCATTGTATCTCACAATTCAAGTTTTCTGACTAACCCACAGAGCAAAATACAAGACTTTCTTTGCTCACAAATCCTTAGTTTCTAACCAGTCAAATCAGCTTTCTTTTAGTGCTTTGAGGCATTCTGTTTTCAGTGTAAGCTGGTGAATTCCCTCTCACAATACTTGAAAACTCAAATTGTCCTCCAGGTAATTTTGGCTCCTGCTGGAATATTTGCTTTATCATAGCAAGGATACTGACTACAGTTATTGAGTGTATGAACAAGGAAAAATGCCATTAACAGTCACTACAGTAAATGGATTTACTTAGTATTATGATCAAGGTTTATCCAACAGACACAAAGGAACACTTGTAATTCATGGTACATACAGCAGAAATGCTCAATTTCACCCATTATTCCAGAAACAGTGTTGTTTTAATTCATAAATTATTCAAAACAAAGTAAAACGAATGTCACAGAAGTGCCAAACTTTTAACATTAGTATCAATGAAAACTTTCACAGTTATTTGAAATAAAAAGGTTGAAAAATAGTGACCATTAGCACAAATCATGTTTTATATCTACATTAGCAGAAAGACTAAGCAAATAAAGCTCTCCCTACAAGTGGAGAAAGGAGGACTAATTTTAATACTGTTTTAACAAGGTACAAGCAGAAGTGCAGTATTTAACAGTAAAATCCAACAAACAGAATTTACCCACTTCTAGTTTGTATCATATAGAATTGCCCTATATCTCACTGCCCTCTTGGGACCACCGAACAGGTGACATGACACACTTGATCACAACCAGAGAATTGCTATTTCAGGTTTTATCAAACACTAGAATGTGAAAAAGCAGGGCATAGTTTCAGTTCATGGATTTATTTATTTGTTTTAGCACAGTTCACTTAAGTGAGCGTTGGGAGTTTTATTTAACAGATAGCCTGTAGGAACCTAGCATATTGGCAATGTCTTTTCCCTCTCCTGCTTTCTTCCTGTTGCACAATATTATGTTGTCTTTCAGCCTTTTAACTAGACATCTGCTATTAAAAAAAAAAATCTGGCACTCGTAGAGTATATAGACATTCTTATGGGAAAAACCCAACTCATTCATGACCACGGTGAAAGGGTTTTGAGCTTTATGTTCTTAAACAATCATGTAGCAATGCAACAAACCCAGGAAAACTCGTATCAAGTCATAATCCACTCAGATTGTCTTGTTATAGCATGTTCTGCTTCATACAGGGGGAAACAAAGAAAGAAAAAAGGGGGGGGGGGAGGAGGGGAAAGAGAGATTGTTAAAATTACTATTGACAATAATAAATTTCAGAAGGGCTAGATTTTGTCTTCCCTTCTTTTACTATGCATTACCACTTCTTGCTCTCCCACTCAAATGAGAGACAAAATCCCTAACCATCTATTGTCCAAAGAAGCTGCAGATTAAAATAAAGGAATGTTTTCTATATGGCCCATCTCCCAGTACAACAATATATTTAGACTACACAATATTTTACTTCATCATTAAAGCTGTTTATTTAACTATTAGACTATGGACAATTAATTTATTAATTTAAAATGTAATAAATCATTATCATTGGAAAATAATTTGATTATCATTATCAGCAGCAATGATTATTTACGATCCGAGTAGCTATTTTTCATATAAAGGAACAATCTAAATGAAAATTAGTAGCTTGAGCAACCTTGAGGAAAATCAAAGAGATGGGATTAACATTTTTTTACAGCTCCATATTTTAAAACTGTGCACTGGCAGAATCCGAGTGAGTGCATTATTAGGCCTCAGGGTAAATTCTCAATGAACGCATACATGTGCAGATGTACCATTTTTCAGAAAAGGTTGTGTTACATGTAGTTGATTATTGCATCTCTCTATTATATTTCAACACCCTTATGACTGAAGTACAACTGACTTGTAAAATCAGCTACTACAATGTACACACAAGTATAATCAACAATGGTAATTTACACTGAAATACCATTTACCACCACGGCCAGAATGATAGATTTTTTGCAATTAAAAAAAAATGAAGAATAAATGTAGAGCGATTTTTTTCCTATGTTAATGTTTTGTGGTAGCTGTAATTTATAGTACTGTATTTTAATACAAAATGCACATAACCATTTATTTTCTAGTCCTACGTATTATACTGTCATGATTCTTTGTAGTAATTTGTTGTGATTACTGTATATTGAAAATTATTTTCTATAGCCCAGTAAATACAAATAAAAGAAATTAAGATTTAGGTTTCTAATAGAGCTCAGAGAAAATTGAACTTTAATTACAAATGTCACCTAGAAGTAAAAATATGCACAGTCAGCATAACAAACAGGAACTTCTCATTTCTATTAAGTACTTGGGTTTACTCTATCGAGCCATTTACTACTGTATATCATAGTTTCATTAAGACCAAATAACATACTTTGCAGCAAGTTTATAGTTTCCCAAATCTTTCCTCAAACGCATATTCTCAGCCTCAAGTTGCTGGTTGCAGGTATACACAGTTGGAACCAATCCAGTATCTTTGGCTGTGAACACACCTCTTTCTATGAGTTCATACCTAGTAGAAAATAAATGGAGAGATATTTTATTCCAGGTTTCCTTTTTCTCACTTCATTGATGTCTCTCTTCTCATCCTAGCATTTACCTAAACTAGAATCATAAAGATATTTATCGTCTCATTAACAATTAGGAACAATACTATCCCACCACACTGTGTTCTATTTTACTGCTTTTCATTCTAAAATGTATTCTTTTTCATAAGTCAAAAGACATGTCCTATATAACACACTACTTCAATTTGAACAATTGTTCTTTTCCTTCCTTTCTTCCAAATAGCTTAAATAAAAGGCAGAAAAAAATATTCTTGTTCAAATAACATTTGTATATACTCACAGTGCTTTTTATCTCATATGGTCAATTATATGAAGATTTTTTTTTTTTTTTTGAGGACTCAAATAAGATGATAAAGCTGTGGATAACCTGGATGAATAATTCTATGACCTATCTTCAACATGGAATACAGAGCTCACCTAGGGAAATTCCTTCATGTATACTTATGTTGCCCTCTCCTTATTTAATCATATTAACCAATATTTACTTATTTTACCAGCCCCTGAGAAAACATGATTCCATGATGTAAAAGCCTGAGGCTACTTTTGTTAAGTAAGCGTACAGACTAACTTGCACTTTGAGAAGTAAAAGGGAATCTGGAGCAGTATGTAATGCTGTGGAGCAACCTAGGAATCCCAATAGACCCTGGCAATGAAGTCTACTCAGTCAGTCTCGTATCTTTTAGGACTATCCATCTTTTGGTAGGTTGTCATTGAAAGCTAAGAATACTCCAACAGGCAGTAAAAAGGACATAGGCATTGGCAGCCTTCCAGTATCTGAAAGGGGCCTACAAGAAAGCTGGAGAGGGACCTTTTACAAGGGCATCTAGTGATAGGACGAGGGGTAATGGCTTCAAACTGGAAGACGGTAGATTTAGATTAGATCTCAGGAAGAAATTTTTCACTCTGAGGGTGGTGAGGCACTGGAACAGGTTGCCCAGGGAAGCTGTGGATGCCCCATCCCTGGAAGTGTTCAAGGCCAGGCTGGATGGGGCTTTGAGCAATCAGGTCTGGTGGGAGGTGTCCTTGCCCATGGCAAGGGGGTTGGAACTAGATGATCTTTAAGGTCCCTTCCAACCTAAACCATTCGTTGATTCTATGGCACTATTCAATTTAGGCTCCATTTAAAGGCATTTAAATACAAAGTAACTTAAAGTACCTAAATATCTTCTATAAATATATAAAAAAATAGTGATATTAGAAAGGATTCAGAAAAGCTAAATTTGATCAAAAAAAGATGACTGTCACCACACAAAATAAATGCTTCTGCAGAATCATGCTTGCTCAAGGAATTTTTATAAGCTATCAGTATTTGCCAAATTACTTCAAAAGACAGCAGGATTCAAGTCTACATCTATGAGCATAAGATACTTCTCTGCAAGCAGACATTGCAGAGGTAATTCCAGAATCCAGTACATGAACGTACAAAACATCTATTTCTTCATTTACTTCTGTCCCAGAAGACAGAAGAGCAAGACCTTCAGTTGGTATGAACTTTTATAGACCTACTAAAGATAAAGACACTGCGCACTATTGTAGCCATGGTATCAGTTCAGCATAGGTTCAATGGAGCTATAAACAATTCATATCAGATAAAGACTACAGGCCCACAATCTTCTTCCAGCTGCAGTCAAGATCAGCAGGGAAGATGTTCTGGATGGTAACTCACTAGAAGCAATAACATAAACATTATTTGCCTTTTCAAGGGAAAAATATATTGAGTCTGTGCATTTTTTTTCCAAGTAATAAGAAAAAGAAAAGCAGTAATTAGATAAAAATTACACTGAATGCTATATCCTGCACTTGGACACAAGCAGCAAAATTGAAACTTGAAGACAGTAAGTGCAGTATTCCTAGATCAATAAAACACGTTGCAGAAACAAAAAGTGTTTGTAGAATAAGGGATTCTTACTTGACAAGCAACACTTACTTAACATCTTTCAAAAAAATTAAGGGGAATGTTAGAAATTCTTACGTCCAAATGACTTCCTACGGTCAGCTCCTTATCTGCTTTCTGTGCATACCTCTAGGAATGCTCATCCCTATGAATTAAGCTGTCACTCACATTCACCACCAGCAGATGAAAGACTTTTGAAAAGTTAGACTAACATGTCCAAAACAAAGTTCATTCTACCATCACTTCATTTTCTTAAGCAAATTACAGTAGCAACAGGCTGTAATACTAAGAAAGTAGTTTAGTCTTTCC